>CANTUR010000743.1:0-557416 GCA_947683625.1 Mallotus nudiflorus
CATTGGCAAAGGGGCTTAAATCTCTATTTAGGCCTATAAGTCATAAATGGCCTCAAGTAAGACATTACGACTACCCAAGTCATGTGAAGTTAATAATATGACATAACTTAATATACAGTGAATATTCTAGTTCATGATATCTTGATTGAATATAAGGCATAAATTATGTCATCTTATAGAATTCAATCATATTATTTCTTGATTCCTAATAGACTGAGAATGATAACTCTTTATCAATTTACTTTAGCATGACCATGCATTTTCCTTAGTTTTTCTTGTTAATGGGCCCATAAATATCTTACTCAAATTAAATGAGGGATAAATTCCTTCTGAATCACTCATATTCCTTATATAACTCATTTCATATCCAACAACAACTTATTTTATCATCCAGTTAAAGGTAATGTAAAATTATGTCAAAATACAAAATAGTTATGTAGAAATTCATAGTGATTTCAAGGTCAGAGGACTAAGCTAATATTACTGTGATGAGAATTACTTATGACAATTATCTATGTAGTATTCTCATAATTGGTCAATCCAACACTTTTTTTTCTTAAATAAGTACCTACGAGTTGACTTAATATCTTATATTCATGATTAGTAAAACATAATCATCAATTAACACCATACTAGCTTTAATACATTGTTATGACTAGGGATAATTTGAATAGAACTCATATTTAATCTAAGGGTTTAACTATCAAGTCACATACTTGATAACCTTAGTAAGAATTGACTATTCAAGTAATTATCATAACACAAAATGATAATGAAAAATGCCTCTTTATTAATAAAATGATAAATTCAAAATATGGTTTTACATGATTGACCTAGTGCATATCATTAAGAGTGCCCTGATGCTATAAACACATTGATCTTGTAGTGATCAATCCTAAAATGATCATAGGGTGTTTGGCAACTCTACTGAGGACAATTGGTTTGAGAGGAATAAATAAAAGATTGTTTCTTGTCACACATAACTTTTTTATTCCCCTTCACAATAGTATAATTGCTTATCATCACACTCACCATGTGCACCTTGGCCCCTAACCCTCGATAATACTGAATGACATTGCCACTATGATTCCACTTGAGTCATGGGGTGACGAAGATAGGTATTGTCACCTTTAGCCTTTACTCGATTAAGAAAAGCTATAGGGTTTAAAGTGACATGGCCCAACTCCCAAATCCAAAATAGGGTATAGTTTTTCTCGAGTAGGTAAAAGAATGTTAGACTCACTGATTGGAGTCTATAACCCTAGTCATATGGGAGCATTCTCGCTAAAGGAGCCCTTAGTCATAAGCCTGACGCAGCTCATATATATAAACTATAGAAATTTCCCTTAGGATCCTACTAAGCTCCTACACGTTGACCTTATCCTGATGATGTCCATTTGACTTGGCATTTATAAATTTTATGATGTCCCTAGTATTTGTCACCATTTGTTGTCATTATATTAATTCTCATGGACTTCTTATGCTTAGATCTTTATGATCCCTGTCTACCTTATATAAACTCAATGCATGAGAAATGGCAAGAGTCATGCACCTCAACTTGGATAGTTTGTAAGGATTGACAAATAGTGGCATCCTTTAATGATAGAACCTAAAGAAATAATCTATTTTCTTTTATCAAATCATATGGATGAATAAGGAATTTAATTAGATTGTGGACTTTTTTGTTGAAAGGATCAAACTAGAGGCTACCAAATGAAACTTTCATGTTTCTTGGTAAACATATTAAATGTCGGTAAGGGGGACACGAACTTGGATCCCTTCTGTTAACTGTAGTTCCTATGCTCGCGGGTGAACATAGCTGTAGACGCCACTTGTGACCCGACAACTGGGCCTCTTATTGACATTGTATGTTTACCTTAGTTACATTTGAGTATTGCTTCATAGTTTACCTTATGATTCTAATTAGTAAGAATGAAATAGCTTAGTCTAAAAGTACAACCGTAGTCCCTTATTGACTATAATTTGGAAATCCACTTAGGACAAAAAAATTTACCACATGGAGTATTAAGGTTAGAAAGAGTGATTTCTTGTGTTTGGTTTGTTCATTTTTGTAGGTTTTCACACTAACCTCATTTGTTCATTTTGTTTTCCTTTCTTTCCATGCATCCATACATACATATGGGAGCAAAATCTCTCATGACCTAACCCATGATTTTCTTACAACCATCTTGCATCATCATACTAGTAAAATTACAATTATCACACCATGCATACATGCTAACCCGTTTGTCTTATAGAACAAACCACATCATGCACGCATGCATAATCATTTTACCATCCTAACTATTATGATTATGCAAAAAGACAGTTTTGAAAAAGTCACTAAAGCCCAAAGTTACTAAGCGTATCAATATTAGTCCTACTGCTCATATGGTCGATCTAGTTCAAGAGATAATGGCTCATAATATGGAATAATAGTTGAGGGACGCCTTTAGAAAAAATGATAAGTGATGGGTCATTATTAGATTTTCTAAAAAAAAAATAAAAGCCACAATGGAATAGATGATTCGTGAGAAGGGTGATCAAGGAGAAGCTTTTAGGCCAATTAACACAAAGGTTAATAAAGGAAAAAGTACATTACCTATTTCAGGTATATTTCTGAGGATGATGAATACTATTAGGTAATGAGGGGAGCACCATCTCCACCTCCTACTAAACCAGTAAATTTGACTAAGTTTAAGCCATCAAAGAAGGTTATGATATTGGCTAACAGGATGGCTCAACTTGAGTTCTCATTTAAGAAGAAGAATGCTATGAGAATTCAATATTACACTGATATTTTGCTATTTAAGTATGAACCTTTGCCTAAAGATTTCAAGCTTCTAACTTTACTAAGTTTAATGGCATGGGAGACACTCGAGTCCACTTGAGATAGTATTCTACTTTCATGGCTTCTACTAAGCTCACTTAGTGATAGATTATAAAGTGTTTCTTCACTTCACTTGAAGAAGGGTCAAAAGCATGGTTCTTTGATATAGAGGATAAGATCAAGAATGATTGGATGCTCCTTACTTAGAAGTTCATCAAGCAATATGAATATAACACCTAATTAGATATTACAAGGTGGGATCTAAAGACCACCAAGCAAAAGAATGGAAAAAGCTTCTCAGACTATGTTACTCAATGGATGGGACAAGTCGTACTGATGAGAGACAAGCCACCAGAAGATGGACAAATAGAGATGGTAATCAAAAAAGTCCTTCCTCATTTTTGTAAGTAGATGTTATTTGTCCATCACCCTACCTTTAAAGTGCTTCATCAAGCTAGTATCAGAATTAAAGATGAAGAGACCACCCAACCCAAGAACCCTTACCAAAAGCCAACACAACTAAGCCAAAACACCCATTCCACTAAAACAAATTTAACTATTAATGCCCTTAGAAATTGAAAGTACTCAAACTTTAGCCTAATGCTATCCAAAGTCTTTCAAAGACTCTAATATAAGGGCTTAGTCTTTCAAAGACTCCAACATAAGGGCTTACTCAATTCTTTTGAACTAATACCTCAACCAAACCCATTACCACCTCACATTACCCCAGTATTTACTGCCACTTCCATCAGATGCCTAACCACACAATCGATGATTGCTATATCCTAAAAGACTAAATCTAAGACCTCATAGACTCTAACAAAATCGAAGACCTTGAAAAGTAAACCAATGTCAAAACTAATCTTTTACCTAATTATTGAAACATGCCACCCCCAGCATCTTATGCCATCTCTTTTAAATTTCCTAAGACCTTTGTTAAGGGTTCTATATGAAACATCTTAAAAAATGAAGAAGAGGCAGTTGAGAGGGAAGAAGAGGTTGAAACTAATGCCTTGGTTACTTGTATAAACATAACCCCACCAACCTTCTAAGTGTTAATGATCAATCAGGACTAGGTCAACCCAAAGGTAATTGTTATGATGAATAAAATGATCTACGAATCGAGAACTGGGCTTGGAAAGAAGAAAAATGGACTTTTAGAATTACCAAATTTTAAGGGATAGACCAGTAAGCAAAGGCTTAGGTATGATCCGACAACAAATAAGGAAAAGAAAACTACTTTCATCTTAGAGGGCCTCTTTAGGTATTAAGGCTACTTTAGGAATGAGAATGCAATGATATCAGGAAGCTAGGCTTTGAGATCATTTTTAATGTGATCATTAATATAGGGAAGGTACAAGGCCAAATTGAAGAAGATGAGATCATTTTCATTAATGAGATAATTTTCATTGTTGAGATTGAGCAGGCTTTGTAAAGCATGAGGATGAAAACTGAAGCTCTAAGCTACTATGATGTTGTAGCCTTCACTGAGTCCAACATAGAGGACATTCTATTTAAAGATGATCACTGATGATGTTTATATTGCAAATTTTTTTGAGTCTTTTAATGTATTAAACTCTAAGTATGATGCAATGAAATCTAATTTCACTTACTCATGTGATGTGTTTTTTGATAGTGATAAGATTTCATTGAACCTTACATAAGCATTTTTTACATTCATTCCATATACACAAAACCATTTAACATGGACATAGATGAAGATCCTTATATATTGCACATTTCAAAAGATGTTACCCCTAAGGAAAGAAGAGAATTAGAAAAAATATTAACACAATATTCAAAAGTGTTCGATTGGACATATGATGACATGCCTGGCATTAATAAAGACATACTTAGCATTACATCCGATAAGAGAGGGATATAAGCTAGTAAAGCAGAAGTTATAAAGGCAGAGACCGGAATGGGCACAATTGGTAAAAGACGATATAGAGAAGTAGATTAAAGCCAAGTTCCTAGAAGTGGTAGACTATCCGGAGTGGTTAACCAATTTAGTTATAATACATAAGAAAGATGGGAAGGTGAGGATTTATGTAAACTATCGGGATCTAAACAAGGAATGCCTGAAGGATGACTTCCCACTACCTCATATAGATGCTCTAATCAATAATGTTGTCGCATATGCCATGTACTATTTTATGTATAGATTTTCACGGAACAATTAGATCCTTATGGCAATTATCGACAAAGCTAAGGCAGCTTTCATTATAGAATGGGGAACGTACTACTATAAGGTAATGCCTTTTAGTTAAAAGAATGTGGGTGTGACTTATCAGAGGATAGCTACAGTGATGTTTCATGACATGATACATAAGGAAGTAAAAGTCTATGTTGATGACATGATGGTGAAATCAAAGACTTGGGAAGAACATCCAACCGCATTTGAGAAATTTATATGGCTAGTAGATAAGTACAATATGAGGTTGAATCCTAAGAAATATGTATTTGCTGTAACTTCAGGAAAGATGCTAAGGCACATAGTCAGCCAGATAGGAATTGAAGTTGATCTAGATAAGGTAAAAGCAATCAGGGAAAAGCCAATAATAAAGACTAAAAAAGAAATATGAGAATTTTTAGGGAAGTTATAGTTTATCAACCAATTCATAGCTAAATTGACTGAAGTATGTGAGTTGATATTCAAGCTACTTAAAAAAGATTAGCCTGTGGTTTGGAATGAATAATGCAAGATCGCTTTTGATAGAATCAAGGACTATGTTATAAATCCACTAATTTTAAGACCTCCAGAAATGGGGAAGTCCTTAATCTTATACCTATCAATTAAAGAAAGCACAATAGGAGCCATACTAGCTCAAGAAGGAGGAGCATGAACTGAACATGCAATTTACTACCTAAGCAAGAAGATGTTGCCTTATGAGAAGAAGTACAGTTAGGTTGAGTAGATATGATTGGCAATGGTTTGGGCTATGAGAAAATTAAGGCACTACTTTTAGTCTTACAAGATTTGAGTAGTTTCAAAGTTAGATTTGATAAGACACCTATTTGAAGCACCTTCATTGGTTGGGAAACTAGCTAAGTGGCTGGTGTTACTAATAGAATTTAGCATTCAGTATCTGACTAAAAGAGAATTAAAGGAAGAGCAATAATTGATTTTTTAGCACTGAACCCTACTTTGGATGATCAAAAGATAGAACTTAAGTTCTCATATGACTTTACCACAACAATTGAGATCCAAGGGTGGTAGATGTATTTTAATGGAGCAATGAATCAGTACAGAGAAAGAATAAGGGTAATCTTATTGACTCCAAAAAATGAGGTAATCCTTATAGCAAAGAAGTTGACATTTTGGGTTACGAACAATAAAGTAGAATATGAAGCATGTGTAATGGGAATGGAAGCATTGATGGCTTTGAAAGTTATAAAAGTGGAAATACTAGGTGACTGGATGTTGGTAATTAACCAGGCCATTAATGAATAGGATATAAAAGAGTAACATTTGAAACTATACCTGGACCATTTACAACAGTTAGGATAGTCATTTTAGAAGTGCAGATTCATCCACTTAGTAAGAAATCATAATCAAATGGCAAATGCCTTAGCATCACTAGCATCAATTTGGGATGGGCCAGTAATCATACCAATAAAGCCTTTAGTACTACTGAAGTCAAGCCAATCGTGCTACAAGAATGTAAGAGTAATAGAAGTACGAGTAGATTAGAAGCCCTAGTTTTATAATATTTAGCAGTACTTGGACAATTGCCAATATCTAAAAAGTGTGAGCAAAAAGGATAAAACAATTATAAAAAAGCTAGCAGTAAAGTTCATCCTTTATCAAGGAGTTATATATAGGAGAATCTCAGATGGGATATAGCTACATTGTTTGTATGAAGATAAAGCAAAGAAGGTAATGATGAAAGTTCATGAAGGAGTTTGTGGTTTGTATATGAACGGTACATTACTAGCCAGGAAAATAATGAGACATGGATTCTTTGAGATGATGATGGTGGAAGATTGCATTAAGTTCATAAAAAGATGTCACAAATGTCATATCTATGGGGACATTAGTCATCAGCCATGTTTAAAATGACACACCATGTCCTCTTCTTAGCCATTCTCAGTTTGAGGACTTGATATCATAGGAGAAATTCACCTTACAGCCTTAAATGGACACAGATATGTCTTGGTTGTAATCGACTACTTCCCAAAATGGGTAGAAGTTGAGTCTTACAATAAACTGAGGGTAAAAAAGTGACCAGGTTTTTAAAGAAGAATCTATTATGTAGATATGGAATCCCTCATCACCTGATTTCATATAATGAGGTACAGTTTCAAGGGGAAGTACAAACAACACTTGAGAGGTATAAAGTAAAGCACTATAAGTCATCACCTTATAGACCATAAGCTAATGTAGTAGTGGAAGCAGTAAATAAGAACATTATGAAGATCCTTTTGAAGCTGATTGAAACCCATCATTATTAGGCTAGCAAGTTATCATTTGCTCTTAAGGGATACCATACTACAATGAGAACATCTATAGGGGCAACTCCTTTCTCACTAGTGTATAGAACAGAAGCTATACTTCCAATTGAAGTGGTGATAAAATCCTTCAGGATTATAATTGAAGTAGATTTACCTAAGGTAAAGTGGGTAGAATAGAGGCTAATGCAACTATATCTTATGGAAATGGAAGGTTAAAGGCACTTTATCACACTCAGTTATATCATAGAAGAATAGCAAGGGCTTTTAATAAGAAAGTGAAAGGACTAAAGTGGATGTTTGCCATTTTAATATAAACTTTGTATTTTACCAATTCTTCATGTCCCTTATCCCTTTCGTTGCTCACTGATGATGCTGCAATCCATAATTGCTTGTGATTAGCTGCAACCTTTTCATTGCTCACTAATGATGCTACAATCCATAATTACTCATGATTAGCTATAATCCTTTCATTGCTCATCTTTGATGCTATAATCCATAATTGCTCATGATTAGCTGTAACCCTTTTATTGCTCATTAATGATACTACAATCCATAACTACTCATTATTAGCTGCAACTCTTTTATTACTTTCCTTTGATGCTGCAATCCATAATTGCTCATGATTAGCTGTAACCCTTCTTTGCTCACTGATGATGTTGTAGTCTATAACTTCTCATGATTAGCTATAACCCTTTCAATGCTCACTAATAATACTGCAATCCATAACTGTTCATGATCAACTGTAACCCTTTCGTTGCTCACTGATGATGTTGCAGTCCATAACTACTCATGATTAGCTGTAACCCTTTCGTTCCTCACTGATAATGTTATAACCCTTTCATTGCTCACTGATAATGTTGTAGCCAATAATTACTCACGATTAGCTACAACCCTTTTATTGCTCACTGATAATGCTGCAATCCATAATTGCTTGTGTTTAGCTGCAACCCTTTCATTTCTTACAAATGATGCTGCAATCCATAATTACTCGCAATTAGTTGCAACCCCTTTGTTGCTCATGGATAATGCTCTAATTAGCTGCAACCTTTTTATTACTCACCGATAATGCTACAATCCATAATTGCTCATGATTAGCTACAACCCTTTTGTTGCTCACTGATGATAATGCAGTCCATAATTTCTTGTGATTAGCTACAACCCTTTCACTGCTCACTGATAATGCTGCAATCCATAATTGCTCATGATTAGCTAAAACCCTTTCATTGCTCACTGATAATGCTGCAATCCATAATTGCTCATAATTAGCTAAAATATTGCTCACTGATGATGCTGCAATCCATAATTGCTCATAACTTTTATCTTTTGTTATTTGAGTCGAATGCTTTGAATTTTTTTACTGACTAACTTTAAATTTTATTGTGTTAACTGATTAGAATTTCTTTACTGACTAATTTCAATTTCACTGTGTTAACCATCTCTATAAGTTGGGTGTACTTCCTTCTGAATTTGTAATTCCTATAGACTTATTGAAGTTAGTTTTAATCATGATGAATATATGAAATTACATTATAATGTTGAAAATTTTATGAGAAAATTCATCACTTTTCACGAGATAGTGTGCACTCAACAAATCTCACTATTTTTTATTTTCATGACTATCATTTATTTGTCATTTGCAAAGGTCAGAGACATCGTTAACCATCTTATGCTAAGAGCATATCTTTTACCAAGTGAAGAGCTTACTTCCACACTTAATTTCAGAGAGAATTTGATAAAAAAAAATCATGGAATTTAAGTATAAACATATCAAATTTTGAGTATCAAAATAGCCTTTGAATTATTTTTGTACTTTTCTTCCTTATCCAAATATTCCCCCCACCCATATTACTCAGTATGGATACTATGGGAAAGGTCCTTTGGATACTCTTACTCTTATAGAGCATTAGAGTAAATAGAATAGGTTTTGACATGGATCTTCTTTTAGTATTCCCTTGCCTTTCTTGTATTACTTAGCGTGGATATCGCCAGAGGTTCACGTTGATACTCTTGCTCATTTTTTAGCATTGAAGGAAATTATGTCTACTCCTATTTTGATTTTCCTCTTAGTATTCCCCTACCTTTCTTATATTACTCAACATGGATACCATTAAGGGATTTTGTACTTATACTCATTTCTGAGCATTAGAGTAGATTATATGCACATTTATTATTCAAAAGACTAAAAAGATACTTTGAAATTCAAGCAATTTATACTGTAAGTCCATAGATTTTGTCTTTGAATCCCTTCGTTTATGTGCAAAGCAAGCATTAGATTGATTAGAGTTTATAAACTCTCAATACAAAGCTATTAACTAATCATCTGAATTCCGCAAGGCTAATAAAAAAGAGCCATTATGATCAAAGGTCATGAGATAGGCTTTTCACACATGATCTCATGAAGTGGATGAATTTACTTTCAATTTGTGAATTTTAAGATTGAGATGGTACTTTATTACAAAATTTAAAGAAAGAGAGTTCTGTTACTTCCTTTTTTATTATCTTGATGAGTGTTTAGTATTTGTTATTTAATGTATCAGTTCCTTTCCCCTTCTTTATTCTCTTTTATTTTTCCTTACACAAAATACCATAAGTTAGTATATTATATTCGTAAGCAAATAAATTTTATCAAAATGCAATGTTATTCTTTTGCATTCTTCCCTTTTGATTATGGTGATGATGTCTCTGATCACGAAGGTCATGATACTCCACCATTAAAGTTATGGCTTTGGGCTGTATTTGTATTTTTTCCATTCCATTAATGCTATGGTAAAGGGTTCATTCCTTTTCTTAATATCTCCTATAACAAAAGGTTCAGGAGTTAGAGATCTTATTTCATGATCAAATAATTTTTCAGAGAGCGTTCATTTTAAGTTTTAAGTGCATTCTTCCCTTTTTAAGGCTGATGAATGTATTGAGGTCTAACTATTATGGAGAGATATTCTAGTTGATGCTACAGATGAGACTATAGAGATGGATATTGAATTTGAGGAGCTTGAACATCCTATCTAGTCTCTTGAGGTCACCAGGATGATGCTTTTGTAAGTATCACTGTCGGTAATATTCCCTCACTGCATGAACCTATTAGGCTCCTGAGGACTAAAGTCCTATTAAGTATAAGGTTCACCTTGTTAATGCTACCCTTTTCCTTTTAGATGCTTCATATGTGCACTTACTGATTACCTTTCTACATTCTTACAACACTAATTTTAAATATTAATAGTAGAGTATTTACACAATCTTGCCTAGCTTAAAGACTTTATTATGCAAAGCAAGTATTTCATAACATATGTATGCAAGTGTATGCATGTTATGTATGACATGTATGATCCTAATAGGTCTCCTATTTAGAACAAAGATATGTTATTAATCTTGGAGTGCAAGAATGAGGTGCCTTATCAATAGCCTGTAGGTTTGAGCTTTTCCTTTTAATATAGTTTGTTAGATATATGACCATGCTAGTAAGTGGAATCCATGGCTCAACTTGGAGCTTATGATTGATTGATGCACTATTGAACTTTTCCTTTTACTATTGCTTTGTTGTATGATACCCAATGTATTTGTATACTTCTGTCTACCTTGAGATCTCTTATACTAGCTCTTATACTTCAATGTTCCTTCTTCGCTCTTTGAATGCAGACTTACTATTTTGTAATTTACCCTTAGAATTACATTTTGCCCCTAATTTCATTCTGGATTCATTCACGCTATTCTAGCAGTCTCTTTTTTTCAAGTGCAAGAGACCTAGTTTGTTCACTATTGTTGTTGATCATTTGACATACTAACACTATTAGTTATAATCTTATGCATTAAAGATGTAGAGGAGTAGGCAAACTAACTAAAGCAATTTCTTGATGATGAAATCAACTGGACTTGCACTTTGAAGGACTCTTGAGCAGAGTATAAGGCTTGATGATGATGCAATGACTGATGATAGTTATAAAGCAGGAGTTGCAACGTAAGTTATTGTGCCATTTGAATTCTTAAGGTATAAGGGGACACTAAGCTTATAGACAAAATCATAAAGGGGTGGCAAAAAAGAATACATAACTAAAATAGTGATCTTATAGCTTTGATTTAGCTTTCATTATGTATTATCTTTCCATTCAGATACTTACGTAGTATGATAAAGATGAATATGTGATATTTAAAAAAAATTTCAAATTCAGTTTTACTTATTCATTAGGGAAAAAATGAGAACATTCATTATATCACATGGTACAACTCCTGTTATTAGCTAGTCCTAAAAAATTTTTCTCTAATTTTTACCTTATGTTCTTTATTATTTTTCTCTCTCTTTATTATTTTTCTTTTTTTATCACTCTTTTTATTTTTTCCTCAAATATTCTATCTTTAGAAGTTACATTATGTGATATATGAATGTTCTTTGAATTTGCATTTGTGCCATGCCAAATTAGTCTAATTGAATAGAATTTTTACATCAAACATGCAGATGCAATCAATATCATAATACGTAGTACCATCAGGATGCATAGTACATAAGTAAGCATGATCAGAATTCATATAATTGATCATTAAAACAAAATGAGTTCTAAAGAAACTAAAATTTTATTCAAAGAAGACAATAATAAAATTTATTTCCTATTTTAGATGTTAGGGATGCTAGGTCTCAAGGTGGTTGTCCTTCAGGTGGCTGACATAACATCTATTCTTGCATCTTTTTGCTAACTATCTTTATGACTTCATCTTTCTGTACCTCAACTGTGCATTTTTTCTTCATTGTTTAGCAAATTCTCATCATCAAACTAATCACCCCATCCTATAGGTATAATCAACTTAAAAGGTATGTCAAAAGAAGGTGGTTTAGTATAAAATACCTTATAGTCGAACTTGCCTGAAGCTGACCCAATAAGTCTTATGCTCTTTCCATATCTTTAGGGGCATTATAAGATTTTTCATTGGTTTTAAGGCCTAGGTCCTCAAAGGAGCTTAGCACTTCTTCCTCACTAACTCCTGAGTTGATCATCATAGTAGTTAGGGGTGGTACATTTCGATAGTTTGGGAAAGGATTATTTTCGATGCTTGGGTTTTTGGGTCTATGATCTTTTTGGAGTCTATAAGGTTTTGGATTTCATATTTGAGGTGGATGTATTTATCTGTTGAGTGTTAGAGGTTTTGATGGAATTTTCAGTGCTTTTTTAGGTTATAGCCTAGGGTGTTTGGGTTTGGTAGGTTTAGATTAGGTAAAGGTTAAAGTAAACCCTTTTGCATTAGGCACTCTAGGACTTTTGACAAAGGTAGGTTAAAATTGGAGAATCTCTTTAGTTGTTAAACAATATGCACTTCCATAATACGGCTAGTGCTTCCTTGTTGTGTGCCCTTAGTTAGGTAGTTTCTTGCTCTGATGCTTTTAGCAATATTCTTTTTCTCACTTTTGATCTCCTCAACTTGTAATCTATCATCATAAAGGTCTAAAAATATCTTGGGGTTCATCATTTGTAACCTTTTAACTAGATTAGGTGACACATTTTGAACAATCTTCCTAACTTTATCCTTTTCTGCTAGCTTTTTTTCATTAATCCTGCATTATTCATGAATCTAGTTAGAAAATTTGAAAATGATTCATTAAGTCAATTCTAAATCTCTGATAAACACTTTAAGCCTGGTATTGTGGTCATATTGTTTTAGAAAAGCAATACACAATTCTCTTCAGTCATCTTAGATAGACTTCTCTAACCTATGATACCAATTAACAGCTATACCCTTTAAGGATAGTACAAATAACTTGGTAACTACAGACAAAGGAGCCTTAGTGGTGCTCATAGTAGTTGTATATTGACTAAGGTGGATCCTTAGGTTTTCAGTACCATTAAACTTCTGTAGCTGTGGCATCTTGAATTTATCAGGTGGCTTATCTTCCTCAAATTGCATTACATCATCAAAGCCAAATGAATATCTAATTCCCTATCCTCTCATCAATTCTTCCATCTTGGAAATTTTCTAAGTCTGTGCTTTCTTCTGCTTGGATTCCAGCTCTTGAACTTGCTCAAGTGATTCCCTTTTTCCTTTTCAACCATGTAGTTCACAACATCCTCTAATTTCATTTCCACAATAGGTACATTCCTATTAATGTTTAAAGGTTGCCTCCCTAGCATTGTCATTGTTAGCAGGTGGTGCACCCACAATAAATGGATTGGCTATAACTAGAGGTGTAGCAGCAAGTGGTGGCATTAATCCAGCCAGAGCTTATCTTAGTTCTTCTTGCATCATATTCCTCATGTCATCCATCAAAGCTCCCTTAATGTCTTCTAAGGTCCAGTTCCCTCCTTATTATTGTTCCATTTCTATATGCTCTGTTAGAGTTGGTTTAGCTTCCAAGTAAAGTGAGTTAATAAGGCTCTTTTCCAAACTATGAAGGATCTCTTTGGCTATGGCTTTAGGACTTAAATCTGTTTTTCTTTGTCTGCCACCTTTCCATCCCTAAATACAAGAAGACCTAAATGAATCTATGATGGCTGTAAAACAAAGTGTTAGTGTGATGGATGAAATACATGTATGTATGATGCATGTGCTGTGCAACAAGTAGCAAATAGCAAGTATCAATCAAGTGTACAATATTCATCCTTCCAACCTTTTTCCTCCCACACACGTGTTCAATGGTGAGTCTCTTTTCCTAGGATTTTTTATCTTGGCCATAATATCAACAGGGGATATTAAGAACTGATGCACATGCCAAATCTCTTTTAAAGCAATAAAGCATGGAAATAATACATTTAGGTATAAAGGTCTAGCTTATTCTTTATTAACAAAGATGGGCTCTTTAGAGTATAGGTTTGGGCTTTTATAGATAGAAATATGTCATGGCAACATACACATGCAATTTAGGTAATTCTAAGGGAAGTAACTAAGCTATTATATATGTTAGGGTCTGGTAAAAAGTCAAGGTTCCTTTAAGACTTGAGTTACAATCAAAGGTCAGAGGGGCCCAACATCTTTTGCAAACTTGAGAGAAGACTACCCCCCTTTAGGACTTAGGTTACAGACTCTAGTCAGATGAGCTCGATAATCTCTCTTGAACTGAGTTAAGGCTAAGAGATTGGTTAGCCAATTTACAACTCAATAAAGCTAGTGGAATCATAAACTAATGCCATCGGTTAATAGGAACATGTAGAATGAATGTAAGAATAAAATAATAATTAATAAAATAATTCTAAAGAATGAAAGTAGAATCAGTATCTCTTATCTCCAATGGAGTCACCACTATAGAAAATTGGGTTTAGAGCACACCCAAGATTTTAACAATCACGATACTGTTTGAGCTTAGGGCTCTAATGAACACACTAACCACTATCACAAAGATGTGGCATGGAGATGAGGAGTTGCCACCTAGGGTAACAACTAGGACAAATAAAAAAAATGTTGGTACTCGATTCTCTAAAAGAAAGCTAGCACCACAACCAGGAGATTTTGGGTACAGGATACCAACTTCTTTCAGTCTTGTGTTCTTTTAGAATTACTTTATGAATTACCATCTTACTCTCTTTTTACATGCAATTTCATATAAACCCTTATTAAAACAATCAACTCCAGGCAAACTAGTCATGAAATATATAAGTAAACAATGCATTCATTTAAATTCATAATCCCTATGTTAGTCTAATCTACATTGATTTAATTAAATGGGGTAAATCTATATGTTTTAATTGACAAGTGAGCCTAAAGACTAATAGGCCTATTCCTATTTAATTTTAATTAAGTGAACTTAAGTCTATTTATTTTAATCTAAGAGTGGGCCTAAATCTACAAATTATGAAGTATTTAAATTAGTGGGTCTAATTCTACATGTTTTAATTCTAAGGTGATCTTAAATCTTCAAGTTATAGAAAAAACTTTTATTTAATGGGTTAAGTCTAAATTAATTGTAATTAACCTAAAATGGGCCTATGTCTAAATTACTAAATTAGCTTAAATTATCTCTACCCTAAATCTAATTAATTATGGGCCTAACACCAATTTTGGTTAAATAAACCTAAAGGAACCTAAATTTATTTAAGTGGGTTAGAGCTTAACATGGGCTTGGAGCCCAAAACACATAAACATAATCAAGCAAGCCCAAAAACAATAAAAATAACAAAAACAATCAAATGAAAGATTAAACATGAAATTAAATTATTTCTTCTAAAAAAACCTAAAATTATTTCTTCTAAAAAAACCTAATTTTAGTTAACATGCAACCTTAATTAATTTACTGCCTCCACTGATATTAATTAGGGTTTATCAAATTGAACCTAATTTACTAATTAATTTTTTTAAGAAAAAGAGAACTAAATTTTCATTATTCACACTAATGGGGCTATTACAAAATCTACCAAAATAATAAAGAAAATAAAATTAAAATACAACCCCAAAGAAGAAAAATTAAACAAATTCAAAAACTAAAAAAATACAATAAAATAAACTAAACTAAACAAAGAAAAATTAAATTAAATTGGGATCTTGAATCTTGGCTTTAATTCATGGATTCTCTATGAGTTTTCTTAGTTCAATCATGTATTCACCACCAGAATCATAAAACACAAAGAATTAAAAAAAGAAAATATGATTAGAATTAATAAACAAAGAAAACAAAGTAATAAAAATAAAATCTAAATAAAAAATAGAAATAATAAAAAAATAATGATATAAAAGAAAGAATTAATTAAAAAGAAAGGAGTAGAAAATGAGGAATGTTGTGCATATACTGTTTGAATGCTCCTCAGACTAGGATTTCACCGTTTTGAGAAAATTGTATTTGCGCTTTCTTGATTTCTGGACTTTTAAAAAGAACATACATTGTTTCTTTTTTTCTTGTTTTTTTTAAAAAAAGGGTTTTGAAATTGACAGTATCAGGTTAGGTCTTCTCTCTTTTTCTCAATCTGCAATAGTTGATTAGGGTTTTTTACCCAGTCCAAGTCCTCGTCCTCGTCCTCTCTTTTCTTTTTTTTTTTGCCAATCTTTTCTTTTTATATCCCATTCCTTAACTAACCACTTAGCTAAACCTTAACCACTTACGTGATCATAGTAGCTCTAATATCTTCCTTCCCAACAATAGGATAAGAATTTTAATTTCTAAAGAGAAGATTATATGGATAAGGTACACGTACTAGACCAAAACCTATAGATAAATACTCAAATCAATTTATTTAAAAATTAAATTTGGACCAATTATAGTTAAATTTTTTTTATTGAATTTGTTAGCACCTCGGCATTACAAAATGTCGACCGACATTGTGTAATGCTGATTGGCATTGGGTAATGCTAATTAGAATTACATAATGCCAATTGGCATTGTGTAATGTCGATCGACATTACATAATGCTAGTTACACATTTCCAAATATACCCTTACAAAAGTTAATTTTTACAATTAAACCCAAAAAAATTGCAATTTAGTCCTTAAAATCGCGAAACTTAACACTATAGGTCAATTTTTTATTAAATTGTCATAAAAAAGGCTTTCGTCACATTCATGCATAATTGCATCCTGAAATTTGGTGCTTACAATAGCCCAATAGATCATGACTTAGCTCGTAAGGTCTTGAAGGATGTCAAAAGGGATTCGTTGACCAGCAGGGGTGAACCTTGTAATAACGATAAAATTGAAGGGCATCATCATCATCTCTCTGAACTAAAAATAAAAGGTGTGGGTGTAGTTTGACCACCTCTCAATTAGGGCAGTCATAGTCGTTTACCTACTCTTTAAAGACTCTAGTCCCTTCAGCAGACTGTCCAAAATACTATTAAAGTTGAGACTACACACAAGATCTCGAACCTTTATAGGTAGCCTCCGGTAGAGCTTTTTAGCTCCAGTAAAGCTATCAGGCAAGACCAAGTGGGTCACCGGGCTCTAAAAAGGGAAGTCAACAAAACACAGATTCTGACTCAAAATTTTTCCTACTGGAGCATTATAATTGACACTAATTACTATCTATTTATTATTTGTAGAGGAAATCAGTATCACATAATCAAGACAAAAAAAAACATGGAAAATCCTACCATTTAGCCTAAGTATCTTTAAACATGCAAAGAAGTCAATCTTAACAAGGAGATATATAGCCTCAAAAGAAAAAATTGAGATCAAGGTACTAACCTACTGTCGATAAAGCACCCAGACATGTTCCTTTTGTTGGGGTTTCATGATAGAAACGTAGTGAAAAAATTAAAATTTTATCACTTTCCCAAACCTGGATCCATGTAATTTGACTACTTGATTAAACCTAGGATTTCAAGAATCTTACCAAAACGCAAAAGAGGCAAGATTTTCTAGAAGGATAAGAGGAGGTTCACAGTGGTGACACCTTGCTTTGAGCTTTTTGCTTTAGTTGTTCGGATCAAGACATCTCCTAAAGGATACATCCTCTATCCACATAAATAGCCCTTTACAAAATGAATTGGAGTGTGTGCTAGCAACCTTCTTGATTGTCTTACAAATCAAGAACAAAAGACAAACTCTATGTTTATTTTCTAGGAAGAGAGAAAACTATTTTTGGAGGCAAGGAAAAATAAAAATTATATAAAACCCTAGAGAATATAATATATTTATAGACTCCAAATTAGGGTTTCACCTACCAATAACCTTTTTGGTAATTTCCCATTTATTACATTCTGATTTTGTTTAAAAAAAAATCAGAAATAATATCTTATTTATTTAAAATAACATTTATCTTAAATAAATAAAACACTTTAATTATTTATTTCCATAGAGTTTATTTTGGGCTTTATTAAACCCATAATCATTTTGGGCTTATTCTAAGTGTGTGACCATGTAGGTTCACATAATATTGGCAGTGGGCTTAAATTTGTATTTAGGCCTACAAGTCATAAGTGGCCTTATTATGGAGCAGCCAACACACTAAGTTCAAAGAATTCAACATGATGAAGATGAGCATGGTCAAGAAGGCAAGGATCAAGTTCATGAGGTTTTGAGTCCAATCAGCATGCCTCAAAGACCTATAACAAGGTCTCAATCTAAGAAGCTTCAAGAAGCCTTAATCCATCATCTACAAGGCTTAGTGAACTTAGCTAGTGAAAGTTTACAAGGACACCAAAGCTTTGTGCCAAGTGCAGCTCAAGTTCAATACAACTTAATTCAAGTCCAAGTTATTGATGGGTTTAATTAAGTATATAATGGGCCTCATTTATTATGGGCTGGCCGAATATGCATGGAAGAGTTATTTAAGCATTGTTATTTAGGTTTAATTATGTTAAATAAGGGCTGGACAAATTTTTTATTTTAAAAGCCCATTAGTTTTAGTTAGTTTAATTATTCTTAAAATAGGAAGTATGTCAAAATTCCTATTTGAGGTTTGATTAGATTAATTTCCTATTTTTGTGATTAAGGTTATTAGGTTTCCTTACTCACTAAGGAAAACCTTGTAAAGGCTATATATATATGCCTTGGATAAATTTTATTATTCAGAATTGAAGTTTTAAAACCTAGAGGTTGTTTTGCTTTTATCTTTGTGTTCTTGTGTAGAATACATGCTTTAAGGAACATTCAAGTAGATTGATCATCTTCTTGTGGAGTGTTTCAAAATTGGAATTTAGAAACGAGTTTTCTTTATTCTAATTCTTTGATCATCTAAGTAATATGATTTCTAACCATTCTTAGGGATTGTTGCTGAATTGACTATTGGGGTTTTCAAGTTAATGCTTCGGGGGTTCGAATACATAAAGGGGTTCTCAAGCTTATTCTTGGAGGTTTCGTATCATTTGGTATCAGAGCTTTGGCTCTAGATCAGGTTTTTTCTTTTATAATTTTTATTCTTAATCCTGATTTCTTATGTTTTTCTTATTCTTTTAAAATCGTTCTTATTTTTTTTGTTCTTCATTCTTGTGTTTTATTCTTTATTCTTATTTGTTAGTCTTGATCTTTTTTTTCCTTTAAGTCAGTCAATTGTTTTGCATTCTGAAATTTAGATTTGTATTCATAGTTGAAATTTTTTTTAAAAAAAATTCGTGAAAAAAAAGAAGAAAGAAATTTGAAAAAAAAAGAAGCAAAAAAAAAATTCGTGAAAAAAAAGAGAAAGTTATTAGAAAAGGAAGAATTGAGATTCTTGAGTGATTTATATCCTAATCAGGTCTGATTTGCATTTCCTTCCTTTCCTTGCTTATTAAGGAATATTGTTTGAGTGATTAATATCCTCATCAGGTCTGATTTAGGTTTCTTAATCCTATTTGGTTTATAATTGACATATCTAACTATATCTTGTCATATCTTGTATTAATTGTCTATTAAGGATTTTGCATATCTTTACAATACTTGCTCATTAAGGAATATTACTTATTGAGGCAGATTTGACTTTTCTTCTTAAAATAACTTCTAAATTCATTTTCTTTTCTATTCTAGAAGATCTTTGTATTTCTTTCACATGTCTTTTGCATCTTTTTGAGTTTTCCTATTTTATTGCTTCTGAATTGTTGTTTTTTTAGCTGAATTGCCTTAAACTTGTTTTAAAATTTTCACTTTTGAAAGTTCTACTTGAATATTACTTTAATCTAATTGATTTGTTCTAAAAGTGTGATTCACCTAAGAACATAAAAGAATTAGCTTGAGTGGTGAGAGGAAGCCGAGTGAAACATCAAATTGAGTTAAACACGAGTGACCACCCCCATCATTTAAGTGCAAACATATGAGGGAGCGCTTGTGAGGATTTTAAATTATTTTTTTTTTCTAACATTCTTTTACAGTAATGTCAAACCAAGGTGAAAATAAAGGTGAGGGTAAAGTTGATGAAACTTTGCTATGTGAAGCTCAACAAAGGCAATTTGCACATATGAATACAAATTTTGAGACTATAATGGAGAGATTAAACCGCATGGATACAAGGCTACTAGCTGTTAAAAAGGGCAACAACACCAAATCGTAATGAGGAAGTAGAAGGCAATATTGACAATGAAGATGAAGATGAGGCCTATGCAGAAGTAGGAGTACCAAGAGGTGGAGGTAGACAAGGCCAAGGTAGAGGAAGAGGAAGGTTACAACCGGTTCCATATAATGGAAGAAACCGAGGTAATGAAGATGATGTAGATCAAAATTTAGGAAGTATCAAACATAAGATACCTAACTTTCAAGGTAAATCAGATTCGGAGTCCTATTTACAATGGGAGAAGCAATTGGAGCTTATATTTTATTGCCATCAATTTAGTAAGGAAAAGAAGGTAAAATTGGCGGTTACTTAATTTTTTGATTATGCTATTACTTGGTGGGACCATTTGATGATTAATAGGTGAAGGAATTTGGAGTACCCAATTGATAATTGGCCTGAGCTCAAGGTTGTAATGAGGAAGCGATTTGTGCCAAAACACTATCATAGGGAACTTGTACAAAAACTTCAAGTTCTTAAACAAGGTAGTAAGAGTATAGATGATTACTATAAAGACATGGAGATGCTCATGACTAGGGCTGATATAGATGAAGATGTGGAGATCACTATGGCACGCTTCTTGGCTGGTCTAAACAAAGACATATCTGATCGAGTAGATTTACACAAATATGAAGATTTAGAAGAGATGGTGCACATGGCTGTCAAGATAGAAAGGCAACTCCATGGAAGAGGGGCAACAAGGTACAATTCCAAATCCTATTCTAGTTCTAATTTTAATTGGAAAAAGGATGGAAAGAGTGATTATAGGGTTGGTAATAAGGTTGCTCATGAGGTTGCTAAAGGGAAGGCAGATTCGGTCTCTAAGGACAAAATCAAAATTGATGAGCCTAAAGGGAGAAATAGAGACATTAAGTGTTGGAAGTGTCAAGGAGTAAGTCATATGAGCAAAGATTGCCTTAATAAGAGAACTATGACCATAAGGAATGAGAAAATTGTGACTGATGAAGAAGAGGGCAATAATGAAAGTGATGAGGATGAGATGCCTGAATTGGAAAGTTATAGTGATACGAGTATAGAGGAGCCAATCAAAGATGACATGCTGGTTACAAGGCGTGCTCTTAGTACTCAAATAAAGGAAGATTGCATTGAAGAGCAACGAGACAACTTATTCCATACAAGGTGTCATGTGCAAGGCAAGACATGTCTTATGATTGTTGATGGAGGGAGTTCTATCAATGCAGTGAGCTCATTCTTAATTAGTAGATTGGGGCTATCTACTATACTACACCCACGACCATACAAACTTTAATGGCTTAATGATTGTAGGGAGGTCAAGGTAAATAGACAATCTATTATTTCCTTTTCAATTGGTAAATATCATGATGAGTAATTGTGTGATGTAGTTCCTATGCATGCTGGAGATATTTTGCTTGGTAGACCATGGTAATTTGATAGAAAGACCAAGCATGATGGGTACCTTAATCGGTATCACTTTACCAAGGATGGGCGCAAGATCATATTAACATCGCTTTCTTCAAAGGAGGTGTATGAAGACCAATGTAAAATGAAAAGAATGAGAGTGGAGGCTGAAAAGAAAGAAAAAGAGAGTAAGAAAAATTCTTTAAAGAGTGAAAAGAAAGAGGGAAAAACAAAAGAAGAGATTCAGCCTAGAGAGAAAAAAGAAAAGAATTTGAGTTTAATAGGTAGGACAAGTGAGGTTAGATAGGCTTTGTATTCTAATCGGCCTATATTTGTACTTTTGTACAAAGGGGCTTATTTGGCAACTAATGAACTTAACCCATTATTGCCTAGTGTGTTTGTTGATCTTTTACAGGAATTTGAAGATGTGTTTCCCAAAGAGATGCCTAGTGGATTACCCCCAATTAGAGGCATAGAACATCAAATTGACTTCATTCCTAGGGCAGCCATACCCAATCGACTAGCATATAGAGCAAATCCAAGAGAATAAAGGAGATCCAAACACAAGTGGAGGAGTTGCTAGCTAAAAGGTATGTGAGGGAAAGCCTTAGTCCTTGTTCAGTTCTTGTCATTCTTGTGCCAAAGAAGGATAGAACATGGAGGATGTGTGTGGATTGCAAAGCCATCAATAAAATCACTATAAAGTATCATCCTCTTATTCCTAGATTAGATGATATGCTTGATGAGTTATATGGTTCTTGTTTGTTCACTAAAATAGACTTGAAATCTGGTCATTATCAAATCCGAATGAATGTTGGTGATGAATGGAAAATAGCTTTTAAGACTAAGTATGGGTTGTATGAGTGGCTTGTTATGCCCTTTGGTCTTATTAATGCACCTAGCACATTCATGTGATTGATGAACCATGTGTTGCAAAATTACTTGGGTAAATTTGTTGTTGTTTACTTTGATGATATTTTGATTTACTCTAAGTGTTTAGATGATCATTTTATTCATGTGTGAATTGTACTAGAAACACTTAGACAAGAAAAGTTGTATGCAAACCTTAAAAAGTGTAGTTTTTGCATGAATAAGGTTAATTTTCTTGGTTTTGTTATATCTAGTCAAGGCATAAAGGTTGATGAGGAGAAGGTTAGGGCTATTAAAGAGTGGCCAAAACCTAAAAATGCTAGTGAGGTGAGGAGTTTTCATGGGCTTGCTAGTTTCTATAGGAGATTCATTAAAGATTTTAACACTATAGCTGCACCTTTGAATGAATTAGTTAAGAAAAATGTTGGATTTGTTTGGGGTGATGCACAAGAACATGCATTTAATGAACTTAAAGATAAATTGTGTAATGCACCTTTTCTTGCTTTACCTAACTTTGATAAAACTTTTGAGATTGAATGTGATGCTAGTGGTATAGGGATTGGAGCTGTTTTGATGTAGGATCAAAGACCACTAATGTATTTTAGTGAAAATTTAAGTGGGGCAACCTTGAAATATCCAACTTATGAAAAGGAATTATATGCATTGGTTCAAGCTTTGCAAACATGGCAACATTATTTATGGCCTAAGGAGTTTGTGATACACACTAACCATGAAAGTTTAAAGCATTTGAAGGGTTAAGATAAGTTGAACCGTAGGCATGCCAAATGGGTGGAGTTCATAGAAACATTTCCATATGTGATTAAGTACAAGCAAGGTAAAGAGAACGTGGTTGCTGATGCGTTATCTAGAAGGTACACCTTACTTAACTCTTTTACTGCTAAATTATTAAGTTTTGAGTTTATAAAGGAGTTGTATCCACATGATGATGATTTTGTTGATATATATTCATCTTGTGACAATGGGGTTGTTTCAGATGATTTTTACTTGTTTGATGGTTTCTTGTTTAAAAGAAATAGATTGTGCATTCCTAAGTGTTCTACAAGAAAATTATTAATTAAGGAGGCATATGGAGGAGGCTTAATGGGGCATTTTGGGGTAAATAAGACCTATGACATGCTATTAGAACATTTCTTTTGGTCCGATATGAAACATGATGTGTATAAAGTTTATGAGCATTGCATTACATGTAGAGAGGCTAAGTCTAGGTTGAAACCGCATGGGTTATACACACCATTACCTATTCCTAGTGAACCTTAGACTGATTTGTCTATGGATTTTGTGCTTGGATTGCCTAGAACTAGGAAAGGTCATTATAGTATCTTTGTTATGGTTGATAGATTTACTAAAATGGCTCATTTTATACCATGTCATAAAACTAATGATGCTAAGTTGATTACTGATTTGTTTTTTAAAGAAGTTGTGCATTTACATGGCATACCTAGGAGCATTGTTAGTGATAGGGATGTTAAGTTTTTGAGTCATTTTTGACGTGTGTTATGGCGAAAGTTAGGAACTAAGCTATTATTTTTAACTACTTGTCACCCTCAAACCGATGGGCAAACTGAAGTAGTTAATAGGACTTTGATTACTTTGCTTAGGGGAATCATAGAAAAGAACATTAGGTTGTGGGAGGATTATTTACCATTTATGGAGTTTGCTTACAATAGGGCTGTTCATAGCACTACTAATTGCTCTCCATTTGAGATTATTGATGGATTTAATCCACTTACTCCTATTGATTTATTGCCACTGCCACCTAACAATTTTGTGAGTGTTGATGCTAATTCTAAGGCAGATTTGGTGAAGAAGTTACATAAGCAAGTTAAGGAGAGGATTGAGAAGCAAAATGCTAAAGTAGCTTCACGTGTGAATAAGGGAAGGAAGCCAATGATTTTTCAGCCTAAAGATTGGGTTTGGGTGTATTTTTGCAAAGAAAGGTTTCCACTTCAAAGGAAGTCTAAGCTAAACCCAAGAGGAGATGGTCCTTTTCAAATACTTGAAAGGATTACTGACAATGCATACAAAGTGGACCTACCTAGTGAGTATAATGTTAGTGCTTCATTCAATGTGGCTAATTTGAGTCCTTTTGATATAGGTGATGCTTTAGATTCGAGGATGAATCCTTTTAAGGAGAGGAGAAATGTTATGGAGCAGCCAACACACCAAGTTCAAAGAATTCAACATGATGAAGATGAGCATGGTCAAGAAGGCAAGGATCAAGTTTAAGAGGTTTTGAGTCCAATCAGCATGCCTCAAAGACCTATAACAAGGTCTCAATCTAAGAAGCTTCAAGAAGCCTTAATCCATCATTTACAAGGATTAATGAACTTAGCTAGTGAAAGTTTACAAGGACACTAAATTTTGTGCCAAGTGCAGCTCAAGTTCAATATAACTTAATTCAAGTCCAAGTTATTAATAGGTTTAATTAAGTATTTAATGGGCCTCATTTGTTATGGGTTGGCTGAATATGCATGGGAGAGTTATTTAAGCATTGATATTTAGGTTTAATTATGTTAAATAAGGGCTGGACAAATTTGTTATTTTAAAAGCCCATTAGTTTTAGTTAGTTTAATTATTCTTAAAATAGGAAGTATGTCAAAATTCCTAGTTGAGGTCTGATTAGATTAATTTTCTATTTTTGTGATTAAGGTTATTGGTTTTCCTTACTCACTAAGGAAAACCTTATAAAGGCTATATATGTATGCCTTGGACAAATTTTATTATTTAGAATTGAAGTTTTAAAACCTAGAGGTTGTTTTGCTTTTATCTTTGTGTTCTTGTGTATAATACATGCTTTAAGGAACATTCAAGTAGATTGATCATCTTCTTATGGAGTGTTTCAAAATTGGAATTTAGAAATGAGTTGTCTTTATTCTAATGCTTTGATCATCTAAGTAATATGATTTCTAACCATTCTTAGGGGTTGTTGCTGAATTGACTATTGGGGTTTTCAAGTTAATGCTTCAGGGGTTCGAATACATAAAGGGGTTCTCAAGCTTATTCTTAGAGGTTCCGTATCAGGCCTTTAGCAAGACATTATGACTACCTAAGTCATGTGAAGTCAATAATCCGACATAACCTAATTACAGTGAATTTTATCTTCCCTTTATCACATGATATCTTAATTGAACATAAGGCATAGAATGTCATCCTTATATAGTTTAATATTATGACTTAATTCCAAGTAGACTGAAAATGATAACTCTTTATCAATTCATTTCAGCATGGCCATGCATTTTCCTTCAGTCTATCTCATCAAAGGGACCATAGATATCTTTCTCATATTAATGAGGGATAAATTCCTTCTGAATCACTCACATTCCTTGCATAAATAATTTCATATCCAACAACATCCTATTTAATCGTCCAGTTAAGACAATGTTAGACTGTGTCAAAACATTAAATAGCTATGTAGAAATCCATGATATTTTAAGGTCAAAGGACCGAAATAAAATTACTGTGATGAGAAATACTTATGACAATAATCTATGTAGTATTCTCATAGTGGGTCAATCCAATACATGATCTCTCATCATGTACCTACGAGTTGACTTAATATCTCATATTCATGATTAGTAAAACATAACCATTAGTTAATATCATACTAGCCTTAATACTTTAATATTTATATAATGAATAAACGGCTAGGGATAATTAGAATAGAACTCTTATTTTAATCTAAGGGTTTTACTATCAAGTCACATACTTGATGGCCTTAGTAAGAATTATCCATTCATATAATTATTATAAAATCCAATGATAATGAAATACCTCTTTATTAATAAAATAAGAAAGTCAATACATAATCAAATGATTGACCTAGTGCATATCACTAACACCCTCAAGTTCAAGATGAGAGGAAACTCATGCCCCTTATCACTCTATGTCATGTGCGATGTGTAGGCACTAGCTTTTGACATGTTACACCACCCACAACTTGACCTACTTAACCTCCAAGAACCTTTGGCCTAAGATCATCCAAATCAAACACTAGGTTGGGGTCAACGTCCCCCAAAATATCCTTATCACCGCCTCTTTGCGTAGGAATTTCAGTAAAGAAGAGCCTAAGGTTTAGAGAATCTTAAGAGAGGAGGGAGAAAGAGAAAGTGGAGAAGGAAGAAAAAAGAAAAAAGGTTAGCCTTTTATAGGCTTAAAACTTATGGGTCCTGAAAGGAACCATGAGCATGGATTTTTAACCCACACTCATGGGTTATTGGACCCATATGTGTGGGTAGCACCCAAAGTGCAGTCTAGGCCCTACCGTAGCTCTCGAGACCTATATTTTTGTGTGCTAAAGCTCCTAGAAGGTTCTAATGCCATTTTGGAGGTTCAAGCATCAACCTGAGACATGCACGAAGGCTGGGAATTCACAACAAAGGTTTAAAACAACATGAAAAAATAAGGAAGTCCTCTCCCTACTTTAAGATTTTTAAATGCATTCATACATTCAAGCATTCATACTCATATTTGCATGTCAAACACCACTTTTTAGTGCTCTTGGAGGTGCACTCGCATTAGAGAGGGGGCACATGGAAGGGACACACTAGTCAACCTTGATAGCAACCATCTTACCTTTATAAAATTTTCTAAACTTCCTCACTTTGATCAGCAGCTCCAAGCTAAGATTCTCACTTCTAATCAATCTATGCTTGACAACCTTATAAAAGATAAAGAATCCACTAAAGGAGAAGTTGTAGGGATTCTAGACAATAGCGTAGCTCACAATTGTCATGTTAAACCCTAAAAGATGTTTAAATGCATAAAAAAAGAATAAGAAAAAAGGAAGAGAAAAAAAGAGAAGGAAGAAATAATAAAAATCTTGCTCAAACTACTCCATTGATCAAACTCTAAAGAAGAGTAGCTCTTCAACAAAAGTCACACTAAGTGATAAAGGGTGGGCAATACCTAAAGAGAAAAAGAAGCATGAACAAATCATTTACCTCTAAAGGGAATGACATTACATCAAGGGTTTCCTCATGCACCACGGTTCTCAATAACCTCATTTGGTAATTTCTTTTAATCGTGTAGAAGGTTTACTCTTCACTCAGTAATCAGAGATACCCTTAGCAAAGAGGTGCTAATCAAACCTTAGAGAAATGACAAAAACCACGTCAAGCTAAAACAATCGTGGCCAAATTGACTTGAAGTTCCTAATACACACCACCCGCCAGTGCAAGTAAGCCACTGACAATGTGAATGAAATTCCTATGTATCACAATTTTCAAATCAAAATTTCAACATGACTTTGAAAAGTCACATACATACATCTGGGTTTCTTTAGAACTAACACTTGAGGCTTAACAAGGCTACATAGTGTACACTCTCACACACAACATCTGGGTTTCTTTAAAATCTAGTGCTTGAAGCCCATCTTGTTTTATAGCCAGATAAAGGTTACATAGCACCACAAAAAATATTTTACATGCATTTTAGTTTCTTTGAAACCTAGTGCTTGAATCCTATAAGGCAATACAATGCACCCTACTTTATGGCCTGAAAAAGGTCACATAGCACCCCCATGGTAAAGGTTTTACAATCTCACTAGTCTTCAAATTTCACTTGGTGTAGGGGGTCACCTTGTAGATCCTAAGTACCCATCTCATGCATTTTCAAAACTCTCTTCCCATGCATTGATAATGTAGTAGCTTGATCAACACATGAGAAGCAGGAGGCAACTATTGATACCTAAATTTTGATAGTCCCTTAAAAATTTGATAATGAAGGATTCTTATTTATCAAATAGGGGGAGAATTTCCTCTGAATTTCAATCGAGCATGCTTAGATTGAGAAGAAACTTGAAAGAAACCCAAAAGATACCAAAGATATACCAAAAACCAACCAAACTCTTAAAAAAGCCAAGTTTTGGGCCCCAAAAGGACCAAAAAGTTGGGGAAAGCCCATGGAGACAAGTCAACCCACAAGTATTGGTCATTTAACTTATTTTATAGGTGAAAATGACTCATTTACCCCTGCGTGGGTCATTTGACCCACTTGCATAGGTCTTAGACCCAAGAGCGTGGGTCCCCTAGCCTGCATTATAAAAATACATTTTTTCTTCTTTGAAAGGGAGGTTAGCGCACACTTCAAGGAAAAATTTCTAGTGAAAGAAAAAATTACTATTTTGGAGGCCTTTCTTAGCCTTTTTCTTTCTCTCTCTCTCTCCCCTAGCACACTTGGAGATTCATTTAACCAAATACTCCAAAAATCACTTATTTTTGTCTTAGAATTTAGACCATTAAATCCAAATTGAGCCACATCTTGGTCAAAGCATGCATTTAGGATAATTACCCAGTCCCTCTGAGGAACTCTATATTTTTATCATTATTAAAATCATCATTTTTTTATTTATTTTTTATTTTTTACTATTTTCTTGCATTTTCACCATTGTAGCATTTTTATTTTTATTATTATCGTGATGTGATAAAGTTGTGATTTTATGGTGACTTGAAGTTTGTGAATAACATATGTTGAAGAAGAAGGAAGTTTGAGTTAGATTCGGAAGTGTTTGCATTCATCTTGCATTTTTCCAACATTTTTGCATCTTTTTCTCGATTTATGTAAAAATGGGTATTTTAATGTAAAGTTAGCATTATTATTATTATTTTTGCATCATTTTAATTTATTTTATTACTGTTGTATTTTATTTATTTTTATTATTATTTCTGCATTTTTCCTTATTTTTATTATTTTTTATTGTATTTGTGTTATTTATGGTAAATATGACCTTTTTATCATAAAGTCTCCATTTTTAAGGTAAAAATGTCTCCTTTACCACTTTACTATTTTTATTTCTGTATTTTTATTTTATTTACATAATTATTTCTGCACTTTATTTATTTTGTTCCCTTTTTGCAATTTTTATTGCATTTATGCCATTTATGGCAAAGTTGGCATTTCTATCATAAAGCTTATGTTTTTATGGTAAAATGTCAACTTTATCATTTCCATTTATTTATTTCTGTCATTTTTATTTATTTATATTATTACTGCAATTTTTTTTATCATTTTTCTATATTTTTATTGTATTTATGCCTTTCGCGATGAATTTGTTGTTTTTATCATAAAATTCATATTTTTATAGTAAAAATATCATCTTTGTCATTTTAATATTTTCATTACTCTCATTTTAATTTATTTACATAGTTATTGCTATATTTTTTTTTATTTTTATTGCATTTTGTAATTTTCATTGCCTTTATACCTTTTAGGGGTAAAATTGTCATTTTTATTATAAAATAGATATTTTTATGGTGGAAATGACATCCGTACCACTTTATTTAATTTCAATTCCGTATTTTATTATTTTTATCATATTAATTATATTTTTATTGCTTTCCTTGATAAATTTATTACTTTTATCATAAAGCTTTCATCTTTATGGTGAAAATGATGTTTTTATCACTTTTTTATTATTTCACTTGCATTATTATTATTTTTACTGAATATTTATTATCCTTGTCGTTTTATTATTTTCTTTGATAAATTTATTATTCTCATCATGAAGGTGATATTTTTATGATGGGAATAATATCTTTTATCACTTTTATTATTTTATTTGCATCTTTTTCACTTTTATTCCTTATATTTGCATCATCATAGAAATCTTATTTTTAATAATAAAAACAATGACTTCACATTAAAGTACCCAAATTCCAAAACATTGCATGATGCATACATTAGCATCCTTGTTTGTTTTTTGTGTTTAATTATTCTTTCATTTATTATTTCCAACAATGAATGAATGGAATTTATTAAATTGTTATATATTTGATGTGTGCTTGCATGTGTATGAAAAATAACGTTTGTTTTGTAAGATTTTTAGAATAGATTTTTCTTTTATATTTTTATGTAATTAATTGAATAAGTTTTCTCTAAGGCGATGTAATATGTAATCCCAACTCCCATTTGTATCTCTTTTTGGATGTATTTATTAGAATAGGCTATCTTGTTGGGTTGTAATCCTTAATCACTTTCTCGATTTTTATTTTGTTAAGTTGCTTGTTTATTTTGATTATCTTTTGCATGCTTGTGTGCTACGTGCTTACTTGCTTACATGATTAGTTGCTTGGTGGATGGTTGTTTATTTATTATGTGGTGAATGCTTGTCAATTCAACTATCCTGCACTTTATTTCCAATTTAAGTTGACTAATGATCAATTGTGGTAACAATGCATTATAAAACCAAAACTAAGGTGAAGTAATGAATAAATGAGCAACATACGTGATAAGAAATAGGATAAGTAACTCTTACCCTCGGAACTCGAAATCTCTGGTTATGGAAGTGATTTTTCACTTCTTCTCGATTCAAGTCAGGAGGTGTCTCCAAATCTATGTGGTCTAATTAGGCAGACCCTCTAATGAATAATAAAAAATAGAAATCCAATAGATGGCTGACATTTAGCCTGTATGCCCCGATGATATGAATGCACCGATCTTGTCAAGATCGATCCCAAAATGTTTAAAAAGTCAAATAGAAAATAAAAAGATTAAAGGTAAAAAGAATAAGGAGATCACTTGCTATGAGTGTCAGAAACCATGACACATTAGAAATGAATGTCTACAATTGAAGTTCAAGAACAAGGGAATAAAGGATAAGAAGAAGGCCTTTGAAGCTTCATGGGAGGACTCCTCTGAATTAGAAAAGGAAAAGGAGCAACAAAAAGTGGCTAACCTTTGCTTCATGGCTCTTGAAGATAAAAATGAGGTACCATTTACTTCTCACTCTTATTGTGATGATTGTTATCATAATGATGATAAGAGCTTTATTCTGAGTAAACTCATGCTTGAATGGAAAAGCTTACTCTTTAAGAAAAGGCTTTATAAGCATAAGTTATCTAACTTGTCCAAGGAATTTGAAAACTTGAAAAATGATTTTTCTAAACTTATTGAATCAAATGAAAAACTTGCAAATGATTTAAAAACTTCTAATTCTTTAGAGGATAAACTTAAGAAAGCTAATGATGAAAATCTCAAGCTCTCTAGAGAAGTATTAAAGTTAAAGAATTCCATTTCTAAATTTAAAAAAGGAAAAGAGACTTTAGATAGTCTTCTTAATTCCTAAAAACTTTATGGAAATGCTTATGGACTTGGATATACAAATGGAATGTCTTTCTCATCATCATCATATATCAAACTTATTAAAGCTTCATATGAGTCTTCTCTTACTACTTCTAAATCTCTTGAGACTCAAGCCCTCAAAGCTAAATTATCTCATACACCTAGTGTCAAAGCTAAATCTTATAAGACTTAACCTCCTTTGACAGAAAAGTCTAAGGCATAAGCTAAAAGACCCCAATCTAGACATGCTTTTCTGTACACTAAAAGAAACTCTACAAAGCATGCACCTCAATGCTATATCCCTTATCATTATTAATGTATGTCTTATATGTATCCTAGAACTCAAAAGGTCCACACATAAAATTCTCATGCTCAAGTTAAAAGAGATGCACAATTCATAAATAGAAGGTATGATCATCCAATTAAAAGGAATAGATTTACCAATGTTGAATGCTTTTATTGCATAACCAAAGGTGACACTAGCAATGTATACTTCCATAAAAGATTACACTTTACTACTTTGAGATTAACCAACATAGACTAATAAAGGTTTAAATTCAAAAGGTTGTTTAAATGTGTTGTTTGTATATATGCTTAAAGTCCACAAGATCTAAAAGCAAGTGGTATCTTAATAGTGGATGCTCCAGGCACATAATAGGAGATAAAGAGCAATTCAACAAGCTTGATGCTAAGGATGGAGGTCATGTCACCTTTGGGCATAATGCTAAAGGAAAGATAATAAGCATTAGAGAAATTGGTAACCCTCACATTAAATCATCATGTATTACTTGTTGATGATCTTAAGCATAATTTACCTAGTATTAGTCAATTGTGTGATATAGGAAATAAAGTCACCTTTTATCCTAAAATTTAAAAATGAATTATTTAAAATCTTTTACAATGAAAATGGTATTTCACACACTTTTTCTTCCTTTATAACTCCTTAACAAAATAGGGTAGTTGAAAGGAAGAATGGGACTCTGATGGAAATGGTTAGGACCATGCTTCATGACTATAACTTACCATTATACTTTTGGGTGGAAGTCGCTAACACTTCTTGTTATATAGAAATATATTCTTCAATAGACCCATTTTGAATAAAACCTTATATGAGCTTTGGAACAACAGAAAACCTAAAATATCACATTTTAAAATTTTTAGATATAAGTGCTTTATATTAAACACCAAATATAATCTTAGGAAAATTGAGTCTAAAGCCGATAAAGGAATCTTCTTAGGCTACTCCACCTCTAGCAAAGCATATAAAGTCTTTAATAAAAGAAATCTAGTGGTTGAAGAATCAATGCATGTTGTATTTGATGAATCTAACCCACTTAATATTAGAATGGATTTTTTTAGTTTTGAAAATATTATAAAGGATTTTATGGAGATGAATATTCAAGAAGGAGATGCCAACAAACCTTTAGAAATTAATGAACCTAACAATGAAGATGATAAGGAGAGCACATAACCTACCTTAAAGGATGAACTTCTAAAGGAATGACAATTCAAGAAAGCTCATCCTCAAGACCTCATCATTGGTGGCACTTCAAAGGGGGTAACTATTAGATCTCATTTTAAATATATTGTTAATTTAGCCTTCATTTCTCAAATTGAACCCAAAAATGTTTATGATACCTTAAGTGATGAATTTTGGGTCTTTTATATGCAAGGAGAGTTAAATTAATTTATGAGAAATAAGGTTTATACCTTGGTTCCTAAACCTAAACATCATCCTATTATAGGCACCAAATGGGTGTTTAGAAATAAAATAAATGAACAAAGATAGATTAGTGGCCAAAGGCTATAATAAAAAAGAAGGCATTAATTATAATGAAACTTTGCCGCTGTTGCAAGGTTAAAGGCCATTAGAATCTTACTTGCATTTGCATCTTACATGGATTTTAAACTTTTTCAAATGGATGTCAAAAGTGCATTTTTAAATGGTTTCATTGAAGAGGATGTCTATGTTGAACAACCTCCAAGTTTTAAAAGTTTTGACTTTCCTAATCATGTGTTTAAACTCTCTAAAGCATTGCATGGATTGAAGTAAGCTCCTAGAACTTGTTATTAATATTGAGCAACTTTTTATTAGAGAAAGGATTTTCTAAAGGAAAAGTTGACACAACCCTCTTCATCAAGAAGTCCAAATATGACTTGTTTATTATTCGAATATATGTTGATGACATTATCTTCGGTGCTACTAACTATTGCTTGTATAAGGAATTTTCTAAGCTTATGCAAGGTGAATTTAAGATAAGCATAATGGGTGAACTCAAATTCTTCCTTAGACTACAAATCAAGCAATGTAAGGATATGATCTTTATAAATCAAACCAAGTATATAAGAGACATTCTTAAGAAGTTTGGTATGGAAGGAGCTAAGTCAAGTAAAACTTTTATGAGCACCACCACCAACCTCACTTAGGATGAGAATGGGAAACTGGTTAATGATAAGTGATATAAAGATATGATCGAATCCTTTCTTTACCTTACTCCGAGTAGAACAAATATAATGTTTGGTACTTATTTGTGTGCTCATTTTCAATGATGTCATAGGGAATCACACTTAAATGGCATTAAAAAAAATTTCAAATATCTTAGTGAAACTATGTATTTAGGTCTTTGGTATCCTAGGAGTTCAATATTTGACTTAGTTAGCTATTCAAATGTGGACTTTTTCATAGCTTACTAGATAGAAAAAGAACTTTTAAAACTTGTCAAATTTTAAAACATTGTTTAGTTTCTTGGTTTAGCAAGAAATAAGTTTAAGTTGCCTTATCCACTGCCAAAGCCGAATATGTATTATTACTTACAAGTATTATGGCAAAAATAACAACTTAAGGAGTATGGCATAGAAATTGATCATATTCCAATTAAATGTGACAATAAAAGTGCTATAAACATTAGCAAAAACCTCATTCAACACTTAAGAACCAAGCATATTGACATTAGACATGATTTCCTTAGAGTCTATGTGTAATGTGGTGATATATTGATTGAATTTGTTGATATAAATAATCAACTTGCAAATATTTTCACCAAACCTCTCAATGATGAGAGACCAAATTTTATTAAGCATGAATTTAGATTGATATATGTTTCAAGCTTATATTAATGTGTGTGCTTTACTTGCTAAATGTTTTACACTTGTGTTATACATATTTGTGTTATTATTTCTCCATGCTAAATTAATGATTAATCCTTGATATTTGAGTTCTTGCTTGTGGTACAAAATTGATATGCTTTTCAAAACCATTTTGAGCTACATACATACTTAATCCTAAATAGGGATGGAAATTACTAGGCGTGTAAACGAGTCGAGTTGCTCGTGAGTACCTCAGTGTATGGCTTGATAAAAGCTCATTTGAGCTTATATACTGAAGCTCATTTAATAAACGAGTTAAGCTCAAGCTATATAAGGCTCGGCTTGTGAAGCTCACGAATAAGCTCGAATAGAACCTTATGAGTCAACTCGTAATTTTAATGTTTAGTAATTTTATTATAGATATATAATATATAAATTTGTATTGTAAAAAATATTTTAAAAAATATTATTAGAATAAAATCATAATTTGTATTAAATATTTTTAATTTATTTTTAATTTTTAAATGTATAATCTTAATTTATAGTTTATATTTTTTAAATTTCGTTAGGCTCGTTTAGTCTCGTTTAAGCTTGAAAAGACCATATAGGATAGTAAGCTCGACTTGTTTGTAAATGAACCAAACCCGAGCTAGCTAAAACTTGACTCGGCTCAATTATACCCTTAGAAATAACCATATTGGTTACCTCTAATATTCACAACCATTTCTTTTGGATTTATTATTTTCTTTCTGTAATTTTGTTAATGTTTTATCTATATATCTTCTTTAAAATCATTTATGTGCTTATCTTTTTCTATCTATTTCTTTGCCCACATTAATTTTTTAAAATTTTTCAAAATTTTTCTATTTAGTAATTAATTATTGAGATTAACTCAATTAATTAATTATTTAAAATTAGCAAATTAAAACTTTCATCAAAATTCCTATTTTGCATGCTCAATTATATTTAAGTATAGCCCTAGTTTCAGTTGAATTCAATTTGTCTTTAAATTGTTTTGAATTTGGTGTGAATTGAGTTCGTAGGGACTAAATTGAAATATTTTTTTGGACGTAATTACACTTTGTTCAAAAGTACAAGGGCCTAGGGGCATTTTGGTCATGAGCCATTACAAAGGTTGTAAACACTCATGACTTGTGTCCTTTTAGGAGTCAGAGGTCCTCACGAGCGATGCTCATGGTTATTACTCGACTGAACATTGCTCGTGAGGAGCGTCCTAATAGGCGTGAAGTCACAATTCCATTAGAATTATAACTCCCTTTTCTCTTCTTCTAATTCCAAATGGAAACCTGCATTTATAACCATTATTTGACATAATTTATACCTTTTTTTTATCACTCTTCTCTTATATGAACTCCCTTCATCCCTCCTTCACACCACACACTATTACTCATCTTCTTTTGGCTATTTTTCTATCTTCTCTTCCATTCTCTTACCATTCCCAAATCTTGCCTATTTTTCTTTAACCTTTTAACTCTTAATCTTCCCTTAAAATTTCACCATAGCACCAAAGAAGAAATCCACTCAAAAGCAAGTTCCCTCTTTCTCCTCTTAACCATCTTAAGTAAGAAGGGCCATTAAGGAGCAACCAAAGAAGACTCCTCCTTTTTCTTATACTAATGCCAAAATCAAGCAAAAGGCCACTCAATTCTTAAAAAGGAAAATCATTCCCTCAAGATGCATGTCTAAGGTTGCCTTAGAATCCTTTGGTTTTTATGATCAAGTGAAATGTTTACTTAAAAGAATTGGTATGTTAACCTTTGTTTTCACTCCTCTCATTACGACTCCTTCCCTAGTCATTGAGTTCCTATCTTCCTTTTGTCTTAGGACTTAAAATGTGAATGAACAAAACCCTTGATTTAGTATGCATTTTAAATTAGGGGGTAAGGATCATTTTCTAACCAAAGAGGACTTTGATAACCTTTTTGAATTCAAGCATAAGGGGCTTAAATCTTCAAACACTTTTTGGTCTCCTTAATACTTTTGGATCACTATTGTTAAACTAAATATAAGAGCCTTCCTTGATGGTCATTCAAAATCATCCTCACTCTCCTCTAAAAGCATTTAGTACATTCATCGATTCATTACTATTCTTTTCATGCTAAGGGCTTGAGTAATTAGGCAATCTCATTTGATAATCTTTTTCTCTTTCATTACATCAAAGACAATATTAGGGTTGCTTTAGGAAGATGATTGCAATGTAGAATTTAGTTAATAAGTGATAATATGAGTTTTTCAATATGCATTGGGGGAATTATCATTAAAATTGCTTAACACTTCAAAATTGACATTGACCACCTTGACTTCATTCCCTACTCACTTTTTAATGAAACCTTTCTTAAGAATTCTAAGCAATTTAAGAAAGTAGGGAATTTTCTTATTTGGCTACAAGAGAGTGAAGAAATTGATGAAGACCTTGCTCAAGACTTGAAGACATTGAACAATTTGGAACTTTAAGACTTGAAAGTGTTAGCCTTAAAGAAGAATAATAACCTACTCAAACTCAACCTCTTTTTATGCCTCAAAGGAAAAGAGCAATATTTCCTTTAATATCTTAATGAGTAGAAAAAGATCCTAGTTGGGTGGGAAATTTGTTTACTCGAATATCTCTTATGGAATCTAACTTCAATAATAGGTTTGATCAAGTTGATTCTAAGCTTGATCACTTTGATAGAAGAATGGATAATGTGTAATATGACATCCATCACCTTTATGCCTATCAGAACTTACAATGATACACTTGGCCACCTCCTACTCCTCAAGCATCTTACTCTCCATATTATGAAGACACTCAGGGAGATGCATAAGATGTTGATCCAAGCCCCTAAATGCACTCTTATATATTTCAATCTTATTTTGTTTCATGCGTTTCTCTTTTATTCTTTATTTGTGTTTACTAATTATTTTATTTAGTGTGTTTCTCTTATGTTTAATTTGTCTTTTATTTATTTATTTTTCAATGAAATATTTCTATTTTATGTTTAATGAACTTACTTGTCCATTCTTAATTCTTTTCTCTCTTTTTAATCTTTGACAAATGGGAGATGCTTTAGTGTGTGATGAAAGACCTTGATTATGCTCCAATACATGTTTGTTTTCCCTTTGTTATATGTCTTTTCTCTTATAAATTCATAAAAAAATATAATCATTTATGCACATACTAAGGGGGAGCTATGTCTTGTTATATTTTTTAACCTAATGCATGAACTAAGGAGGAGCAATGAACAATTGATACACTTCACTTGATTATGCATAAAACATACCTTCAAATTGTTTGACAAATTCAAAAAGGGTGAGATTAGTGACCTTAAGTTTAATCAATCTCTAAAGTTCTAACTTAACAAATAATTTAAAGAACTAATGTTGCTTTCTTTGTTCTTGTAAAGTAGATCTTAGCCTATCATTTTGAATAGAATTTTGGAGAAATATTTAACCACAAACCCATTATAAGAGAAAAAAAAGAACAAGAAAATAAAAATTGAAAAAGAAATTATAACAAACCCATTAGCATTTAACTACAATTAAAGAATATAGTTAACTTCTAAGCTTTACATTTCAAGTTAATTTGCATTAAAATATTGAGAAAGAGCAAGAAAATTATCACAAGTAGATGATGATGATGAAGATGGCTACACAACAACTCTATTGTAATCAAAACTATTAAAATATTTAAAGTTCTGTTGTCAAAGAAAAAGATTTTGATGAAAGCACCAAAAGAACAAACTTTTAAACTACTTGAAAAAACCATAGAGAGGTTGTTTGTTTTATGCAAAATAGATCTAAAGATGATTCATTAAGAAGATGAAGAAGAAGAAAAAGGGAAGAAGAAGATGCTTTTACGGAAGGAAGAGTAACATTTTTTAAGCAAGCATATAATTTTTGGGAAAAACAAGACACACATGTAATTTAATGATAAAATAGGTATTTGATGTAAATGGCTTTTATTTTTAAGGCATTTTTGTAAAGAATAAAGTCTAGTGATGTGGACTTGTAACTCAAACGAGGGTGTGTAGGTGATGGAATAAAGCTTTAGCTTAGAAGATTGGGCTATGTGTGGCTCTCTCCTGGCTCGCCCAAAAAATATAAGTTGTAATCTTATTTAAAAGTTTTAATTTCGATTTACCGTTTTATTTTATCATATTATACTACTTCATTCTTGATATTTCAAAAAAATATAATTGTTTATCTTTTCTTTTGAAATACTATTTCTTCCTTTTATTAATATTTTTGTTAAAGTTACTGTTAATTAACACAAAATGACAACTATACCCTCCAATGGAAAATAGTAGCATTATACCTAATTGGCATATTAAAAAACAAAGAAGCTTTAGATTCAACACCAACCAATTTAAACAATTCTTTAAAATTTCTCAGTCTAACAGGTGAATTCTTTATGTACTTAACTGCTTGCCTAACTATTTTTATAGAATTTAAAATATCTTTTAAACCATCTTGTACAATGAGATTCAAAATATATGTAATGCACCTAATAAGTAAGTATTTAGGCCTAACATAACTTCTCCCTAAGAAAATAATTTTTTTCTAAAATATGATATTGTTATGTCATTGCTAGAGGCATTACCCACAGTCACTGTGAATGCATTTTTTAAACTCCAATTGAATAAATAATTTTCCAATGCTTCCACAATGAACTTACCTCTATGTGAGGTCATAAGAACAAAAGTTTGTGTAACTTCCAATCATCATTAATAAAATGTGCATTGATGCATATATAGTTAAGCCTTTGAATTGAAGTATAAGAGTCAATTATTAAACGGGCTCTTTGATAATCTTCTTTAAAAAAAAAAAAGGTTTTTAATTTAAGTCCCTTATCTAAGTAGGTACTGTAAATGTCTTTACTATTAGTCCACCTTTAAGGAATTTTGAATTTAGGTTGACAAGTAGACATGGATTTCTAAAAACACTCCCTTTCCATAAACTTAAAAGGTAGTTCATCTACTATAAGCATTCAACAAGTTCATTTCTAGTTAGGTCTTAATCAAATTCTCAGGTCCCCATTACTGCAACAATTTTAAAGGAAAATACTTCCACCATATTAGGTTTTAAAGTGAGTAGAGATTGTCTAGTGTCTTTACTATGAAATTTTTTTATGCAATTTAGAATATGGTTTCTAAATGAAGATTTATAATGCCTTTTGCATGCGCTTTAAATAACTTAGCACAATGATGACACCTTGCTTTTATCATAACCCCTATTGCATCTTTAACCCTCTCAAAATGATCCCATACTTTGCTTCTATAATTGATCTCTTTTTTTTAAAACCACTAGAACCACTGTATGTTTGCTCTTGTTGTGCTTCCACCTTTTGTTATTATTGCACAACATTACTATGCTTAATTCAATCTACAACATGGGTGACATTCTATATTAAATAATGGCAATATTAAAATAAAAACATAATTAAGAAACATATAATTCAAATTTTAGAATTCACCTTTGAGTTTTAGGCCTTTGTTTGCTATCTATATTCATAATTAATGCTTCTACCGAATAAATTTAAATTTAGGCATAACAAAGTAATGTAGTGCTTCCACCAATTTAGTTTAGTTGATCTTATTAATTAAAATGAAGAAATATCACACACAAAGAGACATAATCAATGAGACAATTAACATATACATAGAATCACATGGATAAGAGACATAATTAATTAGAAAATTAACATATACACATGGAACAACATGAAAAAATCCATTTTTTATAACGATCATAATTGTACATACACACACACACGCAAAAAATAGAGTCACAAAAGTTCACATATCAAATACATAAATCCTTTTAAACAAACACAACAATAATACAAAAAATATACAAGTAGTCAAAAAATTAAACTTTACTGAAATTATTTCAAATTCATATATTTGTTTGTAGATCATTTAAATGTTATTAAAAAAAACTTATGCATTTTTTTAAAACACATATTTTAATTAAAAAAATTCATAAAACACCATTCTTAATAATAATCACCTAAGTTGTGATTGAAATTCAAAAAAAATACAAGAAAACAAATACATGTTTTAAAATCTTATACAAATTTTGATAAAACAAAAAAAGAAAGAATATAAAACATAATAAGAATATATCAAATGTGATTTAACAACATAATTTCACAATACACATAAAAATTTACCAGATGCTATAAATAAAAAGGGAATTATTATGTCACTAGTGATCTTAAATTATTTTTTTATTTATTTCAATGCAATTTCAAGAACAAAAGATTGAAATAAAGATTGATCCATTTGCCATAATTGAGATTATATGGCAAGAATATAAAAAACTTTGAAGGATTAGGGTTTGGATGAGGTAAAAGATGAGTATTTGTAGAAAGAGAAGGAAGAATTGAGAAAGGGGTGACGTTGCGTAGATAAAATGAAGTAGGGTTAGGGTTTGTAGAGAAAAAAAGGAAGAATCGAGAAGGGGGGAGACATTGAAATAAGGTAGGATTAGGGTTAAGGGTAGTTTAGGTTTACTTACGTACCTATATGAAATGCACCATTTTAACTTATGGAAGTTTGAAAATTCGGGCAAGTCGGTTAGCAAATCACCAACACTAACTTACACCTCGAAAACTGACCTTCTCATAACTAAATAATCCAAATTGCCCTTTTACTCGACTCACTCCAAACTAAACCAAATGTTTAGGTCAACTTAGCTCGAAAATCTAGACCGGTCAAGTCCTACACACCCATATTTATAGTTGAGCTTATTTTGGGTTATCACTATTGTATTTTGTTTTTTTCTTCAGACTACAAATAGTGTTGTTTATGTCATTACAAAAGGAGTTTTAGTATTAAAAGCTGATTTTTTTGGATAAATCTGTTCCTGAAATGGTCCTTGATTTTGTATCTAAAGACTTGTTATATGTTTTTGATGTTTAATGCAATTTATTCTATTTTCAAAAAAAATAGTTATTATGTTTGTGAATGAAGAATATTTAAATTCATATTTATGAGTGCAGTACAACCCAAATGTAAATTACGTAGAATAAATTCTAATATTGTCACATATTAAATCCCAAAACTCTATATTTGGTCAAAGTCTCATAATCATTTGGGGTAATATATGAATTGCTATATAAAGCAAATTGTAGTCAAATGGGAAAACTTCAAAAAATTTAACCATATTGATATGTAAGAAATAAAAAAAAAACACGATTTTGGAGTTTATGTTAGACCTGGCGATGGTTCTGAGACTGCTAGTTCTGGTTCATAAACATTAGGTGGAACTAAACTGGAACTGGTCTAACCCTTGATCCTAGGCCGATTTGGAACCAGCGGTTTCAATTCCAGTTCAACGGTTTGAACTGATTCAAAATATTTTTTAGTAATTTTTTAAAACATAGATAATTTATTTTTAACAATATTTATATTATGAAATTAAATTAAATTACTTCAAAGGGCTAATAAATTACTTTGAAGTTGAAATAAAAATTAAAAAGTTAAATTAATAATTAATTTTAATAAAATAAATAAGGTTTGAACTAATAAATTAAATCTAAAAAATAAAAACTTGTAATTCAGTTGAAATAAAAAAAATTCAAAGAGTTTGAATTAAAAATAAAATTAAAGCAAATATATTAAATTAGTTTACATTATTAAATATTTTTAATTTTATAAATTAAATTAGAAAAATAGAATGAAAAAATTAAAGGACTTGAACTTACTTTTCTTATAAAAAATTATGTTGACTACATATCTTTTTGTGGTTTAGAGGAATCAAACACTACATAATTCTCTTACCTTTTTCTTTTATATATATATATATATATATATATATATATACCCCTTTACCTTTTCAATTTAATCATTTCTTTTGCCAGAGGTTGAAGTTCTCATTGCTCCTTCGATTACAAAGTCGAATAAATCATTATTTTTTTCTCTTTCAATTTCTTGTGCCCTTATTGCTGCTCTAGTTCAATCATCAACACACGTTGGTATCACCAATGATTCCGAAGCCATTGAAGATCGAGTCTCGTCTAAAATACTTCCGCCCACACTAAATGTTTGTTTAATGACAATTGTAAAAATTGGACTTGAAAAAATTTCTTTAGCAATATGTGCAAGTATTGAAAATCTATTTTGATGTCCACTCTATCATTCAAGGATGAAAAAATCTTTATATGTTTTGCTAATTCCAAACTCAAAAGTAATTGTTAAATAAATGTCAAGTTCGGGAAATGAACTAGATGATCCTTGAGGTATTTTATGCCTTTGCATCAAGACACAATCATCCATACCAATTTTTATTTACTCCTCTTGAACTTGACTACTAGTAAAAGTATATGAAATGGAAGGAATTAAAGATGTAGAACTAGAAGTAGAAATATTAACATAATCTTTATGTTCATTAAATAATTATAATATTATTTGTTCTATTAGTATTAATTATCAAATCAATATCATTATCATGTGTAAGACCTCAACATCCATAATATACACTTAAATAACCATTTAATCCATCTATTTTATATTTAGGATAAAAAAAAACACATGCAACAAGATTAATTAATGGAATAAATTTAAAATACTTTAACCATTTTATTTTCATTAATAAAATGGATTCTTTTACAACAATATTGTTGTCATGTTCTTGTAATGCATTAACAATATTAATGCATTCAATTAATAATAAATGAGATGTAGAATAATAAACAAAATTTAAAATATATGTTGTCTCATTAAAAACTTTACAAATATCTAAAAGTTTTGCACAAACTTCCCAACTTTATGGATATAAATTAATCTGTGACACATTATTGGACATAAATGTGCACAATAAATCTCTATATTTATATGACTTGTTTAATAATTTATAAGTTGAATTCCAACAAGTTAGAACATCTTTTGGGAATTTTTTGGTTTTTTATTATTTTCTTTACGAAACTTTTCCCATAATTTCATTCCTTGTGGATGGGTCCATGAAAATGAAATTGCTTTTTTAATGGGAGATAGAAGCATATCCAAAGATCTTAAACCATATTGGAAACATAAATTTAAAACATGACTTGGACATATAACATGAAAAAATTAACCTTCATTATTAGGTTGACAAATAGTTTGGAGGTCACTAATTAATGTGGTATTCGCAGCAACATTATCAAAAGATATTAATTTTTTTTACTAATCTATATTCTTTTAAAATATTTTTAATTATTCTAAAAATACTATTGGCAGTATGTCGATCATAAAAAACTCTAAATGCAACAAATTTTTTTTTTTCTAATAACCATTCACTATGTAATAACCATGTTTGAATGACTTTCCCAATAATCACTCCAAACATCACTACAAATGTATAAATGCCCATTCAAGTTTATAAATAATTTTTGTAATTCTTTTTTTTTTCTTGTTTATACAAATTTAATAAAGAACATTTAAGAGTATTTCTAGGCAAATGTTTAGCTTGTGGATTTAACATTTTTTTTACAATATGAACTTTTTCACCAAAACTAAAAGATGAATATTCCATATTAACCATTCTAGCTAATTCAATTTTATTTTTCATCATTACATTTAAATAAGGGAAAAGGGTCAATTTTGACCTCCAACTTTGGACTAAATCTTACATTAGACACTAATGGTTTTCTTTTTTATTCCCAGTTGGACCTCCTCCAAGTATTAAAAGTAGCACAAAAAAATCCTCTCTTAATAGTCGGACTAATAGTTGTTAAAAATGCTGATGTGTTATAATCAACCTAAATAACCTAAGCTCATGTGTTAAATGTCACAACTCAAACCTAAAGGACATATGGCCGGCACTAGGGAATGAAAAAACATGAAGTTTCTGAAACCTGTAGTAAGCCTTAAGACAATTTTCACCATAAAATTAAATCAATATTATATTTCGAATGAAAATCTGGTAGAGTTTCCTCTATACTGGGACAAAATCACAACCTGTAGAAAAGAAATAACACTTCCAAAATAATTTTCTATCAATACTACTCGACAAATACTCCAATAATCCACACCAATTCCACAAATACATACAATTTCATCATAATGAAATCCAAAATACAAGATAGAATATAAAAATATCAAATCCTAAATACAAATTATACAAATTATTTAACTAACTACTGCATTATGTAGAATTTAAATACACAATATGTATATCAAATAAATTTACACAAAATAGCCGAAAAAGAAGAAACCCGGCGCACACGATTACTAATATTAGTTTGACTATAAGATCCTGAAAAAATAAATTGAGAGGGGAGTCGAACCTCACTGAGTAAACTAATATAAAGAAATATATATTAGTTTGAAAACCTTCTTTTTATTAAAATATTTATTACAAATATTTATTATAAAATTGTATTTAAAGAAAAGCATTAATTTATCAAATACTATATGACTAATATTGGTTTGACTATAAGATCCTGGAAAAATAAATTGATAAGATTTAGACGTCACTGAGTAAACTAATATAAAGAAATATATATTAGTTTGAAAACCTTATTTTTATTAAAATATTTTTTACAAATATTTATTATAAAATTGTATTTAAAGTAAAGCATTAATTTATCAAATACTATATGACCAATATTGGTTTGACTATAAGATCCTGGAAAAATAAATTGATAAGATTTAGACCTCATTGAATAAACTAATATAAAGAAATATATATTAGTTTGAAAACCTTTTTTTTATTAAAATATTTATTATAAAATTGTATTTAAAGAAAAGCATTAATTTATCAAATACTATATGACTAATATTGGTTTAACTATAAGATCTTGGAAAAATAAATTGATAAGATTTAGACCTCACTGAGTAAATTAATATAAAGAAATATATATTAATTTGAAAACCTTCCTTTTATTAAAACATTTATTACAAATATTTATTATAAAATTGTATTTAAAAAAAGCATTAATTTATCAAATACTATATATATATATATATATATATATATATATATATAATCATTTGGTAACTTTCTTAAAAACATAATTTCCAAATACCATTACTTACACAAATATATAATAAAAAGATAAAAATAATAAAATAATATCAATAAATATCTTCGGTGGAAATTAGTGGTAGAACCCTAAACCACAATTCTACAAAATCATTCGGCTCACTTTTTTATTCAATGATAGCCGGTTCCCAAGAGCTAAACTTTTACCAAACTACCAGTTATAGTCAATCTCTTAATCCAATATTTACTAGTGGTTTCCGAGAGCTAAGCTTTAACCAAGTCACCGGTCCTAGTAATATTTACCCATGATCCATACATATCACCCAAGTGCTAAGCATCAACCAAGCTTCAAAATTAATTACTTAATAAGGGCCCGACTCTTAAATCATTACATGTGTGTACACAATCCTGATGATACTCATCAAGTAGCACATTCTACTAATCTTTTAAACAATATTTTTATATATAAAAGCATAATAAATTTTCAAGAAAAAAATCAATATGAGTAATAAAATTATTCTTACTTTTATAATCCACAATATCCTCAACATTAATCATTTTTATTAATATGAATTATGGCAAAATAATATCAATAAAAATAATCAAATATAATCAACATCTTTAATATATCCAATTAATAATGTGGATATTTCAAATATTAAGAATATAAATCCTTTAATTAAATGTACTCTTTAAATAAATTAACCAACATATATTTTATATGCAAATCTAACACACATTTCAATATGTTAACTTACAAGTGGAGTGAATAAGCTGAGATGTCCTTGTCCGCCTATTACCCAATGCTTTCATTATGGTATACTCTATAAACAATATATATATATATATATATAAATAATTATCAAATAAATTTCAAATAACTCCCAAAAATTTTAAAAATGATGGAATCATAGAAATTGATTTAGGAACGCCCTAAATGATTAATTTGAAACTTAAAAATTATATCCGACTAATAAACTAATTTAAATGAAAATTAACTAATTTCCACCTCAAACTTTTCGGAATTTATTTCTCAAAATCCATAAAGAATTAAACTAAACTTTTTATATGGAAATTGATCATCACAATTTATATTATTTATTAAAAATAGTATCACAATTATTTATGGGTTGGTAATATTTACGCACTAGAATTTAGGTGGGACCTACCGAATTCTCATAGAAAAACACAATATCTAGTCAAACAAATTATACTAAAATGTTCTTCATAATTAATAAGAGACAACTAAAACTTCAAGCATTCCAAAATATATACCGAATAACAAAATCATAATATCAACCAAATTTACCTAAAATTATTTGCCAAATATTCTATTGATGTATATTGGATATATGGTTGGTGCCTATAGACTCCTAACAATGAGAGGATCGAAATGGAAGTGACCGTATTGTCTGAAACCCAATGGAACAACAGAAAATGACGAAAATAGGTTGACTGATCTCCTTCATTTTGGGCATTTCTAGATGGTTTCTCATAAAATAAAAGCTATGGGAAGGTAGAAAAGGATAAGAAGAAGCTATGGTTCGAATTTGAGGTCGATTGAATATCATTTGGGTGTTAAACGGATGAAAAGAAACGTTCAGATACTAAATTGTAATTTGCCAATTCAAACTAACTTCTTCCCGCTGCTCTCTCCGTCTTTCCCCCAATGCAGAACCACTTTCCCCGTTTAATGGCAATGGTCACCAACGTGTCCATCTCCCCATGGTCTCTCTCTTTTTTTTTTTTATAATAATACTATTACTTCTTCTGTCCCATAATATTTGACAAATTTTTCTTTTAGGGATGTCCCAAAAATTTGGCAATTTTCCATTTTAGGATGGAAGTTAATTAAACAAATGTCTATAACACCTTTACTAATTACATAAATAATACCACTAATTTTTAACTTTGAATTTATATATTTAATAAATATGTTGAAGGTCCAAGCCATTTTATTTGAATATATTATTCTTATTATCACTATTTTTGTATAACCACCCATCTACTTTTTATAAAGTTAAACAATGGAAAATCAAATCTCCAAACCAAACCTCTATATTTTAGCCTTTAATCAAGTTAATATTGGTGGCTAAGAATAGGCCTAATTTTCCTATTTTGGCGGGATTTTGATATGTTTTCTTAAAATAATGCCATTTCTTTTTCAAATACTGATACAAATTTTTTTCTTTGTTCAAATATTTTCGGTATTTTCAATTTGTTTTTGTTATGATAGTGCCATTTAATTTCCAAAGATTATTGTTCAATTTTTTTTAAAAAAAATTAATAATGGTATTTTTTCAAATGAATAAGATGTTTGATCTTATCAACAACATTAAATAAACATTATCTTTGTAAAATGTTTCATACTTGATAAAAAAAATTTAAAAAAATTAATAAGGGTATTTTAGTAACAAAATGGTAAAATTACACAAAATAACTGTAATTAACAAATGTCCTTAATCCATGTATAGAAGTAACTTTGCCAAATATTATGGAGCAGAGGGAGTAATAATATCAACAAAATAATAAAGATGATAATAATAACAACAACTAACAATAATAATAATCTAGTAATATTAATAATAAAAAGTTGAATTATTACATTAAAATTGCTGATGTGCCATCAAAATTGCTGGTGCAAAATTTGAAAATTATAAAGAATGCGTGAATGCACAAAACCCAAGTTCATGAAAATTTTGAATTAAACCCACCAACTTTTATTGTTTAACATCGCAACCCACAAATTTATTGTTTAAATTATAATAAAATTAATTTTATAATTTTTATAACATTTAAATACCTTTAATGTTATTAAAATCTGTAATTTATTATTAAAATAATATAAATATTTAACAGTAAACTTAACATTCAATTAACCATAGTAAATTTATAATAAATTAAGTTTATACATATTTACTAATTTTATTATAAAAATATTATTTTAAAAAATAAATTTACAGCATTTTAAAATTTAATAATTTTACTATTAAAATTTAATATAATATTAATATTTAAAATAAATTTATAACAAATAAAGTTTACACATTTTTAATTTTATTATAAATAAAAATAAATTTTAAAATAAATTTATAATATTTTAAAAATATTTAATTAATTAATTATATTTTTTATAATTTATGCATAAAATAATTTTACCATTGAAATTTAATATTTAAAATATTACTAAAGTAATCAAACAACAAAATTCATTTAAAAATACCTGCTAAGGTAAAATTTAAAATTAGCCCATATTTGCTGTTACAAAGTTTTATGTTAAAAAAAATGAATTACAAAGTTTATTTGCGTGTTGAAAAAAAAAGTTAGTATTTGGGTTAATTTAGAAAAAAAAAAAAAAGTAATGTGGAGTTGTGGCAACTGATGATTGATGTACACAATATACTTTCCATCATGTCAACAGGGATTGTACAAAAATCACCTCATTAAGTAGTGGGACCCATTGTGCCACAACAGCAATTTCAACGGCAATTGGGCCTCTATTAAAGGAGGGTTGTTCTTGAACTACTTGTAATACTTGAAGGTCCAGTTGGGAATAAAAAGAAACTAGTGTCCAATGTAAGATTTGATCCAAAGTTGAAGGTCTAAATTGACCCTTTTCCCTTTAAATAATTGAGAAGAGAAGAGGAAGTTGCATATCAAAAAATTTGAGGTTGTTTTTTTCAACACCTAATAAATTTAAATTTGTGTAATTTCAATTTAAAATTACAAAAATTTGAAATTTGTCCCTTTAAATATTTGTTGTAATTTCATTCACACAAGCTTCTTGACTTTCTTGTGTTGGATAATTATCTTGCAAATTATCCATTATATTATCCAAATTAATCATATTTGGTTGTGATTCACCAACATATTGAGATCTTAATCTACCACTTTTTCCACTTTCACTTCCATTTGGCATTTTTATAAAAATAAATAAATAATTTAAGAATAAAAATTGGAGAATTAAAAATTTAAAGAAGTGAATAAAAAAATTGAAGAGAGTGAAATAATTAAAAAATTATTATAGAGTGAGAAAGAATAAATAAATAAAATATTTATTTAGAGCAATGTCTAGAGAGTGAAATAAAATATTTATTTAGAGTAATGATTAGAGAGTGAAAAATTGAAAAAATAATATTAATAAATTGAAATTAATGAATGTAAATGTAGAGAATTTTAAGAGAAAATATTTATTACTCTATAATCCTCTGGCATCTTTATGCCACTTGACACAGATTTCTTTTCTTCTCTAAGATTTCTCTTTTATCATTTGTTTAAGTCACATAAGCAACTTGTTCATTTATTTGATTTGTCAATGCTTTGTGATCATTTTAAGAAACGGTAGTGGTTTCTTTGAGATCTTTATTATTTATATAATTATGATTATTTAACATGCATATTTTTGGTGGAAGCATTATAGTTTGTTGATTTGTGTAGATTTGTCAATTATAGTGATTATTTTTTCATTTATTTATCAAAATATTATCACTTAGCTAGATTTCTTTTTGTTTTTAAAAATATCTTCAATGAATCACTTAAATTTTGGTGGAAACACATACTGATTTTCACATATCTAAGATATGTAAAGATTATGTGATTATTTATCATATTTGTTTTCCAAAATATCATGCGTATATATTTTTTGATAAATCGTTGATTTAGGACTTTGATTTTGGTGGAAGCATTATAAATTTTCATAGATTTTGTAAAGATTTTGAGATTATTTATCATTTTAAAAAATCATGCATGTATATTATGTTATAAATCGTCGACTTAGGACTTTGATTTTGGTGCAAGCATTAAAAATTTTCATTGATTTGTAAAGATTTTGTGATTATTTATCATTTTTGTTTTAAAAAAATATCATGCAGGTATATTTCTTCTTCTTCTTCTTCTTCTTCTTCTTCTTCTTTTTTGAGTTTAAATTTGATAGAACAGTAACTGTTTGTGTTTCTATTGTTTTCACTTTTTAGAGTGAATAAAAATGGTGGAAGCCTCTGTTGTTGCTTAATTCGGTGGAAGCCTTATATCTATAAAATTGCTTTACACAAATTGGATACTTTTGCAGATTGCTATACTTTTGTATCCGTTTCATTCAACCAAATGACTGTGTAAAAAGGTTATTACTTATTAATTTTCTTTTTCTTTTGTGTATGTTTTCAAATGGTATTTATATTGTTTGTTAATTTTGTTGCTTTGTTTGTGTTTTGTTAGATGGCTACTATCAATGGTAGTAACACTGCTATTGGTAGCACTAATGTGCTTGAAAAATAGGTGGAAGCACATCCTAATAAACAAAATGTAGAGCAACAAAAAGTAGAAAAACAAATTGTTGAGCAGTCTGATAAGAAGAAGAAAAATAAAGTAACTAAGTCTAGATCTATAGTGTGGAAGCACTTTGCGTAGATTAAAGATGACATAAAACATTTAGTACAAACTAGATGTTTATATTTTTGCTAAAGCATTTTTTAGACATGGAACTTCTATCCTTAGAAATCATATTTTGGTTTGTTTGAAAAATCCATACAGTAAAGACAATAGACATGCCTATTAACTTTTAAACGTACAAAAGTGGGAGTAAAAGGGGATCAATTTGTGGAGGTTATGGGTACATGGTCATTTGATCAGGGATTGATTAGGAAGGCATTTACCCGATTGATATTTGTTGATGAACTTCCCTTTAAATGTGTCAACGGGGAAGGTTTTAGAAATTTCATTAATGTAGCTTGCCCTATATTCAAGATTCCCTCTAGATGGACTGCATCAAGGGATTGTTTTGATTACTATGTTGAGGAGAGGAAAAAATTAAAGAATTTGTTAGAGGCTGTTTACTTGTAGAAAATAATTTTATGTTTTTTAACTCTAGTTTTCTTAGAAAACTAAATTTTCATTTTCCATAGAAAACTATAGAAAATATAGAATATTGTGTTCATTTGTTAAATTTAGAAAATTGTTTTCCAATTTTAAAAATTATACTAATTATTATAATATAATATTTCTTTTTTGCATATTTTTATATTAGTACAACGAAATGGTTCTTATATAATTATATATTATATTTAAAACTAATTTTTTTTATGTCTGTTCAGATTATTTTTATCTAATAAAAATATAATAAAAATACTCAAATACTAAATTTATAAAAAAAACAGTACAATTATAAATAAATAAATAAAATTACAACGTTTGAAATAAAAAAAGTTAGGAAAAGATCTTAAAAATAATTGATTATTGCTAAAAAATAGGTAACAGTTAAATACTATATTGTTACTAAAAATATGATTTGTCGATGGTTTGCACCGGAAAAAAAAAAGGTATTCTAACGTTTTAAAAAAATTGTGTATAAAAAATCTATTGAAAAAAAATAGGCAATAGTTAACAATTAAGATATTCTAATGTTAAAAAAATTGTGTATATAAAATCAATTGCTAAAAAATAGGTAATAGTTAACAATCCAATTGTTACTAAAAATAGGTATTCTAACGTTAAGTAAATTGTGTATATATAAAATTCATTTTGTAACATTATCAAAATCATTAAAAAAAAGACGTTGCATAGTTTGAAAAAATAAAAAAAAATAATAAAAGTTATTGGTTGGGAATCAAATTGTGGTTTAATTATATAAACCTCTGTGTTTTCTAATTAGAAAAAAAATATAAATTAGGTTTCCAAATTCTATTAAGAATTTTAAAAATAAAAAAAATGTTTTCTTTGGAAAAATTTAAAAAATTTATAGCATTTGAACATAAAACTTCATTTTCCATAGAAATTTTTTTTGGAAAACACCTATTGTTTTCCACAAAGAAACAACCTCTTAATGTCTCATAGTGAAAGAGTCAGTATCACAATTTACTCTTCTTTGACTTCGATATAAAAAATTAATTATATATGCATCATTGGACATTTCATAGATGATAAGTGGAAGTTGCATAAGTGAATTCTATCATTTGTGCATGTTACCTCACACGGGGAAGTAGATAGCTAAGGCTTTGGAAATGTGTCTTGTTGAATGGGAGTTAAAAATATTTTTACAATGGCTGTTGATAATGCATCCTCCAATGATACTACTTCATATTCAAAAACAAACTGTTGAGTTGGGGGTGGAAGCACAGTTAAGATTAAGTTTGTTCATATGAGATGTATTGTTGACATTCTTAACTTAATGATGAGCTGAAAGAGGTTTTTGTTTCTGTTAAAAGGGTAAGAGATGTTGTACTGGATGCAATCAAATGATAGTTCTGTTGCGCTGATGTGAATGAAAATGAAAGCTAAATTTGATCAAAATTGGAGAGTTATATATACTTACAAGCATTGCACAAGTAGCAAACATATTAATACTCATTAATGAGAATTCAAGATAACCTTTTTTCACTTCTACATACATTGTAGCCAAAGTACAGTTAGTTTAGTAGCAAACTTGCTCCAAAATCTCTCAACAACAAAACAGACCTGCTAAAAAAACATGGGAATTTTGTACAGTCTTCGCTTATTGTTTGCTCTCCTATATGATTATAAACAATCTCTTCTCTATTGCGGGATAAAAAGGAACGGGAAGCACTCACATTTCGGTACAGAACTTTTGACAAACAGCTAATAGACATAAAATAACAAAGTTTTACTAGCGAATACACATCTTAATGTCATTCAATAGCTCAATTTACACAAAGCAACAGAATCCAGATTCGCATTCGATTTCTGCAGCAATCATGATCATATCCTTCAAGATTGGGGTTACTTGAATCATACATAGAGAACCCAAAGAGAGCAATTTATTAAGGCTTCTTCTTCGTCGTTCCAATATTATAATTCTTGATCGACTCTCTAATCCTATCAGCTTCTTCTCTACCGATAATATCACATTTGAAAATACCCAATTCAACCAACATAGCAAACCCTTTATTCGTTTTATCACTGTTGTTATTGTCAATATTACGCTGGGCTAAAGAAAAAGCGGCTTCGACGATCTGTTTCTTCAAGAAATCAAGAACAGAAGCATCAAGATTCAAGGTCTTGAGAGCGTCTTCAAGATAAAGTTCACGCCATATCGATAATGGAAAAATGACAGGAATTCTGAGAGAAGTACGATGTTCTGGGGTGACAATATCTTCAATCACCAGTACAGTGTCGTTGTTTGATGGGAGTTTGAGTTGGTATCTGAAAAGAATGTGAAATTCAATGGCGCAAACTGGGATCGAAGAGTTTGAGGCTATGGCCGCATTGGGAGAGTCTGATTTGGGGTCACGGATGTTCACAATGCACTGTATATTGCTTGTCATTGATATATGCTGCCGCTTTTGTGGCGGAGCCAACGTATCTACTCCCCTCCCACTTTTGGGTTCTTTAATTTTGAAAGTTTTGTCAACTTTTTGCCGCTCAGAACAAGGATTCGTTAGCCCTTAGCGTTACATATAAAGGGTTCCGAGTCGTAGCGCCAGCTAGAGCCCCTAACCCTAAATCAAAATTATAAGCAGTTTGGTTCAGGACATAAAAATTTTAATCTTCAATTCAATTTTAATTATTTTTTAAATATTAATTATAAAAAATAATGAATAATATCATATAATTATTTAAATAAAAAATTTATAAAAATTATAATGAATTATAATTATATTAAGTTAATATCAAGTTGTTATATAAGTAAGTAATGTTGTTATTATTTGAAAATTTTTATTTAATAATAATAATAATAATAATAATAATAATATGTTTAATTATGTATTTACTAAATAATTTTTTTATTTACATATTTTATATGTAATTGTTTACAATAATATATATATATATATATATATATATATATATATATATATATATATATAATTTTCTTCTTTGTCAAATTGTATAAAATTTTCAACTTTGGAGGTTGTTGTGACAGCTAGCATTGACTCTCTTTGATTTGTTAATTCAATTGTTTCTTTAATTTTCAATTAAAAAATTATTTTCAATCAATCTCCATATAGGTGGGGATTTTTGGATTCCATCTATTTATAATCACACTCCATTTTGTTGTTTTGTGTGTAAGTTGGCATAACTAATCTTTTGAATCTTTTTACTTAAATATAAATCAAAATTTTCTTTTGAAGCAAAAAATAAATCAAAATTTTGAGAAATTATAAATAACTAGTTGTGAATCCTAAACGGATTGTAAAATAACATAATTAAATAAATTAAAAATAAAATATATTAAATTAATATTATTTTTTATATTTTTTACCATAATTTTTAATTATAATAGGATTAGTTTTGTGAATTATTAAATTAATATTGGAGTATGTATAATAGTGTTGGAGTATGTATAATAGGATTAGTTTTGTGAATTATTAAATTAGTATTGGAGTATGTATAATAGTGTTTTAGTTAAAAATAATATTGAATAGTTAATTAATTCTTTTTTATGTTTTTTAATTTAATGGCTTAAAAAAAATGCTTGAGTAATTTGAGGTATAAAAAAATTTAGTATATAAATACTTTGATTTAGTATATAAACACTTTTAGAATTTTAGTATTAGAATATGTATAATAGTGTTTTAGTTAAAAAATTAATACTAAAAAACTACAACAAATATTTATTTTTTAATATTTTTGAAAGAAAAATAATGATTTTTAATTGTTTTACATATTAACTTTTAGAAATAAATAATCAAATATGAAAATGAACATTTGTCAAATTATGAATTTTATAGTTTTGGAGCTTAGCATTTAATGTATACTTAGTTGTCAATCCGCACTCTGCGCCGATTATGAATAATATATATTTTTTAAAATGATTAGTTAAATAATTTTAATAAATTAAAATTACATTTAAATTAAATGATGTAGTCTATGGTTATTTTGTTTTTTTACGAAGTAAACTTTACTTTATTAATAACAAGCATTTAAAATACACTTTTATCTAATGATGATAGATGTAAAGTGAAAATAAAGTAAATAAAAACAAAAATCACCCTGAAATTTCCATAATCAAATATAAAAATAAGAACTTAAAAAGTTATTGTAGTGATTTTATTTTTTAATTTTTGTTAAGAGTATATATATATTTTTAATATATATAGTAATAACAATAATTAAATAAATACAAGAAAAGAAAAAATAGAAAAAGGTTGAAAAAAATGTTTTAGTTAGAATAACAAATATAATTTTTTATGGAAAACAATGGTAATATGCAAGATATAATAGAATTATAGTGTTTTACATAAAATAAAAAAAAATTTATATTTATTACATAAAAACATTATAAATTTTAATAACTCAACCTAAATTTTTGCATGTGAATGTTGAATTAAAAGATGATACTTTTTGAATTTAATAACTTTAAAGTTTAGTGTGTATATATATAAGCAAATTATATCATAAATTTCTATCGAATATAGACTAGAAATTCAATCACATGTGTGAAAGTTTTTTTTTTTTACCGCTTTTTATTTTTTTTTAGTTCATAGGATATCCTTTTTCATTATTAATGCTATTTCATATTGTTGTGCTTGGCGTGTTCATCTTTTTATCCTGCACGTACTTTTAGGTACGGGTTTTTGGAGTGTTGCTCTTGTTTTCAGCGGAGTTATGAGATCATCATTTAAAATGCATTTGAAAATAATCATAAAGTGCTTTAAGCATATTATAATTTAGAAAACTTGACATCAATAACTCCTTATGCTTGGGTTGATTCTTTTTATCATTTTTACATTTTAGGAGAGATATTCGTGTAATTAACCAATAATATTTAACTAAATAAAAATATAAGTAACTTTATTTTTTAATAAAATTGAAAATAAAAATGTGGGTAAATGTTAATAAATATACAAGTGAAGATCAATAAACATTTAGAAAAAAAATCTACAAGTATATTAATTTTTACCAATAGGTTCATTGAGTATCAATGAATATATAAATGAAAAGTAATAAATCTATAAGTAAAAATTAGTAAATATGCATTATTTAAGTAATAATCTTGTATTTTTATCTTATAAATATATATTATATAATTAAAATTAAAAAATACAAATAAAAATAAAAATGTAAGTAAAAATTTATTTATTATAATTAAAAAATAAAAAATTAAAAATTTTTTTTAATGAATAACAATTTTATTTGAATAAAATCATGAATAAAAAAAAATTAATTCAACAAGATTAAATATAATATATAAGTAATTGTTAATTTAGTTTGCCTCTTTATCATATAAATTATGGTGCCATTAAGAACATCCACTCACAGCACATAGAGAGCTCAAAACAAATAATGAATCAATCTTCAAATCACATGTCCAGTGTCATCGAGCCAACCAATCAAATCCACCATGCACGACGCAATTGAGATTATGATTTTTAAATGGTAGCCCAGGGGTAGAATAATTCATATCAGTTTTGGTTAAATTCAATCCCTTTGTTAATGCCTTAGCCTTAGCAGCAAAACTCTTCTGTACCTTCAACCGAAAACGTGAAAAAAAAAATTAAAAAAAAAAAAAAAGAAATGTGTTTTCATGAAGGGGTCATATTGCAAGATATATATATATATATATATATATATATATATATATATATATATATATATATATATATATATATATATATATATATATATAAGGAACATGTAAAATTACAAAAAAGTTTTTACTCATTATTATATAAAAATTGGATAATTTCATTATTTACTAATAAAAGTAAAATTAAATTAATTCAAATATAATTTTAATTTGATTAAAAGTCTATTTCCTATTGATGAGTGTGAAAAACCTTATATTTTAAACACTCCATGCTATAGGTTTAGGATTAAATTAGTTGCATTTTGAGTTAATTTTCAGATCTTTTAGTTAATTTTCATATTTTTGTTTAGCTGTTAGGATTTTATTGATTTTTAAGTTTATTAAGTTAATCTTTATGCACTTTTGATTTTAGGATGCATTGGAGAGGTTTGAAGGTGTTGAATAAGTCAAAGATAAGATTTGTAAGTTAGAACAAGTCAAATCCTTGACGAAAAATGAAGTTTCAAAGCAATGAAGTTTCAAAGCAATGTGGAGTTGTGCAATCGAGCGCATAGCCATGCTTGGATGTTGAAAAGACAACACAGTCATGTGCACCTTACTGCACAACCATGCCTGATTCAGGACATTTCAAGAGAGACTGGGTGGACAACTGTGCAAGTTGTTACAACATTTCAAATTCAAATTTTAAGCTGTTGATTTGGGGGGATTTCGTGGCATTTGAATTGTAACAACCTTAGAGATGTTGGAGGTTGGGTTTATAAGGGAAGCCTCTAAAGGAACTTGGGAGATATTTCATCGTCTTTTGCATTTCTTTTCTTAAAGAATCAAAGTAGTTTTGATTCAAGTTCTTTTCATGTTAATAAAGAGATTTTGGTTTTGAAGATTAAGAATAGAAAACCTTTATTCTATTTGGTTCAGCAAAAAAGGGGGTTCTTTTTAATTAAACTCTTTGTTATTTCATTTTCATTGTGTAATAATGATTGCTTATATTCTCTAGAATTTATCTTCTTCTCTTTCTTTTAACATGAGTATCTAAATAGTTTATTAAGGTTCTTATTTCAATTCAACCATGTGATTATTGTGATTGCATCTAAATCTTTAATCTTAATTCATTGGTTGTTGTTGAACTTAATGTCATCTTAGGCTTAGTCACCCTTAGATTAAATTTACACTTTAGAACTTGATTGAGAAATAGATTCTATTAGATTCAAATAATAACCTATTAGTTGTTTACTTAGTTGAGAGACATTTAAGTAACTAATATTGATTAAAGCTGGAATTAAAATTAGGTTTAAGAAACACTTAGTTATTGAGAGCTATAAAACTTGGTGTTAATTTTACTCAATTAATTATGGGTTTATCTGAGAGGAAAACCTAGGATTCTATAGATGCTTTCAAAATGGAGTAATGTTAGTTTAGATTTAGATGTTTATTTTATCTTACAAGAAGGTTGAATGGAAAATAAGAACCCTAGATTTAAATTTAATTATTAAATTAAGTTAGATTTATTTTATTTATTTTCATTTGATTTTTAACCTAAAATTTGGTGTTTAAACAAACAAGCACTCATGATATTTCAATACTCAATTTGTAATCTTTATGGGATGATCTTATTTTTACTACTTGCACGATTTCATATGCTTGTAGATTGTGCATGTCAAGTTTTGGTGCCATTGCTAGGGACTACCGAAATTAATGTTGTCAAGAAAATTATGTTGCTTGATTTAGATGTTATTTTTAATTTTTTTACAATTGTGGTTTTATAAGAACTTATGTTGTTGCATGCATATAATAAAAAGTGCAAGCAAATAAGGAGCCTCGTTAATACCACTTGATTTGGAGATTGGAAAGATAGTTCATAGAATGAAAAAGCAACAAATAAGTAGGATGAATGGAGGAGAAGATGAAAGAAATCCACCTCCAAGGCAACCAACTTCTCAAAATCCATAAAATAAGAAAAATGGACAGAATGCATAAAGGACCATGCGAGATTTTGTGAGTCCAAATATCCAAGGTGACTAGACTCCAATTGTAAGGCCGGTAGTCATAGTAAAAAAATTCGAAATGAAGTTAACAATGATCCAAATGATTCAAAATTCATAATTCAATAGATTACCATATGAGGATCATATTGGTCACACGACTCGATTCTTGCAATACTACTTAACCTTCAAAATGAATGGAGTGTAGCCTAAAGCTATCCAACTAATTCTCTTTCCATTTTCTCTTATGGATAAAGATAAGATGTAGTTTACAAGCTTGCCACCCAATTCCATTAACACTTGGAAAAAGCTTTACACTACTTTCTTTAACAAGTACTTCCCACCAGAAAAAGTATTAAAAATCATAAATGAAATCAACTCTTTCTATTAACAAGAGGCTAAAACTTTCTATAAGTGTTGGGATAGGTTTAAAGATCTTCAAAGTTAGTGTCCATAACGATTAATACCTTCATGGAATTTAGTGCAACCATTCTACAAAGGTGTCAATCCTTTAGTCCAGGTGAACATTAATGCAACAACTGGAAGAACTATTATGTCAAAGACACCTGAGGATGCTTTAGACCTGTTTAAGGAAATGGCCAACACACAAAGTCTTGGGTCTAATGAGAGGGCCATTTCAATAAAAACTAGGTCAATTAAAGTTAACAACTTAACCATGTTAAATGCTAAGATGGATGCTCCATCTAAAAGGTTTAATAAGCTGAGTGTTAATGTAGTATCTAAATTATCCTTGTCATCCTCTTATGAATTGTATTAAGGAGGTCATCCTATAATAAAGTATTAATTGATGCAAGGATTATCCATGGAAAATGTCAACTATATGAACAATTTCAATAAAAGGGCAGCAAAACCAAGTGTATGGCAACACCTATAATCCTAGTTGGAGAAATCATCCTAATTACTCTTGGAGCAATCAAAGAAATAACTAGTGGAGATCATAAGCACCATCAGGATTTAGAGGTCAAAATGCACAACAATCTTAACCTCATTTCTAGCAAGACAAGCTCTTATCTTTAAGAGCTTCATAGGAAAGCAAGATGGAAAAATTCATGGAAGTAATATTGGCAAAAATGAATCAACAAGATGAAGCCTAAAAGAGGTTGGAAGGTAGGTTTGAGCAAATACATCAAAACACTTAACTCATATTCAAAAATCACTCTTCCTCTATTTATAATTTGGTGGTGCAAGTGGGGAAATTAACAAACTCTTTATTAATAAAGAATCAAATTTCATTGCCAAGCAACATTGCAAAGAATATGAAAGATCAATTAAAGGCTATTACCTTGAGAAGTGGAATAGAAAATCCAAACCCCAAAAGCAATGGTGGAGTATGATGAAAAGAAAAAGTAAGGGGAAAAAATAAGAAGATAAGTGGGTTGAAGTGTAAAACGAACTATAAGCTCAAAATGAAAACAAAAAGAAGACAAATTCTTCATAAATACAACCCTATAAACCCCTTGCTCCATATCCTCAAAGGTTGAAGAAACAGGAGCATGAACATCAATTTGAAAGGTTTTTAAAAACATTTAAGACACTTCACATCAACATGCCTCTTATCGAATGTCTTCTCAAATGTTAAAATAAGCAAAGTTATTGAAGGAGCTAATTTCTAATAAAAAGAAGCCATAAGAATTTGAGACAGTCATACTCATAAAGGAGTGTTGTGTAATAATTACTAATAAACTTCTTTTAAAAAGGAAGCACCCAGAGAGTCTCACTATTCCATAATCTATTATAAATTTAAAATGTCAAAAATCTTTATGTGATTTAGGAGCTTTAATTAACCTTATGCTTATATCAATTTACAAGAAAATGGGATTAGGGGAGGCAAAACCCACAAGCATTTGCTTGTAGCTTACAGATAGGACAATGAAGGAACTAAAGGGCATAATGGAAGATGTACTAGTAAAGGTTGGGAAGTTCATTTTTTCAATTGACTTCATAGTTCTTGACTTTGAAGAGGATGAAGATGTTTCATTGATCCGTGGTATGCCTTTTCTATATACTACAAAAGTTATTATTGATGTTTATGATGGCACATTGACACTATAGTGGGAGATGAAAGTTGTAAGTTTGATGTTTACCAAGGTATGAAATATCCTTCTGATAATGATGTGTGTATGTGAGTTGATGTTGTTAATAAATGTGTGAGTGAAGTCTAATGATGGAGGTTCGCTAAGTCTATGGAAATTGAGAATATTGAAAAGTGTTTTCAGGTACAATCCACTCAAGATGAAGTATACCTCAAACACCAACCTGACTTACCCCATATACAATTACCAAATATTGAACCTACACCACTGTAATATAACGTATTTTTAAATATTTTTATACTGCATCGGGATATGCAGTGTTAATAAATTCGTATATAATTATGATATTTTTACGAGTTGATATTTATTTAAAGTTTATTTTAATTGTTTTATATTATTTTAAATACCTTACGTAAAATTTTCCCAATAATTTTATTTTCAGGGAAACTAACACATAAATAATTTAATATTAATTATTTTAAATAATTTCACGAATTTGCATGAACTCATATATATGTTTAAAGTGCTAAAATAAAGTGTATATATGTGTATATATTTAAATAAAACTAGGGTTTAATTAATTTCCCTAATTTTTATTATTTATTATTTAGTTTTAATATATAGTGTGGGTATATGTATATACATATATACATAATATATTATCAAAAATATAAAGTTTGCCAAAATTACGAATTTGCCACTCCTCCCTCTCCTTCTTCACGATCATTCCCATCCACCCTCCGGTCACTGTCACGTCGTTTTCTTCCCATTAGTGTGCCTCCCGGCGTGCCACCTTCTCCCTCAGCCTTCCTTGCCATCAGCTGCAGCCGTTTTCGGCATCGGAGGAGCTCAAAACCACTGGAAGCCCGAAACTCTTCTCACTGTCGTTCACAGCGTTTTCAGCCACCGTTTTCGACACCGCCGGTCTCTATCTTCTCCTTGAGCTCCAGTGAGTATGATTCCAAGCTTTTTTTCACTTAAAATGGTCTAGATTTGCCTAGGTTTTGATTTTCCAAGTTCGGCCTATTAGGGTTATTAATTTTTTTGAGCTTCAATTTGATTGATTCATGAAAAATTCCTTCACAAATGTTGCTCCAATTAGCTTAATCTTCATGTGGGAATTTTTTTTAGAATTTTTGGAAATTATTTTGATTTTTGGGTATTTTTGATTATTTTATTATTATTTTATAATTTTCGAAAATTAATTAATTAAATTATAAAATTGTGTTTTATGGTAAATATAGGTGTTGAAATGAATTATATAAATTTATTTGGAATTTTTTTGGATTTTTATGTATGTATTTTGAATTTATATAGTTTATGTAATTTTGAGAAAATAGAGTTAATTATGTGTTTAATTGAAATTAATTGGTTGATTGAGTATATTTATTGATATTATTGAAATATATGTTGATAAAATTAATTTTGAGTAATTATATTATTTTTGGTGAATTTTTGAATTAATTTTAGTATATTTATATATATAGGGGTATTTTGGTAATTTTACCCTAAATTGGCTAAAAACGTAATTAAATTGGTTTTGATAGTTATTTAGGGTATAAAAATGATTTCTAAAAATTATTTAGTATTTTTAACTAATTAAAACTATTTTTCATAAATTATTTTCAATTATATATATAATATACGATTTTTCTAATAAAATGAGTTTTTATCGGTTTTTACTATGTTTTAGGGTTAATTACGTAACTTTGACTTATAAAATGTATTTTTATGATACAATGGTATTTTCGATAATTCTATATTATTTTGTGAATTGTGGACCTTGGTCGGTAATCTGTAGTTTGGAGTCCGACCGAGGGATTGTGGTTGTGTTCTATGTTTATTTTCGAAGTGCGTTTCTTTGCAGGGCCGGCTCTACTCTTTGAGTAGAGAGATGTCCGTTTTACAGGGAAGGTTCTGTTGGATTTTTGGTAGAATTCTCGTAAAATGTGATGTCCGGTCAAATTTTGATTTAATTCTATCTCTAGTAATCTAGATCGAGTCTTTAGAACTCCTGTTGGATTTATTCTGATTCATGTCATTATCTGTTTATTTAGTTGCACCAAGATCGAGACCTAGTGGACCAGGCCCATCGGACCCATCTCGTGGAGCGCAATAATTATGAGTTACTATTATATATATATATGCTCTAAGATGCATGATTTTAGAAATCTATGTTTTATTTTGACTAAAAATGCATAATGGTATTAATTAGTACTTAAGTTTATTTTAGTTTACTTTTGGTTTATTTTTGGTTTATTTTTGGCATATTTTAAACTATATGCATGTTTTATTAATGGATTATGTTTAAAATGTTTTTGAATATATTTCTAGTTTATTTTGAAATTTAATTGGATTTATTTGACGTATACATACTTGAAATATACTTGGTTTACTTTTGGTATATTTCTAGTATATATATGGTATATGTTACTGTTCATTTCAATTACATGCATCATTTATTTATGAATGTATGTTTTATGTTTAATAATGAAGGATATCAATAAAACGTGCTACCTAGTGGGCGGCACTAGGACCGAATACGTACCGGTATGCTGATAGCATTTAGGCTATATTACTAACCATTTTTGGATATTGATTTATATGATTGTTTGATGTGTGAGATATGATTTAGGAGTGTGATTGCTGGAGCTCAGTTGACCAAGTGTCTCAGGGCCAATCACATTGATAGTCAGACTGCTGGAGCTCAGTTGACTTAGTGTCTCGGGGCCAGTCTACTGTCTAAATGGAATAAGTGAATATTTTGGAATAAGTGAGCCTGTGTGGCTAGAGTGTTGTCTAACACTGTTTTGAGGTTACGATTTTCTAGGGTTTTATTTGATCCTTCATAACCAGTGGTTTTCAGACAAAATATATAAAAAATGATTTTATTGCATCTGTGTGTATTTGCTTGTATATATATTTATATATATACTATTGACTGTATGCATTGTCATTTAGTATGCATGTATATATATTATAGTAATTCACTCAGTGAGGTCTGACTCCCCTCCGTTGACTATTTTTAGGAGAGTCATCTTCATCAGACCTCAGTAGTAAGCCTGTACGCCGAATTTCTTTCACTCCGGCTTCTTTATGTAAATTGCTTATCTGAGTTTTATTTTATAATCTAGACACTGCAGTAGTTATGGTCGATTGTGAGATTGTTGTATTATATTTGTATGAGATATGTACTTTAAATATTTGAACTGGATTTGTATTAAAAAGTTATTTATATATGAGATTTCATTTGGTGAAAATATTATTTTGATATTTATGATTTTATTCCACTGCATAATATTTACTTAATTGTGTTGTTATTATTACTATTGTATGTTTTATTTTATTTTAAGGCTTGCTACGGATTCGAAAGAATTCCCGTTCCCTAGCGCCGGTCATGGCCCCTGTTTTGGGTCGTGACCCTCAACCATAAAACAACCAAAATTAGACTTGAACCTTTACCCCAATATTAGAGGTACCCTTTTCTAGGATAAGACTAAACTCTACCTATGATTATATCCTCCATACTCACCCAAGATTAAGAGGATTTATTTATGAAAATGTTAAAGAGAAGGATAAAACCAATTAGATGGTAGATTTTTGACATTAGGGGTATTAGTCCTTCTTATTGTATACATAAGATCTTGATGGAGGAGGGGCATAAGCCAACCATTGAAAAGCAAATAAGGCTCAGTTCAAACATGTAAGAAGTGGTAAAAAAAAGAAGTGGTCAAGCTACTAGATGTTGGAATCATTTATCCAATCTTAGAAAGTTCATTGGTGAGTCCAATCCAGTAGGTACCAAAAAAGGGAGGAATGACCATTGTGGAAAATGAGGAAAGAGAGATAATTCCTATAAGAGTGGTAAATGGATGGAGGGTATGCTTTGATTGCAGGAAGTTAAACATAGCCATAAGAAAATATCACTTCCCATTGCCATTCATTGATCAAATGTTAGAGAGAATAGTAAGGCATGCTTTTTACTATTTCTTAGGTGGTTATCAAGGTAAAATTAAATTACAATAGCTCTAGAAGATTAGGAAAATACCACTTTTACATGTCCATGTGGCAATTTAATTATAGAAGGATGCATTTAAATTATATAATACTCCTACAACATTCCAAAAATGCATGATGGCTATATTTGGAAACCTAGTGGAGGAGATCATGGATGTTTTCATGGATGACTTTTTATCTATAAAAACTCTTTTAAAAGATGTTTAGAAAATCTAAAGCAAGTTCTTGCGTATTGTGAAGAAATAAACTTAATGCTGAATTTAGAGAAGTGTCATTTCATGGTAGATGAAGGAATTATTTTAAGACATAAGATTTTAACTCAAAACATCAAAGTTTACAAAGCAAAGGTAGAGACCATTGAGAAGTTGCAATATCTAATAAAAATAAAGGGTGTTAGAAGCTTTTTTGGACATGCGAGCTTGTATAGGCTGTTCATTAAAGATTTTTGCAAAATCTCTAAACCCCTTTGTAAATTACTTAAAAATGGCTCACCTTTTATTTTTACTAATGAGTGCAAATTGGCTTTTGATAGGTTAAAGGAGGCACTCATTTTGGCTCCTATAGTAATGGTACCTGATTAGAAACTTCCATTCGAGTTAATGTGTGATGCAAGTGATCATGTAATAGGAGTAGTACTTAGCCAAAGAAAGGAAAATAGACTACATGTCACCTACTATACAAGTTGAATGTTGTCAAATTCATAGCTGAATTATGCTACTACTGAAAAGGAGATGTTGGCAGTCATTTTTGTGTTTGACAAGCTTAGATCTTATCTTCTTAGTTCTAAAGTTGTTGTGTATATAGATCATACAATATTGAAGTACCTTATGAATAAAAAGGACTTAAAACCAAGACTTATTAGGTGGGTACTTCTACCACAAGAGTTTGATATTGAGATTAAAGATAAGAAAGGATCCAAAAATGTTGTAGTTAATCATCTATCAAGGTTGGAGTTGGATCAAGAAGAAAGTTATGAGGAGGAGCCTATTTCCATATAAGATGCTTTTGGCAATAAAAAATTTGGATGCTCCTTAGTTTGTTGATATAACTAACTTTATCTTAACTAGGGAATATCTAAAAGAATTCATTAGTTAACGAGAAAAAAACTAATCCATGACTTAAAATCTTACTTGTGGGATGATCCTTTTCTATGGAAATTGTGTGATGATGGTATGATAAGGAGGTGCATAGCAAATGAAGAAACTGGGTCAGTATTGGAACATTGTCATAGGATAGTCAATGGAGACCATTTTGGTCTATAAAGAATAGTTGCTAAAGTCCTTGAAGTAGGTTTCTATTAGCCTATACTCTTTCAAAATGCTCGTGAGTTCGTACTCAATTGTGAATCATGCTGAAGGAGTGACAACATTTCAAATAAAATATGAAATGCTTTAATCAGGAATTCTAAAAGTTAAAATATTTGATGTTTATGGCATTGATTTCATAGGGCCATTTTTTATGTCAGAGGGAAACAAGTACATAGTTGTTTGTGTGGATTATTTGTCAAAATGAGTGGATGCTTAAGCTTGTTTAATAAATGATGTAAGGGTTGTTTATAAGTTTTTTAAAAAGCTCTTCTCTTAGTTTGGAATGCCTAGAGCTATCATAATTGATGGGGGAACACATTTTTGCAATATAAATATAGAAACCTTATTGGCTCGTTATAGGATGAAGTATAAAGTAGCAACACCTTACCACCCCCAAATAAGTGGGCAAGATAAGGTTAGCAATTGAGAGTTAAAAAAGATCTTGGAAAGGATAGTGAGTAAGTCAAGAAAAAGAAAGGGCAAGGAAGCTTGATGACACTTTGTGGGCTTATCGAACAACATACAAAACACCTATTAGAATGTCTCCATATAAGTTGGTTTATAGCAAAGCATGTCTACAGACAACGGGGTTTAGCGCACGTCCAAGATTTTAGCAACCGTGACACTGTTTGAGCTTAGGGCTCTAGAGAACACACTATTGTATCACAAAGACATAGTGTGGAGATGCATAGTCACCACCTAGGGTAATAACTAGGACAATTCGAAAGTGGTGGTAACTTGATTTTCTAAAAGAGAGTTAGCACCACAACTAGGAAATTCTGGATACAAAATACTAATTTCTTTCAGTTTGTGTTCATTTAGAATTAGTTTATTAATTATTACTTTATTCTCCAATTACATGCAATTTCATTTTAAACCCTAATTATCATTCATCTAACCCAAGGCAACTAGTCATAAAATGACATATAAAAATTGCATTCATATAACGAGGCATCCCTAAATTAGTTTAAACTATGTTAATTTTAGGTTAGCTAAGTCTATATTTTATTTACAAGTAAATGAAACTAAAGGTGGGCCTTTATTTTAAGATAATTATTGAACTTAAGTCTAATTGTTTTAATTCTAAAAAAAGTGGGCTTAAGTCTATTAATTTTAAGGAATAAAATATAAATAAATTAGTGGGCTTAATTCTACTTAATTTTAAATTAAGTGTTGTAATCTTAAATCTATTTATTTTAAAAAGAAAATGCTTTAATGGGCCAAGCTAAGTCTAAATTAATTTTAATTAAACTAAAAATGGGCCTAAGTCTAAATTAACTTAATGGGTCTAAATTAATTTAAAAGTTAATTTAACCTAAAATCCAATTTTAAAGGCCTATTAATTAAATGAGTTAATCCTAAACGTGGGCTTGAGGCTCAAAATGCACAAAAATAAACAACAAGCCCAAAAACATAAAAAAAAAAATACTATTACAATAAAAAAAATCAATCAAGCAATTAAATTATTTTTCTAAAAACCCTAATTTGATTTCATACAACCAAATATTAATCTACAACCACCATTGATTTTAATATAGGTTTACCAAATGAACCCTAATTTATTAATCATTTTTAAAGTGCAGAAAATTAAATATTCACTATTCCTACTATTAGGGTTATTACAATTCCTGTGTGAAACGAAATAAAATAAATAAATAAAAACATATACAAACCCAATAAAAAGGAATATAACACAGAAAATAAAAAAACACATAATGATAAAAATAAAATGAATCCTAAAACTATGTGATTTACACAATATTTTAATCTATGGCATTCCATGAATCTTTACTGGATTTTCCTTGATTCAATCACATCTCCACCACATTTTCACCATAGCCAAAGAAACAAATAAACACAGGAAACAAAAATAATTAGAGAATTCTAAAAAATGAAACAAAATAAAAATAATAAAAAATGAAATCAAAATAAAGAAAGTAAAGAAAGAATGAAAAGAAAAAGGAGATGCGATGTGGAAGCTGTATTGATTAGCCCCTTAGAGAATGTTGATTCATCATGTTTGAAAAGGTTGTGGACTTGATTTTGTGTCTCAGGTTCCCCACATATTTTAAGAACACTTTTTTTTTTACTTTTTCTTTCGTCTGTGTATTTTTTTTTAATTTACAATTGATTTCTTTTGTAAAACTCTTTGTGTTTTTTACTCAAAAAGAAGATGAAGAAGAAGCCACATAAGCAGTAGAGCCATTTTTTCTTTTTTCTTTTAAGTAGTGTCCCCCCATTTTTTTTTATCCTAAAAAAAACCGTTCTTTTTTAGGAATCTCAGCTATGATAAATTTTTTTAAATCTTTGATACAAAAAACTAATCCTATCTAAAATACATGGAATAAACATGTAATCAACAGGATAATATTTATTTATTATTTTTTATTATTTTTAACCAATAAGATATTTAATAAATAGATTTTTTTTAAAAATAAAATAAAAACTCTGCATCGGAATAGTACAATTTTGATCGGAATTCCTTAATTTCGATCAGAACTATATATTTCCTATCAAAAATATGTAATTTCAATTGGCAATAATTTTTTTAATATATAATCACAAAAAGACCCCTGAAAGAATTTAAAATTTTGAATTAGGTCCCTAAAAAAATATTATAATTAAATCCTTAAAAAACTACAATTAAGCCCTAAAATTCAAAAATTTAAAGAAGAGCAGTGCCTATAGCCATTTGCATCTAAGCGTACATGTGTGTATGCTTTGCAGGTGACTCATAATAGTCATGATTTTTCATTTTTTTAAATGGAATCTTTCAACTTTCCCGTACATTTCCACTTCTCCATGTGTAGGGTTCCAAATTTTGACTAATCTTTTCACCTCATCTCCTCTATTTAAACCCACATCTCCTCTTTTCTTCTCATTATTCTCTTCATTCTTCCTTTAATTCTATTCTTCTCTTCAAATATCATCCAATAGTCACTATTTCCCTTTCTTCCATCTTTCATTTTTCTTTCAAATTTTAATTACTCATTTTTTACCATAGAAAAAGACCAAAGGAAGAAGACAATAGAATTAAAGAAACATGGTCCTCCTTCCAAAAGAAAGCATGGTAGTAGCTCTGTTAATTTGGGTGGTGCTAATGAAGAGAGAATGGTAAGGCCTTTTGCTAAGCTAATCAGTTTTAGGCATGAGGGGCAAAGGAAGAAGTTTAAGTAAATGATGTCTAAAAAAGTTATCCCTAATAGGTATATGTGTGCTTCATCTTTAAAAGAGGTAGAGTTGCTAAATAAAGTGACCATGTATATTAATAGGATTGGTTGGGATGATTTTATGATGATGAAAAGCCCTACCTATGTGAGACCAACTTGTGAATTTCTCTCAACTTTTAGCTTTGGTGAACAATCTCTTATGCTTAAATTTCATTTAGGAAGAAAAGAACATCACCTTGGATTGTTTGAGCTTAATAATGTGTTCCATTTTCCTAAATATCAAAATGCTAATGTTGAGTATGATAGAGTTGCCTTTTAGACATAAATTATAGGGCAAAGAGAGGTTTTCTATGAGGCTAGGTTGGTGAAAGAATCTTAAATTCAATCATTGGCTTTAAAATATTTTTATAGCCTCATTCCTTATTTTCTCATGTCTCATTCCTTGTTTCCAAGGAAAGAAGGAGATGTTGTGGTCTCCACCACAAAACTCAACATTTTGTATTATATGGTGAATGATAAGAAGTTGGATATTTGCCTTGCTATTGCTATTAAATTGAAGGATGTGGCAACTAAGATGACCGGGGCTATTAAGGTAAGAGGTTTGGTCACCACTATAGCTAACTACTTAGGATTTAATGTGAAAAACATGCCCTTTGACAAGATTAAGGGCATTTCATTGATCGATTGCTACATGATGGAGGCTATAGGTTTGATTAGGAAAGACTTTGGAGGAAGACTGATTAATATTCGTCCAACTGAACTACCATTAAATGCATAAGAAAAAGAGGAGGAAAAGGCACATAAAGTGAATTTAAATTATATGATACAACAGTTAGATGACTTGGACCTTCAAGTGGGAGTGATTGATTCGAATGTTAGTGAATTAACTTCATTAGCAATGAGAATGGATGACATAATAATTGGGATGAATCATAAGGTGAACATGATCAACCACAACCTCATGGCTTTCTTCAATTCCTAAAAATTTATTCCACCTCTATATCCGGATCTTAATAATGAACCTGAAGATCTTGATGAAGATGAAGAATTCTCATCCAAAGAAGAGGGAGATGAGTGAAGAAGCTCAATGCAAATGTTTCATTTAATTTAATTTTGAATGTTGTGTGTTTCATTTTAAGTTTATTTGAACAATGTTTCTTAGATTGTGTTTCTTATGAACATGTTAAGTTGTGTGTTTGTTCATGGATGTTTGTTTCAAATATTAAAGATGATGTTTTGTTTTATTACAATTTTATGTTTAATTTCACCTTAATTAATGATGCAATGTAATTGTGATGATACTTAGTTCAAATCCAGGTTCAAAATTACATCAATTTGATTTAAAAATCTAAAGGGAAGTATCAATTGCTTGTAAAAAATTTGGCTGAAGCACAATTATGCATCTTACGCACATATTTGTGCCGTAGAACCTTAAAGTGCAGAATTACCATACGTAGGGATGACTGTGCATGTCAAAGCACACAACCATGCAACCTACTGATTTCAAATGGCATCAAATTTTTGCTTTATTTTTTTATTTTTTTGCAATGAGAACATTGCATATTTGAAGTGTGGGGGGGAGAAATTAAAATTTTCAATTTTTAATTTTAATTTTTGATTTTAGTTTTTGATTTTTAATTAGTTTTAGGAATTTGAATTTTAAATTTTATTTAATTTATTTTTCCTATCCCTTTAGGCTTTTATTAAGAGGTTTAATTTTATTCAAATTCATTAAAAAATATTTAACTTTTAAAAATTTTATTTTCTGTTAGGATTAGACTTTCTAATTCTTTTAAACTTCCTACTTCCTTTTTATTTAAAGCTTTAAACTCTCCGCTCCAGCCATATCTCTCTATGCTCATTTGTTTTTACTTATTTCTTTTGTCCTCTTGCAATTTAATGTGTTTCTTTTAGTATGGCCAAAATAAAGAATTAGCAACCTAATGCTAAAGGAAAGAAGCCCATCAGTAAGAGAGGTGAGCCATATGATATTAGGGATGATTATGATGCTTTTTTTTTCCATTTAGTCTGAAGAAGAAGGTAAGAGGTTATGCTTTTTAACTAAAAGAAAGTTTAGCATGCCTAAATACTTTGATGATGATGTGTTAATTAACATTGGAATGAAGGATTACATTAATGGTTTGTGTGAAAGAATGGGTTATTTACAACTTAAATCAGTTCAGTATGATGTATTCTTTAAGCTAACAATTGAATTTTACACTATACTGAAGATTTTAGATGAGAATCAAGGAGTCTTTTTCATGTAGATTTTTTAGGCAAGAATACACCTTTGATTATAAACTGATGACTAATGTTTTTGGCTTTTCTAATAGAGGTATTTTCCAACCTCCATCAAACTTCAACATGAGTAAATTTTGGTCTAAAATTACTAGTGGGGATAAAGTTTATAAAGGACATGTCATGACTAGTGGGTTAATTCAGAGTCACTTATGTTTGTTAATACACAAGTTCATGTCACACATAGTTTTTGGGAGAATGGAAAACACTAGAGTTTCTCCCGATGAGTTATTTTTATTATTATGCATGCACACTAACATAAATTTTTGTTGTGCCTACTTTTTTTTTTCAATGTGGTATGTAGTGCAGGCTAGAAAAGCATTGGTATAAATGAGGCACATTATAATGGGCCTAGCTTTATTTTTTGCACTATTTAAAATTGCTAGGTATACGCTTGAATTGTTGGAGAATAAATTCTTCAATGGAGATTACCTTATTAGAGTTGAAATCATCATTGAATAGAGAGAGTTAGAGGATGTTGATTTTAGGAGATGCTATTTACTGTGTCAAAATACATTAAACCATGGTGATGTTCCTTTACTAAAAGATATAGATGATTGTTGAGCGATTTCCATAAGTGTATGGTTTGTTACAAGTAATATATGAAGAGTGAGTATCATTCCCACAGGGAGATGAGAAATTCTAGTACTTAATGTGATCTTGCCTCCTACAAGCTAATAGAATGAATGATTTTAAATTAGAAAATTAAATAAACAGAATGCTAATGTAAATAGATTATATTTAAAGAAATTCAGGATTTAAAAACTAGAGTTTGGATTCATTCACCAGGCATTTGCTTGAATTATAGGATTTTGCTAATTCAATTAATAAATCTCAGTTAAGGGTAGGTTGTTCATAAATTCCTAAGGTTTCTTTTAAAGTTACTCAGGCATACCTAAAGCAAACACAACCTATTCTCATGGTCTAATGAATTACTCAGGTTTATTAACTTCTTTAGCAGTCTATTAATCCTCTACGGTCTTGTCTACTTTCATGATCAAGGATCCCTAAAATCACAGGTTTTATGAGCTAACAAATCATGCAACTTTTATTGTCATGAATTTATCCACAAGCATGCATTTAATTAGGCCCAAATTAAACACAAGATTAATGAAGCAAAACCTGAGAAATTGACTGATGAAAATCAACTCTAATAAAATAATATCTCGACAAGCAGTAATCCTGGCTGCATGAATCCAAACTCTAAAGGAGTTTAGTTACACATAATGTAAATTATTAAAGACAGAAAATAATTGAATATAAGAAAAAGAGTATGGAGAAATAGTCTTTACTTTTTGTCTCTGTTTCTTCAATCCTTTATTTTGTTTTGTTTCTCTATTTTTCTCTCCTGCCTCTATTCGTCCTTCTTCCTTCATTTAGTATGCCCTTATATCCTCAAAAATAGGGTCCATGTGATGCATGCATCCAAGTGGAAATTCCTTAAATGTACAAGTATAGCTGGACTTGCACGGTCGTGTCCTTGCCTTTAAAAATTATGACACGATTATGTGAGTCAAGGCATGGTTGTGCCATTTTTGCTCTTCAATGTGGCACGACCATGCTGATGAGTGCATAGTCGTGCCACTGTTGGCTTTAGATTTAGCACAGTCGTGCTCTTTTCTCTGACTTTTTTGAATCTTTGACTTTTCTTCACACACTATAGACAAAACAAAAACTCAGTGAAAAGAATACAAAATTAGATAGAAAATATAAAACTCCTAATTTATTTAATTAATGCATGATTATATCTATATTATATTTAAATGTCCTAATATTATCTAAATGCTAAATTTATTAATTATTATGTAGAAAATGGAACATTAGGCAACTAATGTTAGTGGTATGCACTAGGTCAATCATTTGATTATGCATTAACTTTCTTATTTTATTAATAAAGAGGTATTTCATTATCATTTGATTTTATGATATTTATATGAATGGTTAATTCTTACTAAGGCCATCAAGTATATGACTTGATAGTAAAACCCTTAAATTAAAATAAGAGTTCTATTCTAATTATCCCTAGCCATTTATTCATTATATAAATATTAAAGTATTAAGGCTAGTATGATGTTGACTGATGGTTATATTTTACTAATCATGAATATGAGATATTAAGTCAAATCATAGGCACATGATGAGAGATAATGTACTGGATTGACCCACTATAAGAATACTACATAGATTATTGTCATAAGTATTTCTCATCATAGTAATTTTATTTCGGTCCTTTGACCTTAAAATCATCATGGATTTCTACATAGTTATTTTATGTTTTGACACATTCTAACATTATCTTTAACCGGACGATTAAATTAGAATGTTGTTGGATATGAAATTAGTTATGTGAGGAATGTGAGTGATTCAGAAGGAATTTATCCCTCATTAATATGAGAAAGATATCTATGGGCCCCTTGATGAGATGAACTGAAGAAAATTGCATGGCCATGCTGAAATGAATTGATAAAGAGTTATCATTTTCAGTCTACTTGGAATCAAGTCATAATATTAAACTATATAAGGATGACATTCTATGCCTTATGTTCAATTAAGATATCATATGATAAAGGGACGATAAGATTCATTGTAATTAGGTTATATTGGATTATTGACTTCACATGACTTAGGTAGTCATAATGTCTTGCTAGAGGCCAATTATGACTTGTAGGCCTAAATAGAGATTTAGGCCCACTACCAATGTTGTGTGAACCTACAGGGTCACACACTTAGAACAAGCCCAAAACGAATATGGGTTTAATAAGCCCAAAATAAACTCTATGGAAATAAATAATTAAAGTGTTTTATTTATTTGTTTATTTATTTAAGATAAATGTTATTTTAAATAAATAAATAAGATATTATTTCTGATTTGTTTTTAAACAAAATCATAATATAATAAATAGAAATTACCAAAAGGTAATTGGTAGGTGAAACCCTAATTTGGAGTCTAAAAATATGTTATATTCTCTAGGGTTTCATACACTTGTTTTCTGCCTCAAAATTCGTTTACTTTCTCCTTAGAAAACAAAGACAGAGTTTTTCTTTTGTTCTTGATTTATGAGACAATCAAGGAGGTTGCTAGCACACACACTCCAATTCATTTTGTGAAGGGTTGTTCGTGTGGATACCTATAGAGGACACATCCTTTTGGAGACATCTTGATCCAAACAACCAAGCCAAAAAGCTCAAGGTAAGGTGTCACCGGTGTGAACCTCCTCTCATCCTTCCAAAAAATCTTGCCTTTTCTACGTTTTGGTGAGATTCTTGAAATTCTAGCTTTAATCAAGTAGTCAAATTACATGGATCCAGGCTTGGATACGTGATAAAATTTTAATTTTTCAGCTGCGTTTGTATCACGAATCCCAATAGTGGTATCAGAGCCACTTGTAATTCGATTAATTGGTTCTGTGTATATGTGATATATGCTAGGGTTTATGATTCATTTTGAAAAGGGTTTTCAAAATTATCAAAAGGGGTTTTGATTTGTTGTGTGACAATTCTTAGTAATCTATTTGAAAACGGAATTAAACATTAATTTGATTAATGTTTGTAATGGTTTAATGTGATTAAACTAAAAGCAGTTTTTTGATTTTATGAATTCAGAATGCTGTTTCATAAAAAAAAAAACGTATTCGGTTTGTTATTTTACTGAAAACGAATTCTATATGATGTTTTTATGGAAAAACGAATTAGGTATAATGTTTTATTAATGTGATTTAATGAAACCAAAATTCTATTTTCGAAAACCTAATCACTTAAGGATATATATCTGTTATGTATTCTATTTTGATCAATATGATTAATTGAGACCACATATTTCTTTCCTATTTTAATTAGGAAAATCATTTTCTATTTTGTTCAGGAAAATCGTTTTTGATTAAATCTAAAATAGAATTTTTGTGATTATGCAGATTATGTGTTAAAGGCAATCTGTTTAAATGTTAAACAGATTATGCAGAATGGATCTGTTTTATATAGATTCGTTCAAGCTGTAATTTTGATTACACAAATTAGGGTTTTCTTAATGGATGCGTCTATTTTAATAAAAAAAAATTTTTGATCTATTTTGAACCGATTTTTCAGACTGTAAAATGTTTATAAAAAGTGATGTTTTAAGCAACAAGCTGATTTAGCAATATGATTACAAAAATTGGTTAATTGCTTCCTTGATGCAAATTAGGGTTTTAAGATGGCTATTTTAATTGAGCGTTTTTTTCTATTTTTGAACAAATTGATTTTATAGTAATTTGATTACAAAAATTCATTAATGTTTAGAAATTTGAAAGGCAATTCATCGAAGAGCTAAAGTAAAGTGTTTATCGTCAACGGGACCGCCACCTAGGGCGCTGCCCCTTGGACCCCGCCAAGGGGCGATGCCCCTTGGAACCGTACTAGGGGCGCTACCCCTAGGACCCTGCAAGGGGCGCTGCCCCTTGACTCCGAAAGAATTGTCACATTATTTTATTTTTAACATAATTATTGGATTTAATAACTAAATAGATTATTATGTTATACATGTTTGTTATTTTATGCATGGTGCATAGCATGGCCCTTAGACCAATGTGATTGGATTTTATTTTTTATGGGTTGTAATTTTAAATACGGCCTGCGAGTCATTTTTGTTTTGTTGTATTTATTTTATTAGAATAGTGTAGAATAAATTACAACAATTTTTGTAAATCAAAACCCATGGTGCAATTCAAGTTGGAGGCCAAGGATGGAGATCCAAGGTGGGAACCAAAGAAGGAGATCCATGGTAGAAGATGGAGATCCAAGTTGGAGGCTCAATTTGTAATTGTAATATTACCTAGGTTTGACCTTTGATCTTCATATTGGCTTATGAAGATCAACTTAGATTTGGGCCATGCTATGTCACATTTATTTTTGTTATTATGTATGTGATGTCATGCAATACAACATAATAATAACTACATAAGATTAAATAAAAACAAACCCTCATTTAATATTAAGTTATTATAATGCCTTCCATAAGTTCAACACTTGTCAAGCCTTAGATTATTGTATATGAGCCTGCCAAAGTAGGGTGTATAAATTTATCTGGGGAAGGCAAGTTGGATAATGGTGCTATCCAAACATTTGATATGGTTTGACTTAACTAGGTTATCAAAGTGGTTTTGGACCTAGGGCATTAGATGGGATTTTTTTTTCCATGACATGTGATGTCAAATCCTATACCATCCAAGAGTTACATGAGATGTAATTGATAAGAGTTGTCTATCTAAATAACCATATTTTAGGCGATGAGCCAAAGCTCACTTAGAGTATGGTGAAATATGGATCTTGGCCCACTAAAATTTATAAAATTAACTTAGAGGGTTATTGATTTGAGTAAATTTAGTGGGAGTTTTTAGTATGCCTCATACATATTTAATAAAATACTGAATGGACTTTGCATATATTTGTTGTAGATAATGAATTCAAACACTACACCTACCATGTCACTGCGATCAATCCTTGAGAAGGATAAGCTTAATGGGACTAACTTTCTTGACTAGTACAGAAACCTAAGAATTGTTCTTAGGCATGAGAGAAAGGAATACATCCTTGATCAACCCCTATATATATATAAATATACTAAAATTAATCCAAAAATTTATCAAAAATAATATAATTGCACAAAATTAATTTTCTCAACATATATATCAATAATATCAATAAATAAACTCAATTAACTAATTAATTTTAATTAAAAACACAATCAACCTTATTTTCTCAAAATTACATAACTAATTAAATTCAAAATAAATACATAGAAATTCACAAAAATTCCAAATAAATTTCTATAATTCATTTCAACACCTATAATTATCATAAAACACAATTTCATAATTTAATTAATTAATTTTCGAAAATTAGAAAATAATAATAAAATATTCAAAAATACCCAAAAATCAAAATAAATTCCAAAAATTCTAAAAAAATTCACACATGAAGATTAAGCTACTAGGATCAACATTTGTGAAGGAATTTTTCATTAATCAATCAATTGAAGCTCAAAAAAAAATTCAAAAACCCTAATAGGCTGAAATTGCAAAATCGAAACCTAGGCAAATCTAGACCATTTTAAGTGAAAAAAAGCTTGGAATCACACTCACTGTAGCTCAAGGAGAAGAAAGAGACTGGCGGTGTCAAAAATGGTGGCCGAAAACGCTGTGAACGATGGTGGCTTCAAGTTTCGGCCTTCCGGCCAAAACAAGCTTCCTGACGCCGGAAACGGCTGCTGCTGGTGGCGGGGAAGACTGAGGAAGGAGGTGGCATGCCAGGAGGCACACCGACGGTGAGTGAACGGAGTGACAGTGGCCGGAGGAGTGGGGAAGACGATCGGGAAAAGGAAGAAGCTTCAATGGCAATCTTGTAATTAAATCAAACTTTATATTTTGATAAATATTATATGTATATGTATGTATATATATATACTTTATATTATTTTAATATATAATATTATATGGACAATAAATATTCACCACACACATAATTTAATATTTTAATAATTTATGCACTAAAAATAATTAAATAATATAAAAACTAATTAATAAATAATAAAAAAATATTAGGGTAATTAATTAAACCCTAATTTAATTCAAATATACATATACTTTATTTTAGCACTTTAAAAATATATATGAGTTCATGCAAGTCTGTAAAATTATTTAAAATAATTAATATTAAATTATTTACGTAACAATTTTCCTGAAAGTGCAAGTCCCGGGAAAATTTTACGTAAAGTACTTAAAATAATATAAAACAATTAAAAATCAATTTTAATTAAATAACAACTCATGAAATATCATAAATATATACAAAAATTATTAACACTGCATATCCCGATGCAATATAAAACTATTTAAAAACACGGGATATTACAGTTGGATAGGGCACAACCATGCTTTGGTACCTGTTTGCACAAGTGTGTCATTTTATGGCACGCCGATGTTACGTTTATGAAGCTTGGACCTCAATATGCATGCATACAATGTGAAATATAGTAACATATGTCCCTACTTAAAATTATCATTCAAAATCACTCCAAATATTTTGAAAGTCAACAAAAAATTTAAGCATGCACACTATATATCTATATATATATATATATATATATATATATATATATATATATATATATATATATATATACAAGTAAAGAAAACTTCCGTAATTTATTTCCCGATGTTGCAGTAATCTATATTTTGGATATCAATGATAACTTGAGAATAGTCTTTATTGCATGTATCTCCCAAGTATTCAAAAATTTGCATAATGAATAGAGCTCCTCAGGGGAATCAAACTAACTAAAAAAAATTGAAAAGAAAAAATAAATAACACTTGGGTTATCTCCCAAGAAGTGCTTTGTTTAAAGTCATAAGCTCGACTTAATATAGTAGAGGTCAGGTAGGTGACAAAAGTGTAGAAGATGCTCTTGCTAGAATTTCTTCAGACTGATGATAAAGCTTCAACCTCTGGCCATTGACTTTAAATGAACCAAAGTCATGACTCCATATCTCTATTGCTCCATATGGATAGATCTGTTTAACTGTAAAAGGTCTTGACCACCTTGATTTCAACTTCCTAGAAATAGTTTTAGTCTAAAGTTAAACAATAGAACCTGGTCTCCTGCTTTGAACTCTCTTTTTAGAATATGCTTATCATGCCATCTTTTTATTCTTTCCTTATAAATCTTGGCATTCTCATAAGAAGTTAGTCTGAATTCCTCAAGTTCATTTAACTGGAGAAGTCTCTAAGCACTGACCTTCTACATATCAAAGTTTAAAAATTTTATAGCCCAAAAAGCTCTGTGTTCCAATTCCACTGGTAGATGATAAGATTTTCCATAGAGGAGCTTAAATGGAGAAGCACCAATGGTGGTCTTAAATGCAGTTTTGTAGGCCTATAGAGCATTATCTAACTTAAAAGACCAGTCTTTTCTTGATGTTGATACTGTCTTCTCTAGAATGGACTTGATGGCTCTATTAGAAATCTCAACCTGTCCACTAGTCTGAGGATGATAAGGAGTAGCAACTTTGTGAGTAACACCATATTTCTTCAATAAGCTCTCAAACTGATGGTTATAGAAGTGTGTACCCCTATCACTGATGATTACCCTTGGTGTCCCAAATCTGGAAAATATATTCTTTTTAAGAAATTTGGTTACTATCCTAGCATCATTAATTGGGGACACTAAAGCTTCTACCCACTTAGATACATAGTCCACCCTAACTAATATATATTTGTTACCTAGTAAGCTTATAAAGGACCCCATAAAATCTAGTCCCCAAACATCAATAATTTCAATTTCCAGTATTCCAGTCAAAGGCATTTCATTCCCTCTTCCTATGTTCCTTGTTCTCTGACATCTATCATAATTCACCATAAATTGTCTTGCATCTTGGAAAAGAGTTGGCCAATAAAAACCACTTTGGAGGACCTTGGTTATGGTCTTAGTAGAGCTAAAATGTCCTCCACATTTGAGGGAATGATAATGTGTTAAGACAGCCTCATCCTCTGGAAGGCATCTCTTAATTAGTCCATCTCCACATCTATTGTATAGAAGAGGTTCCTCTTAATAATAATACTTAACATCAGAAAAAAAAACTTTTTCTTCTACTGGTAGGTAAGATCAGGTGGTAACACTCCACAGACCAGGAAATTGACAAAATTTGCATACCAAGGTATTGAAACTTGCATTTGTATCAACTATTCTCCTTTGAAATAATCATCAATTGGTAATTCAGAACCTTTCCCTTGCAGTTCCAACCTAGATAGGTGGTCAGTTATAACATTCTCTGCTCCACTCTTATCCTTAATCTCTAAGTCAAATTCTTATAGGAGTAGTATCCACCTTATCAAACAAGGTTTGACATCTTTCTTAGAGAGGAGGTACTTCAAAGCTGCATGATCAGTGAACACAATCACTTTGCTACCTGTAAAATAAGAGTGAAATTTGTCAATGGCAAAAATTATAGCAAGAAGCTCTTTCTCAGTGGTGGCATAATTTAGTTGAGCTTCATCCAAGGTGTGGCTCGCATAGTAAATGGCATATACCCGTCTGTCTCTCTTCTGCCCTAAAATAGTACCAACAACATAGTCACTGGCATCACACATTACTTTAAAAGGTAGGTTCCAGTTAGGTGATTACAAAATTGGAGCAGATATCAGAGCCTCCTTTATCCTGCAAAATACATCCAAAAAATCTTTATTAAAAACAAATAGGGCATCTTTAGCAAGCATATTAGTAAGGGGTTTTGCAATCTTTGAGAAATCTTTGATGAATCTTCTGTAAAACCCTACATGTCCTCGGAAGCTGTGGATTTCTTTAACACTAGTGAGAAGTGGAAGCTTTTCAATGACTTTAACTTTTGCTCAATCCACCTCTATGCCCTTATCAGATACTAAGTGTCCCAAAATAACTCCTTTTGTGACCATGAAGTGGCATTTCTCCTAGTTCAGGACTAAATTGACCTCTTCATGTCTCTACAAAACTCTAGATAGATTATTAAGGCAATCATCAAATGAAGAACCATATACAAAGAAGTCATCCATGAACACTTCCATAATATTTTCAATAAATTTAGAAAAGATTGCCATCATGCACCTTTGAAAGGTTGTAGGGGCATTGCATAACCCAAAGGGCATGCATCTGTAAGCAAAAGTACTATAAGGACATATGAATGTGGTCTTTTTTTAGTCGTCAGGGTGTATAAGAATCTGGAAAAATCCAGAGTATCCATCTAGATAATAGAAAAATGAGTGTTATGCAAGTCTCTTTAAAAGTTGGTTAATGAAAGGGAGAGGAAAGTGGTCTTTCCTAGTAGCCTTGTTCAGTTTCCTATAATCTATACACATCCTCCATCCTTTAATTGTCCTAGTAGGGATCAATTCATTATTTTCATTTTTAATCGTAGTTATACGACCTTTCTTTGGGACCACATGGATAGGGCTAACCCAATTACTGTCAGAGATTGGGTAAATTATACCAGCATCTAACAATTTTATTATTTCCTTTTTTACTACTTCCTTCATATTAGGATTAATTCCTCTTTGATGCTTAATAAAGGGTGAACAACCTTCCTCTAAATGGATGCTATGCATGCAAAAGGAAGGGCTAATTCCTTTAAGGTCATCAATGGTATACCCTATGATCTTCCTATGGTCTTTAACTCTTTTAAGCAACTTATCCACTTGTTCACCATTTAACTGTGCATTAATAATAATAAGATAAGTAGAATTAGGTCCTAGAAAAATAGACATTAAATCAGGAGGAAGTTGTTTAAGTTTAACTTTTGGTGCATTTTCCTATTTTAAATCACAGACAGCATAGAAATCATGAGGGGGCAAGGGGTCATACCTTATTGACTTACCTTTAGGAAGTGCAAGAGAGGCATTCAGGGTGTTTATGAAAGTTGCTACCTCAGGATCTTCTTCATCAAAATCTATATTTATGGTGAGGCTTGCTTCTAATGGATCTTTAGGGTATTTCTTCCTTAATAGTTTCTCTACACAACTTTGGATAACATCTACTCTAAAGTAGGTCTTTGAATACATCAAATTCAACTATGTCTTCTCCAATTTTGAGTTTGATTTTACCTTGCTTCATATCAATTATAGCTCCAGCAGTGGCTAACAATGGTCTTCCCAAAATTATGGGAATATAAGAATCTTCTTCCATCTCTAATACTACAATGTCATAGGGCACATAAAATTCTCCAACCTTAATTGGTATGTATTCTAAAATCCCTTCAAGGTAGACAATAGACTTATCAGCTAGTTGCAAGGAAATATTTGTTGATTTGGGTTGGCCTATGTTCAATTTCCTGTAAAGAGATAAAGGCATTATAGTAACACTAGCTCCTAGATCACAAAGAGCTCTACTAATAGAAAATTTACCAACAACACAAGGTATAGTGATACTCCTTAGATCCTTAAGCTTTTAAGGAAGCTTATTTCTAATCATTACACTGCATTCCTCATTTATTGGAATAGTACTATAATTATCCCAATTCCTTTTGTTAGACATGATGTCTTTAAAAAATTTGATGTACTTGGGCATTTGAGTAATTGCTTCTAAGATAGGAATGGTGATGTCTAGTTGTTTAAACACCTTCAAGACTTTTTAGAATTGTTTATCCAGAGCAGAGTTGTGCATCCTCTAAGGGAATGGTAATCTAAGAGTCTTGACTGTCTTTAGCTCTTATGCTTCTGCCTACGGTTGCTGAGTGGTCTCTGGCTTAACTTCTTATTCTTTATTCTTAGATTCAGCCTCTAGTAGATTCTTCCCACTTCACAGAGTTACTGCTTGGACTTGCTCTCTCAGCTTTTAAGGCTGACTTGGAAAGTGACCTGGTTGGCAAAAATTAAAGGAACTTGCTTGAGAAGTGACTTGATTCTCTAGTAATTTAACATGTGTGGTCAACTGTTCCATCCTAGCATCGTACTACGTAAAATTTTCCTCATGATGTTTAAGGTTGTCCTGAACCATCTGCATTACCTTATTTTGTGTTTAGATGAAAATTTCCATCATCAATTCCATATTGGATTTAGGTTTGAATTGAGAAACCATGTTCTTCTAAAACCTGGTGGGGATGGAGGCTTATATCCCTGTTGTATATTTTGAGCTTGGTGTCCACCTTGATTTGTCCATGAAAAATTCGGGTGATTTCTCCATCTTGGGTTGTAAGTGTTGGAGTAAGGGTTCCCTTGGGGTTTGCCAATGTAATTGTTTAAAGCATTGAGTTGCTCAATTGAATAGCCCTGAGAGTAAGGATCGCCTTACTGTCAGTCTATTGTAGCATGCCCTGCTCTGCATACCTCACAACAGAGTACCTGAGATGGCTGTCTTGCAAAATTTAGCTTCTCTAATTTTTTTTTAAGTGAGTCCAATTTGGTATTCACCATGCTTAACCCATCGACTTTATAAAGTTTAGCAACTTTCCTTGGTTGGTTTTTCTCTCCATACCATTGGTAGTTATTGGATGCCATCTTCTCCAAAAGTGCGTATGCATCTGTTGGTGTTTTACTCATAAAAGTGCCTTGAGTAGTGGCATCTATTGTAATATATAGAGATTCTGATAGTCCCTAGTAAAAGGTCTACATCAACAACCAATCTAGAATTCCATGGTGAGGACAATTTCTCTGTAAATCTTTGAATCTCTCCCAGGCTTTACACAATGATTCACCATGTTGTTGCTTAAATCTAGCCAATTCCTGATGATACTTAGTAGTCTTTCCAGGTGGATAATACTTTGTCAGGAAAGCCTTAGAGAGAAGGTCCCATTAAGTGATTGAATTTGGGGTTAATGAACTCAACCATAGCTTAGTTGTATCCCTTAAGGAAAATGGAAACAATTGAAGTTTGATTGCATCTGGATTAACTCCATTCATCCTGAAGGTGTCATAAATATCCAAGAATGAAGCTAGGTGGGCATTAGGGTCCTCTGAAGGTAGTCCTACGAATTGGTATTGTGAAACCATCTGGATGTAGGCTGGTTTGATTTTAAAGGTGTTGGCTTTGATGTTGGGTTTCACTATGCAATTCTGGCTTCCCGTTAGACTAGGTACACCATATTCTTCCATAGCTCTAATTGCCTTGTCCTGCCATTGCTCTGAGTCTTTGTCTCCTCCTATTCTATTTGCAAGTTTTTTTAATCTCTAGATTAAGCTCTTCTAATTCAGGATTTTGGGACCTTGTTTGCATAAACAAAGATTAGGTTCCTAAAAAGAAAAAGTTAAACACAATTAATAAAACAAGAATAAAATTATTAGTCTTGCAGAAACAAAAGTCTATCCTAATGTAGGTATTCGCCGATCTCCCCGGCAACGATGCCAAAAACTTGTTGAGTGATTTCCATAAGTGTACGGTTCGTTACAAGTAATATAAGATGAGTGAGTATCGTTTCCACAGGGAGATGAGAAATTCTAACACTAAGTGTAATCTTGCCTCCTAAAAGCTAATATAATGAATGATTTTAAATTGGAAAATTAAACAAACAGAATGCTAATGTAAATAAATTATATTTAAAGAAATTTAGGATTTAAAAACTAGAGCTTGAAATTAATTCACTAGGAACTTGCTTGAATTATAGGATTTTGCTAATTCAGTTAATAAATCTCAGTCAAGGGTAGGTTGTTCATAAATTCCTAAGGCATCTTTCAAAGTCACTCAGGCATACCTAAAGAAAACACAGTGTATTCTCACGGTCTAATGAATTACTCTAGGTTATTAAGTTCCTTAATAGTCTATTAATCCCCTAAGCTCTTGTCTACTTTCATGATCAAAGATCCTTAGAATCATAGGTTTTATGAGCTAACAAATCATGCAACTTTTGTTGTCATGAATTTATCGACAAGCATGCATTTAATGAGGCCCAAATTAAAAATAAGATTAATGAAGCAAAACCTAAGAAATTGACCGATGGCAATTAACTGTAATAAAATAATATCCAGATGCGCAATAATCCTGGCTACATGAATCCAAACTCTAAAGGAGTTTAGTTGCATATAATGTAAATTATTAAAGACAGAATATAACTAAACATATGAAAAAGAGTTTGGAGAAATAGTCTTTATTTTTTGTCTCTGTTTCTTCAATTCTCTGTTTTGTTCTATCTTTCTGTTTTGCTCTCCTACCTTCGTTCGTCCTTCTTCCCTTGTTAGGATGTTCTTATATCCTTAAGTTGCGTGTGATGCATGCGTTAGAGTGGAAATTCCTTAAATGTACAAGCATAGCTGGACTTGCACGACCGTGTCCTTGCCTTTAGAAATTCTAGCAGGGTCGTGTGAGTCAAGGCACAACCATGCCATTTTTGCTCTTCAATGTGGCACGACCATATTGATGAGTGCATGGACGTGCCACTTTTGGCTTTGGATTTGGCACAGTCGTGTTGAGCCTTACACGGTCATGCTATTTTCTCTGACTTTTTTTGAATCTTTGACTTTTCTTCACGTACTACAGACAAAACAAGAACTAAGTGAAAAGAATACAAAAATTAGACAAAAAATATAAAACTCCTAATTTATTTAATTAATGCATGATTATATCTATATTACATTTAAATGTCCTAATATTATCTAAATGCTAAATTTATTAATTATTATGCAGAAAATGAAACATTATGCAACTAAGATGAAATGTTATTAAATAAAAAAAAGACTAAAGAGTGTAAATTTTAATAGTAAAATGCAATTATCAATGATGATGATGATGATGCCAGTAAGGCTCAATCGAGGAAGCAAAGAAAGGTTGAAGGGTGGACTGAGGAAATTATGAAGGGAATTAAAATTTTGATAAACATTTTCAACCATAGAATTAGTACTCAATTGTGGACTTTTCAAACAAAATGGAAGGATTTAAAAGGAGATGTAAGGTAAGGGTGGAGAAGTTGCAAGCCCAAATAGAAAAGCTTAAACAACAATTTCTTAAAGCAAAAGGTTGAAGGGCCAAGTAAAGCACCAATAGAGTTCATCTTTCCATTGCTTCACCTCCAAGTGCATCCAAATAAGGGAAGTACACTTTTCTTTTCTTTTTCATTTTATATGTTATTTAATTTGCATTTTCAAATGTTTATTTATTTTCTTAGAATAATTTGAAAGCATGCATATTGTTAGGTTAGATTCTTTTCACTTAAGTTTTGAACCTATTCTTATGAATAGTTTATTTTATTAGAGATGGTTTTCTTGAGTAAGTGTAATATCTTCCTTTAATGTTTTGTTTTGACTTTTAAATTAGAAAAATAATTTGTGGTTAGGGATTTTTTTTAAAAATTTGTAATGAATTTAATGCTTATTATTCCGTTGAATGATTGAATTTGGATACTTGTTATTTAAGAAAAATTCTTGTAAGTAGGAGTTAAACTTCATCTCTTAGGATAGTCTAGTTCATATGTGCTTAGCACCTATGAGCTATTCGTCTATAAGAGAGAGAGAGAGAGACAGAGAGAAATAAGATGGAGCGTAAAACGCACTCATTAAGAGCTGAAATCTTAAATTTAAATTCTTATATGCTCCTTCTACTCTAATGCTCTAATATAGAATAAAAGTATCTAAAGGACCCTTTTTGGAGGTATCCATATTAAGTAGTTCAAGAAAGGTGGGGGATACTAAGATTGAAAAAACTTTTTGTATGTGTTAAATTTTGGACTGCCTAAGTATTAAGATAATTCCTGTTTACTTTGATTTTGCTTGAGTGTCAATTATTCATTTTCATGAATTCAATGGAAGAGTTTGCTTTCCTTACAGTAAATGTTATATCTTTAACCTCAAGTTATTGTTTTAATTTGTAGTTTTTAAACTTTATATTAAAGGAAAATTAGAATGGTTAGTCATGTTAAAACCAGCTGATGATTGTGATTATTTATATGAATAGGTTATTTTCATGTTTTGCTTGAGGAGAAGCAAAGACTCAAGTGTGAGGGAATTTGATGAGTGTGAAAAACCTTATGTTTTGAACACTCCAATGTATAGGTTAGGATTAAATTAGTTGCATTTTTAGTTAATTTTGAGATCTTTTAGTTATTTTTCATATTTTTGTTTAGTTGTTAGGATTTTATTAATTTTTGAGTTTATTAAGTTAATCTTTATGTACTTTTAATTTTATAATGCATTAAAGAGGTTTGAAAGTGTTTAGTAAGTCAAATATAAGATTTGGAAGTTAGAACAAGTCAAATCCTTGAAGAAAAATGAAGTTTTAAAGTAATGTGGAGTTATGTAGCCTTACATATGGGTGAGCACAACCATGCCTGGATGCTGAAAAGATAACACAATCATGCGCACCCTACTACACAGCCATGCCTGATTTAGTACATTTCAAGAGAGAGTAGGTGCACAACCATGCGCATGGGTGCGCACTGCTGTGCAAACTGTTACAATAACTTTTCAAATTCAAATTTTAAGCTGCTGATTTGGGGGGATTTCATGGCATTTGAATTATAACAACCTCAAAGATGTTAGAGGTTGAGTTTATAAAAGGGGAGCCTCCAAAGGAACTTAGGAGAACTTTCATCATCTTTTACATTTCTTTTCTTAAAGAATCAAAGTATTTTTTATTTAAGTTCTATTCATATTAATAGAGATTTTGGTTTTGAAGATTGAGAATAAAAAAACCTTATATTCTAGTTGGTTCAACATTCTTTTTAATTGAACTCTTTGTTATTTCATTTTTCATTAAGTAATAAGGATTGCTTCTATTCTTTATACTTCATCTTCTTCTCTTTCTTTTAACATGAATAGCTAAATAGATTATTAGGGTTCTTATTTCAATTCAACCTTGTGATTATTATGATTGCATCTAAATCTTGAATCTCAATTCATTGGTTATTGTTAAACTTAATGTCATCTTATACTTGATCACCCTTAGATTGAATTTACACTGTAGAACTTGATTGAGAGATAGGTTCTATTGGATTCAAACAATAACCTATTAGTTACTTACTTAGTTGAGAGACATTTAAGTAACTAATATTGATTAAAGCTAGACTTAAAATTGGGTTTAAGAAACACTTAGATAGGGAGAGCTGTAAAACTTGGTGTTAATTCTATTTTATCTCTAATAAAAATTAAATTAACTAAAATATAATTATAATTTGGTTGAAAGTATGTTTCCTATTTTAATTAGGTTAACTTATATTTTATCTCTAACAACAATTTTAATTTAATTGAAAGTATATTGTCTATTCTAATTAGGTTAACTTTTCTTTTATCTTTAATAAAAAAGTTTATTTAATTAAAATATAATTCCAATATAATTGAAAGTGTGTTTTCTAATTTAATTAGGTTAATTTTTTTCTCTAATTAAATTAAATTAATTAAAATATAATTGTAATTTAATTGAAAGTATATTTCCTATTCTAATTAGGTTAACTTTTATTTTATCTTTAACAAAAATGAAATTAATTAACATATAATTCAAATTTAATTGAAAGTATGTTTCCTATTTTAATTATGTCGATTTCTATTTTATCTCTAACAAAATTAAATTAACTAAAATTTTAGTGATAATTTTATTAAAAATACATATTTTATTATTTTAATTAGATTTATTTATATTTTATCTAATATAAATCAAATTAGATAACATAATTTTCATTATATTAAGTTTAATAAGTAAATAATTAAAATCAAAATTAATAACTTTTGTGAAAATAGTAGAAGTATATAATTTGTTTCAAAAGTAGATATTTTTATAAATTAAAAATTAATGAATAACAAATTAAGCATATAAGTTATTTGAAAGTATATTTTCTTTAAAAAAAGTAGTATAATTATCATTTTTAGATATTTTTATAAAATTTTACAAAAAATATTTAAAATTAAATTAATTAATATTTATCATTTAATTATTAATTGAATTTAAAAATTACATTAAATTAATTTTTGAGTAAATTAAAGTATTAATATTAAAAATATTGAATAAGAAAGTGTAATAGATTAAATAAAAATTTATTAAAATTGTAATAAATTATAAGTTTAATGAGCTAGTAATATTTAAATTGTTATATAAAGAAAATATAACTTTTATTATTTTTAAATTTTTTATTAAAATATAATTAATATTTTTTTATTATCTTTTAATTAGTTATGACCATAATATATTTTTTATATATAAAATTAGTTTTAGACTAGAGAAAAATTAATTATAATAAATATTGCAAGAATATTATGTAATTATTTAAATAAAATATTTATAAAAATTGTGATGAATTATGGATATATTAAATTAATATCAAATTGTTATATAAATAAATAATACTATTATTATTTTAAAATTTTTATTTAATAATAATAATATATTCAATTGTTTATTTATTATATATCACGAGTTTAATAAATTTTGTGTTCATGTGTACAACACGTGGTTGTTTACTAATGTATATATATGTGTGTACGAAAAGCGGTAGACAAAATTATAAAAATATTTTCGCTGATTAATGTATAAAAATTAAATAATTTAATCATTTACTAATAAAAGTAAAATTAAATTAATTAAAATATAAATTTAATTTAATTGAAAGTCTATTTCCTATTTTAATTTTATTAACTTCTATTTTATCTCTAATAAAAATTAAAGTAATAAAATATAATTTATATTTAATTGAAAAATATGTTTCATATTTTAATTAGGTTAAATTATATTTTATTTCTAACAAAAATTCAGATTTAATTGAAAGTATGTTGTATCTTCTAATTAGATTAACTTTTATTTTATTATTAATAAACAAACGAACTTTGAGTTGCTCACAAACATGTCTGTTCGTTTACAACCCTACAACTGAGTCAATGGCTCAATGCTAACCAAAATGAAATCAAGTCTTCTACCCTATCAAGGGACACATGTAAACCATGATAAAAATTGATGCAAAGTTTTACTGACAAAAATTGATAGAGATATGAGCAACCATGATGAGTATATGGTAGATGTCTTCCTTGATGTCCAGGATGATTGTTGGAGCTACTAAAAGAATTCCTAAGCCTTCTTAATTTTCTCTTCCTTCATGGACTCGGCAATCCTATGAGCTTCATCTTCACCTAAAGATTCAACTTTCAAGTTACCCAACTCCACCAAAATCGCAAACCCTTTATTCCCATTACGCTGCATCCGCGAAACAGCAACCTCTGCGATCTTTTTCTTCAAGAAATCAACAACTGAAGCATCAAGATTCAAGGGTTTGAGAGCATGATGTAGATACTGTTCGCGCCACATTGATAGAAGAAAGGCAATAGGAATTCTGAGTGAGGTACGTTGTTCTGGGGTGATAACATCATCAACCAAAATCATAGTACCCTGGTGATCTGATGGAAGTGTGAGTTGATATCTGAATAAGATGTGAAATTCAATGTCGCATGTTGGGGTAGTGGTGGTGGTGGTGAATACTGATTTTGCCTCATGAATGTTCAAGATGAAGCTTATTTTGCTTGTCATCGGTTTCGGTAGTCCCCCCCTTTCCTTCACCTTTTTTTTCCCTTGAAAGTTATAACGAATTTTTATTGACAATTAATAAATGGCAAATTAGATAGCATACATCTTATTTGGATAAAAACTCTCCACGTAAATGAGAAATTAATATAAAACTAGTTGTAAACCCATGCTTTACCCAAACAGTAAATTATATATATATATAATAAATTAAATAATTTTAATTTATTAAAATTACAATTTAATTAAATATAACATGAGAACTTAAAAAGTTATTACAATAATTTTACTTTATTATTTTTTATTAAAAGAACATATATATTTTTAACAAGTAATAATAATAATTGAATAAATAAAATAAAAGAAAAATAGAAAATAATTTTTTTAAAAAAAGTGTTTTAGTTATAATCAAAAACATAATTTTTTGATAAAAAAAAGAGTAATGTTTTAAATAAAATAGAATTAGAGTGTTTTACATAGAATAAAATGTGTGTATTTCATTTAAAAAAAATTGTGTGTATTCTAAATTAAATTTGTTTATATTTTATAATAATTTTTTTTAACTTCACAAATAAGTTTTTTCAGATGAATGTTGAATTATAAAGAAAGTTAAATTTTAGACTTAATAACTTTACAACTCATCATTATATATATATATATATATATATATATATATATATATATATATATATATATATATTAATTAGTGGTAAATCCTCATTTTGCGTGAACAACAACTAATATAAATATTTTAAAATAAATAATCAATTAATTTTAATAGACTAAAAACTACAAATTAATCAAAGTAAAAGTGTGTGCACTTATTTGTCACGACCCGAATTCAGGGGCTCATGACCGGTACTAATGAATGAGAAAACATAAAGCTACCAAATCTTATAGTAAGCTTTAAAATAAAAACGTGGAATATTTAAATTTTGAAACCTTACAATAAATAATTTACTCATAATGTACATTATCAAACTGATTTTTCTCAGTATAATTTAAACCATAATATCATAGTGCATAAAATAAATAAACATCAGTTATACAAATAATCTCTCAATACATAATATTCAACTTAAAATATACAGTTCTCTACTGCGGTACACAAAAATAAATATAACACAACTAAGGAGACCTACGTAAAATAACCTGTGACGAAACTACATGGCAAAGAGAAGTAGATCTAACAGAAAAATCCCAAACTCCTGAAAAAAAATTGAGGAGAGTTAGACCTCACTGAATAAGTTAATAAAGAAATGAATGCGGTTTGAAAATCTCATTAAAAATCAATTTTTATGGAAATGTAATATAATTATAATTTATTCAAACCATTTGATACACATATAATAAATTCATTTTTCAAAGGGAAGAAATAAATATTTAAATGCCTTTTTAAAACATTTCAGTATAAAAATTTTGTAAAACCCAATTTATGAATTTTATAACAGTCATACGATCTACTTATATCCAAGATTGTTAGATCCCAAGAGCAAAACATCACCAGGATACACAGCCGCAATCACATCACTTAATCTAATATCACTAGCGGTGTCTGAGAGCAAAGTATCACCAGACCATCGGCCCCGGTGATTTAATAAATAATAATCCAAATTATACTAGCCGTGTCCGAAAACAAAGTATCACCAAATCATTGGCCCCAGTATTTATTAAATAAACAAATATTATACTACTGATGGTGTCCGAGAGCAAAGCATCACCACCATCGGCCCCAGTAATATAATTAATAATCACATATTTTACTGGTGTGGACACGGTCTTGATGAAACCCATCAGGTAGCCCGTTCTACCATGATTTATTTAAAATAATTACAAATAAATAAAATAGGAAAAATTACAATAAATAACATTAAAATAAATCAACTATAAATTAAATCATGCAATATCATATAAAAAAATGCTGACTAGGATCTCATAAAATTAAATTCACAATAATTTAATATGATTTAAATTAAAAGACCCGACACTCAAATTAAATATTAACTTATAGGATAAAGGCGCTCCTCTGACACGTTGTGTCCGACCTCGACTGGTAGACGCGACTAGAGAGGCGATTAAAAGACAGAAAAGAAAAACGACAATTAGAAAATAAAAACCTAACTTCTAGAGTTTTTAAGGAAGACTCAACTCAAACTCATAATAACAATTTTTGGATTGACCCAGTGTCACGTTTTATGAGAAGTTTACTGAAAATTCGGCAAAATTTTCTCTATAAAACGGACATTCCTCTACCGAAGTAGAGACAACCCTATAAGTAAACACACTTCAAAATTTCATAGTGGCACAACATCTCGGGTTGGGACTCCGAACTACAAAATTCCCAACCGAAATTCATAAAAATACAAATAAGTAAATATTAAATATTAATATAGTAAATCACCAAAAACTATAAAAATTAATAATAAACCATAATATAATTTATTAAATTTTTAAAACACTAAATAAAGTTTTTCTCCACCATAATTTAATAAAATTTCAAATAATAATATAATATTAATAAAAACTCAACTTTCCAAATATTCAACATAATATAGTCAAATTCAAACTATAATTGCCCAAATAGTTTAAATATACTATAATATTAATTAAAAACTCATCTAAACCACAAAACAATAAATAATTAAATTTTGAATAAATTTTCAAAAATAGTTAGTATTAATTAACTAAAAATAATAAATAATTTATAAAAATTATTTTAATACCACATTTTATCTCAAAATTAACTAAAACATAGTATTTAATTACAATATCAACAAAAACATATCATTTACCTATTATTTCAAAATTCACATAATAATAATAATTTCTAAAAAAAATTAAATAAATTATCAAAAATTATTTTATCACTACTAAAATTACTAACATAATATACTAACACTAATTTACTCAAATATTCAACCAAAAATAATTAATTAACAACATTAACAAAATATACATAAAACTTTAAATACCCAAATAAATATACAAAAATTCCATAAAATCAATTTAATTAATCTACATCAATTTTTATATACTCTTAACGAAAATCAAGCCCAATAATTTAGATCAACTAATATATGTATAGATCAACCCAAAAAATTAACCATATAATTAAAATAAAATTCTAGGTAATTAGTAAATATAACAAAAATCAACAAAAATATTAAATCAACACAAAATCAACTAAATTAACTAACAACAACCCTAAACAACTAAAAATCAACCTGACAACTAACTAAAATCAACTACCTAACCACCAAGATCAATCACAAATCAACTACAATAACTTAAAACTAACTAAGCTAAAATTCATCTACAACTGAAAATCAGATGTAGGGAAGGGCTGATGATCTTACTGCTGCTGTCTTCTTCACGCTGCTATTGTTGTTGGTGCGAGGAAGGAGGAAGAGAAGGCTGCTGTGCAGGGACAACAAGGAGGAGAAGAAGCAATTGATGGTGAGGACGATGGCGGTGTATGTGGAGGCGCAGTGATGGGGAAGGAGTGGCCTGGTGTTGGCGGAAAAGGAGAGGGCAGCAAGGGAAGAAGAGAAGAGAAGAAAATAGTAAGGAAGGGAAAGAAAATTTTTGACACGAAAAAAGAGCTTTTTGACCAATTTTTTGGTCTAAAATACACTTATATATATACATATATTTAGTAGTTAAAGTAATGCACAAACACACACACATATATATTAGGTAGCTTAAATAATATATATAATAATAATATTAATATATCTCTAGATAAAATGATAATATAAATAATAATAGTAACAATAGTAATAAATAATAATAATAATAACACTGTTAAAAAAAATGACAATTATATTATTTATAGCTTTAATATTTTAAATAATAGAGCTCTCAATAAATATTAAAATTTGAAACTAGATATAGCAATTTAATAAAATAAACTAATAATTATATAGCATAGAAATGATCAATAACACTAAAATTCTCGATATTTAATTATATGAAATAATTTAAAAAAAATATTCAGATTATTACATTATTATTTTTTATTATTGAATAAATAAAATAAAATAAAATAAATATAGAAAATAAGTGAGAAATTACATATTTTATAATTTTTAGGTTAAAAAAGAAAAGTGTTTCTATTTGAATAAAAGAGGATGTTTAAATTAAAATAAAAGATATGATTTTATATGAAAAGGATAAGTAATGTTTTAAACATGATAAACTTGGAGTGTTTTATATCAAATAAAACATTGCTAATTTTAATAAAAATAAATTTTTTCATATATATGTATATATAGAAAAATATTATTAATTTTAATAATTTAACATATAAATTTTTAGAAGTAAATGTTGAATTATGAAGATAGATATTTGTTTAATTTTTAGCTTAATAACTTTAAAACTCAGCAAAATATATATATATATATATACACACACACACACACGGGGGAGGGGACAGATGAAATTATAAAAAAAGTCTTCATTTAGTATTATACAAAAATTGAATAATTTAGTCATTTACTAATAAAATAAAATTACATAAAATTAAATATATTTTTAATTTGATAGAAAGTCTATTTTCTATTTTAATTAGGTTAACTTTTATTTTATCTCTAATAAAAATTAAATTAGCTAAAATATAGAGATTTAATTGAAAGTATATTTTCTATTCTAGTTAGGTGATCTTGAGAAAAATTAATTAATTAATTATATATATATATATATATATATATATATATATATATATATATATATATATATATATATATATATATATATATATATATTATTGAAGTAATATCATATAATTATTTAAATAAAATATTTATGAAATTTTAATAAATAATAAATATATTAAGTTAATATCGAATTGTTATATAAATAAATAACACTAATATTATTTTTAAAATTTTTATGTAATAATAATAATAATAATAATAATAATAATAATAATAATAATAATAATAATAATAATAATAATAATATGTTTAATTATTTATTTACTATATATCACGAGTGAAATAAATTTTTTATTCACGTGTGAAACATATGATTATTTACTAATATATATATATACACACTTGAAAAGAAAAACCAACAAATTAAGATAACCAAAAAACTAATAAATAAATAAATAAATAAAATTTCATCACAAAATATATCTTCTTAAAATAGAAATGCCAAATTTATTCATATTCTTTTAAGTTTCTAGTTTTTATCATTTTAAGTAATAAATATTAAAAATATAAAAATATTTGAAAACAATTTATTCGGGAAATTTTTATAATTTCATTTTTGTAATTATTTTTAATTCATTTACATAGTAATTATCATATGTTTTAGTCTTTTAAATTATTTTAACAAGAAAATTATAATTTTTTTTATCTATATTTGTATTTTTATTTAGGAAACTAAGAGTTACATAAAAATATTAATAATTTTCATATATTGCATACTAATGAATGGTGAGCGCACATATATAGTATATGTAGGCGGCAGTTTTGGTCGCGCGTTTAAGTGTTGGCGACCATGGCACTGGGCAAGTTCGGGGCTCATTAGGAAAAACATAGTGGATTTGGAGCCCAAAATGGAGATAGATTCATCATTCAGATAAAAACTGGAATACACTGTATAGCAATTGGATTCTATGGAGGTTCCCAGAAGCCGTCATTAGAGATCGGGTTTGGAAACTGGGTATAGGCTTTTCGAATGTCCTCCCAACCTTACGGTTGGCTTACGTGTGTATTTTGTATTTTATTACCTTTGATTATTAATTTATTTCCTTATTAACATGCTAATCGCGATTAGTTTCTAATTTTATATTTTATTCCAAGTTTGCACATTAGTCCCGTTTCATGCTTATATCCCCGACATTCAATCACAAATAAAATAAAATAAAACAATTAAAAATAATTTACAACCATTTATTTCAAATAAAAGGGAGAGGGATTAAGGATTACAACTTTTGGTGTAAATAAATGTAAAAATACTAAAAATAAACCATACATAAATAAAAAATAAACTAATTAATTACAAATTAAAACTTCTCTAAAAATGGTTAATATAATAATTATCTAGTGATTAAAAATCACCAAATAATTCCTGTAACAAATATAAGTTAGTTTCATCTCACAATACCAATAACATTTACAAATCATTAACAAATAATATTCACAAAAATAAAATAATAAAAAAATCATAAATAGTCTATTAAATAACATAATAATATAATAGAGAACCAATATTGATCGAACATGGCAATCATGTATAAAGTGAAGAAATATAACATATTAGACAAGGAAATCATGCCAAACATGCAAGATGATAGCTGAAAATCAAGTAAGAAACAGGCAGAATGCTGGTCAAGGGGCAATGCCTCTTTAAAGAGGTGTTGCCTCCTAACCAGGAGGCGATGACACCGTCTCCTCATCATGATGGGGCGACCTCTCTAGAGACGTCGCCTTTTCAACAAGTACAAAGATTGACTACATTTCTTAGATCTTAAGAAACTCAACAATTATGCAAATAAATAAGAAATAAACGTGAATATACAATTATCAACAATCAATATTTAGTATCTCATACAATCATGCTTCATATATGACTTTAAATAAGCAATAAAATTCAAGAATACAAACACAAAAGTAATGAATCAATACTTTTAATGAAAACAAAGGACTTAAAGCTTAAGAAAGGGGAAGCTTACTGACTTGGATGTGCTTGATGCTCCCAACTAAGCCCTCAGAGCTTTGTTGATTGATTTAAGGCTTTAAATGCAAGAGAAACTCCTTTCCTTCTCCAAGAAATCAAAGTCTTTAGCTTCCTAAGTCTTTTTCTTCTTCTTCCTTTCTTCTTTTCTCTTCTTTTTACTTCTCTCCTTTTGTCCTTTTTTCAAACATTTTTTTTTCAAGTTGCTAACTTTTCTCTCTCATGCCCCTACCCATTTCTTTTAAAGCCCCTTACTCTCTCCCTTTTTCAATTTCCCAAAAAACTATTCTCACCCTCTCCCCTTACCTTTTTTTTATTCCTTAGGCTCTTTTCCTTGCTTTTTCCTTTTCTTTTACGTCTAAAAAATGACCAACTCTTCAGCAGGTGAGCCTTCAACCATTGCCATTAATGGCATTTAATGCTGCAAAGAGTGGGTATAAAGAGGTGATGCCTCTTCGATGAGGCATCACCTCATTGATGCTTGGGATAAAGAGGCGAAGAGGCATCACCTCATTGATGCTTGGGATAAAGAGGCGATGCCTCTTTATTGAGGTGATCTCTTCACCTAGGCTAGGTCAGGGCCCTTGGGTCAAGAGGTGATGGGCTTGGGCTTAACTTAGTGTTTTAGGCTTTGGCTTAGTGTTTTAGGCTTTGGCTTAGTGTTTTGGGCTTTCTAAGTCAACTTTAGAGAAGTCTCGGGCTTCTCTTGCATTCAAAACTTAAACTTTCTCATCATCAGGCATTTGTTGTGGGCCAATCAAACTGACAGTGTCCACAGTTTGCCCCCTTGGTTTTTAAAAAAATGAATTTTTTGAAAATAACTTTTTGAAAAAGCAACATGCACATCAAAAAAAAAAAGTAAGAACGACATAACTAACCTGCGAGCTTTGCTAGGGCCAATAGCCTCAGGAATTCAAACCCAAGAGGTTGAACTTCATCTTCGAAATGTGACTGTGATCCTTGGGTTTTTATAGCCCGATCAGTCAGTCATTAATAATTTTGTCATGAATCTTAAGCATGGCCCAATCTTTATGCAGTAGAGACATAAGAGAAACGTAGCCATGATCCACAAGTTAAGCTAACTCGATTAGCTACTCATTATAAATTTGGCATGATTCCTAAGTTTTCCTAGCTCGAAAAGTCACTCAATAGAAGAGATAAAATGTAACTGTGTTCCTAGGGTTTTCCTGGCCCGATCAATTACTCATTATAGTTTAGCGTGAATCTTGAGTATGGCCCAATCTCCACTCAGTAAAAAGAGATAAAACATAACTGTGTTCCTCGGGTTTTCCTGGCCTAATTAGTTAATCATTATAGTTTGGTGTAAAACTTGAGTTTTCCTGGCCCTAAAATTACTCAGTAAAAAAAGAATGTACTTTGGGGATTTAAACCCGACTAGACACCTCCTAAGATGCTCACTTTGAGGATTCAAACTCGACCATATGCTTATTCTTTTGTGCGCTTTGGGGATTCAAACCTAACTAGACGCTTGTTCTTCCATGCACTTTGGGGATTCAAACCCGACTAGATGCTTGTCCTTTTATGCACTTAGGGGATCTAAAACCGACCAGATGCTTATCCTTCCATGCACTTCGGGGATTCAAACCCGACCAGACGCTTGTCCTTCTGCGCACTTTGGGAATTCAAATCTGACTAATTATGTGCACTTCGGGGATTCAAACCCAACTAGATGCTTGTCCTTCCGTGCACTTTGAAGATTTAAACCCAACTAGACGCTTATCCTTCAGCGCACTTCAGGAATTTAAACCCGACCAAACACTTATCCTTCCGCGCACTTTGGGGATTCAAACCCAACTAGATGCTTGTCCTTCTTAATGCTTCAATCAAAATATTCTTATCTAAAGATTGATCTTGGTATATACTCAAGCAGTGATGCATAAATTCTCATTCGGTTTCTTATTTTTTAGTTGGCCATAGGCCGTTCTATGTTTTATTTCACTAAGTGGGCCTCACCCTCTTCTCCTTATCTTCCTTTCTTTTAGTCTTCCTCTCTTGCCCTATAAATTCTCACTTTTCTTTTCCAAATGTCACTTTCACCTTCTCAATTCTCTCACTTTACCCTTTTTCTCTCCTTTTTCTTTCTCTCTTATTCTCCATATTCTCTAATATGGACGCTGCAAGGACCCTAAATTTGCCCATGTCGGACCTCATGACACCTACAATGCATCCCTCTCAGAGTTTTGGGCTCAGTATTGGAACGAGATCCCCCTGTTTGCGAACGTGCGATCCTATATTTGCGACTTGGCCACCGGAGAGGTTAGTACCCAATTTCTTTAATTTTTTCCTACAAATATCATTAAATAACATTAAGTTACTATTCATATATACACGTTTATCAATTTAACCATCGTATGTAGAAATACTATTAGGTGGCTTAGAAGCAATTCCACGTTCAATTCTTCTAGTCCATTCAATGATAACATCAATCTCCACAAGATATATATATTTTGTATTTTGGGAGCAAATAATTCGTATTTTAGAATCAGAATCAGAATGAGAATTAATAGACATGAAAATGGAAATTTGAAAAATGTGCTTAGTTTCATAAGAAAATGATAATGAAAATAAAAATCAAATATCATTTAATAATTAAATTTCTTTTATGAAAAGATATTTTTATAATTGTTTTTTATATATAAAAAGTAAAATTATAATTATTTTCATATATTAAAAAATTATATTATAATTATGTATTATAAGATATTTATTTATAAAAATATTATTATAATTTCTTCAAAAAGTATAAAAATTATTTACTGTTGATAAATATTTTTTATTTAAACATTTAATGCTTATTTTTATTAATTTATATGTTTCATTTATACATTTTAAAAATAAATATTAATATTTAAATATTTAATCAATTTGTAATTGATTTGATTTAATTTTTAAAAAAATCAAAAGTCATTCATTAAAAAAAAAAAGGAATAAAAATTTTCATTAACGGAAAAATCACATTCTCATTCTCACATTAATTTTTTTATTAACTAAACATTATAAATCGGAACCGGTCCTTATTTTTTACCAAATAAACATCCCCTTGGTTAATTGCAGGAGCACAATAGCAGGTGTGCCAGTTTATGGAGGAACTCACCTTGTTATTTTTAAGAATTAGTGGGTCGGACCAATCAATTTTCCGGCCGAAAATAGCCAACAGATTTGGATACCATCGACTGTCCGGATTTTAGCAACCACAAAAATTAAGTGAAATTGCGAGGGTTATTAAACAGTGGCATTCGTTCTAGCAACAAAATAGCCTGGTCGCCAACCACCTTCTCTACCTAAATCCATAAGACATCTTTCAAAGAAACCCAGGGCTTCATCTGAAAGTTTGAATTAGGTGATTATCAAACTCAAGAATGACTTTTCCAGCAAACAGCCATACGGTATTCATGCATTTTCCTAATATAATGTACCCTCTGGGATAGCATTGTTCACTAAAATGCACCATCTGCAACTATTGATGCCGATAGTGTCAAGGACCAACCACTATGCCTCAGTTTTCAGCTAGCGTAAATTTCAGATGAGAAAAATATTTCCACCACTTGCGTTGCAATTGGAAAGGAAATGTACTGGGAAACGGTGTACAAAGAATTCTCAAGTTTCAAACCATAGCCATTTAGCTTTCAATTCGAAGACATTGGAACAGAAAGGTAAACTATCAAAAATCATCAAAGATATGTTTTCAATTCCCAGAAAGGAAGTATAAAGCTAGGGAGAATTATTGGAGTAGCTCACAACAAAAACATCCTCAGAAGATTACCATAATGTTCAAGAAAACCTTTGAATCTTATTTCGTCAACATCAGATACCTTAGCCTCAAGATTTCTTCAATTAACCCTGTAGTGCTGATGCTCCAGAAATAATTTCAATCAATTCAGTAGTGATTGATGCTTGACGAGTTCTGTTGCAAATAATCAATATGTTATTGAAAAATAAACCAAAAAAAAAAAAAACACAAAATCAAGACCACAAGCAAAAAGCAGTCATCCAAACATAAGCTTCTTGGCAACAAAATACACTGCATGCTATTGACCAAGTAATTCTAGTGGAAGTCTAGCATTTTGTACCAGTAAGATTGACCAAGTTGTTTCACAAAAACATTTTAGAAACATTTGCCTATTTCCCAGCTAAGGAGAAGTAAAAATTACAGTTTTTATATATTTTTACCTTTGGGAAAAACAAGGAGGGAGATAGAGAGAGAGAGCGACAGACCTGTTGTAAGTAAGTGTCAAGCGATCAAGCATCTCGCCAGCATTTCTGCTTGAGCTGTCCATAGCAGCCATTCTTGCTCCTTGTTCACTGCACGCATTCTCCAATACAGCATTGAACAGAACCTGTGAAAGTATAAAACAAGATACAAATGAACCCAAAACCATCATGAAATGATAGGCATGAAAACACCTCAAGTTATTAATGATTGTTTCAGGACCACTGCTAAAAAAATAAAAAATAAAAAATAAAAAACACTAGTACTAAAAGTAGCGCAATTGGCAAAGCATCAAGTTTTTGAAAAAAAAAAAAAAAAAGAAAGGCTACCAAATTCGTTTCATGAACAAGCTTCTATAGAGTCAGTTAGTTCTGTCTGTAAAATTGCAATCAGAGGTAGAAGTTCTAGAGCATTTTAACATCCAGATTATTTGTTACATGGTAAATTTTACCAAAATAACAGACTTAAATCTCAAATATAGAGAAATAGCAAGAGCTCAGCAAGGCTTACACAAGAAAATTGAAACTCAGAGAGATTCTGAAGTATTTCACCCTTCGTTTCACCACCTTCAATCTCGTAAGAGTCAAGATCTCCAAGTTTTCCACCAGATTCCGCCTCTCTCTCCACAACCTACGTCAATAGACAAGTCATAAAATTTCACAACCCAATGAACACAAAATGAAAATAGGGCCAAATAATTAGGAGCAGCCTCTGAATCACCTCAGGAGATAATACAGTTGCCATTGTTGGAGGAAATGACACAGCTGAATGGAACTTGTTAAATACGATCCTCAGAGCATCAAATTCCACATTCTTTAAAATGTCATCTGCTAGAACAGAAACCTGAAGAGGGAACAGTTTAAAATGGTCTGAGCCAAAAGGAAAATAGCAAACATGCAGCAATTGGCCCCACTTTTGAACTTAGGCAGATAACTCACATTTTATTACATGCTCTTCAAAAAAAGCATAAAAGTATCCAAGGAAAAATGAAATTAATGCAACAATGAACTTGTGAACTGGCCCATATGATAGTTACAATCATAAACATGTATCAAAAATTTAAACACCCGCATGCCCACATGGCAACGCATGGGAATAAAATAACCATTGGCTAAATTAAGAAATATGATAACCTGGGTATAATTTAAAGGATTTTTCTGCAACTCAGTGATGCATATTTCAATGTCCTTCTTAGAGTCACGGACCAATTGGGCTTTTGCCTTTTCTCCCAAGATGACATATTTTGTTTCCTTCTCTGGACCTGTGACAAAGCAAGCATATGTTTATATGTTCAAAACACCCAAGCCTTAATACTAACAACTTAAAGATGTTGAAAGGCCAAAATCTACCAGAAGTCAACTTGTGAATAGCCTTGCTTATCTTCACTGATGTAGAGTTAATTCCTCCACAAAGACCTTTGTCTGATGAAATAGTGACTATTACATTCTTCTTAACATCAACACCTGGCACACATAATAAGGAAATGCAAAAGTGAGTGAATGCATGGAATGAAAATTTTAAAGCACGTAAATTGATGTGTTGGTGCAAAATCAATACTCACTATGAAGAATGCATTAAAAAGAAAACTTCAACAGATTCCTAAGTTTATGAGAGTCTAATTAGAAAGGGCACCAAGGATATGCATCAAGTTCAGTAGAAATTCCACATATGACTTTGACATCTTAAAGAACTTTTCTAGGAATTAAGGGATGAAATCTTCTCAAGTTTGTGCAAGTATTTCTTCACAACACATGTTCTCATATGTTACCACCATGAATACTCCTAATTAAATTCAATGTGGCCCAATATGCCTGCAAATTCATTTTCAGAAAAGTTCACCCACTTACGCAGAAAATATTAACTACTGATTGGAAAGTTCACAAGAATAACAATTGTAGAATACAAAAAAAGTAGTATTATACATTTGCATAATATTATAATGCATCTGCCAACATTATATTATTATGAATATGTCAAAAATCACTAGCAAATTGTCCTTTCTGCCTTAAGACTTGTAGGAACAAAAATGCAGCCATTCCATAAAATTTAACAATATGCAAGCACATTGAGGAGAAAGTACTGTGGGAGGTGCAGATCAAATATTTTTTTAGCAATGGTAAACGTTATTGACAAATTTATCATGAATTTCAATGAAGTTGAACAAGACAAAATGATAAATCAACTTAAATGTTTGTTATCAAACATACTAGGAGTATCGCCAAGAAGTGCAGAAAATGGCTGCCACAGGCCACGAGAATTTTCTGCTCTAGTTTGAATTGCACGTAACTTTGAGGCTGCAACCATCTTCATAGCCTTAGTAATTTTCTGAATATTCTTGACACTCTTCATACGATTTCTGACTGCACAAGAAACATCAAGAGCAGAGACTTACGATACTGAAACAAAGGGTAAAAAAAAAAAAGCAAGTCTCATGCTTAATTCCAACAGAAGAAAGCCCTTAACTTTTGTATAAAAATGAAAATGATTCTTACCAACTTGAGTAGAAATTGAACGCACTCCAAGAGGGGCTTGCTCCCTGTGCACCAAACAAACTTATTTAGCTATTTGAAACACAAGCAGACACAGAAAACTTTCTTAAACAACAATATCAAAATGATGAAATACTAAATGTGAGATAAAGACATGAAGGACATATTTATTCATGTATGAACAGATTAAAGTAAAGTTAATTCATAATATGTATTTTGCTGACTTTCTATAAACTGGTATGCTTCAAGGTACAATGTTGTTTGCATCAACTTTCTATTCCAATGAATTATTACGAGCTACCTTCCCTTCTGCCCTTTGTCCCGAGATTGAATGATTGTTCGCATTGGTCACCGTACCACCTTTTGTCACTTCACTACCTTAATAAAATGCACTTGGAAATAACCTAAATACAGTTTCTTTTCAAAATTTATAAAGTATTGATCACTTACTACGCCGTGCCTACATATAGTTAACGACTTGGTGTTAGCAACAAGAACATATGGATTTAGCAAATGAAATTAAAAAGACAAAAAAAAAAGGCTTTCTTGTGTTTCCCCAGGCCCAGTGCATTCTCTCCCACTCCTACTCCAGTAAAAGAACTAAGCAGGGAAAAACAAGGCTCTAATTAGCTGCTAATACCCAAAACCATGAAAAGAAAGATCAAACTTCAGAAATGTCACATTTTTTTTTCTTTAGCCACATAAAATCATCATATGCCCAAAACCTTCAAAGTCCATTTTAACTCTACATTTAGAACAAAAGGTATAATTCCTAATGATTCAATTCACCACACAAAAATTTAATAAAATAAATATATATGTATACAACAAAAACACATGGAATCAAACGTAGAATGGCGATATAAGCAAATATCCTACACATCTAATTTAACTCGATTAATGTTAAAAAAGAAACATATCATTTCCGAAATTAATTAAAGACATGATAAAACATCCCCCAAGATCAAATATAGAATGAAGAAAAAGAGAGGGAAGGAGACGGATCTTACTCAGCGGCGAGAAGACAGGATCGGATGGCGGCAGTGATCGGTTGAGGAGAGATGAGAGGAGGAGCGAATCTCCTCCCTTCGCGTCTCAGAGCAGCCATTGCCATTGTTGAAATCAAAAGATTCTTTGTATCGCTGAAACCCTAGAATGAATACTCTCTACTCTCTGTCTTTCTTCTTCTTCTTCTTCTTCTCCTCTTTTTATTTTTATTTTTTTAAGATACGAATGAATTTTTTGTTAAGTTTTTCACTTTGCCTTCCTATCTTTTCTCCCGTTAAAAAAAAAAAGCTAATAGGAATTTACATTTACCACTAGAGTGTGAAGCGCTGTCGTTTATTAGAGGGAGCCAAAGTTCCCAAAACGGAAAAACCCAATTTTTGCTCCCTTAACTTTTTAATTTTTTTTTATTAAATTCCTATTTTTCAATTTGATTCTATTTGATCTCTATATTTTTTTTCTCTTCACGTAGTCTTTATACTTTTATTTTTTTACATTAAATCCCATTTTAAAATTTCAGTTCCTATATTTATTACTATATCCAATTTAATCCTTACAAAATATATAATTGAATCCCTATATTTTAAATGATAATACTTAAATCCTTATAAAATATATAATTGAATCCCTATATTTTAAGTGATACTACTTAAATCCTTACAATTTTTATTTTTGGTCAATCAAATCCTAAATAAATGTATAATACAAATTTTACAATTTTGATTTTAAAAAATATGTATAATACAAATTTAATTTAAATATATAAATGACAAAAAATTTTATATTTTTGATTCAAAAATAATTTAGCTAGTTTTAAATATTTGTATAGAAAATTAATAAATTTGTGATTTCACTAATTTAAAATTCTAATTAAATATGTAACTAATACAACTTTTGAACACATGGTAAATTTAAATGTTAGATCATCATTAATTAAAATATAAGGATTTAATAGATAAAACATTATATTAACCAAATTTTGTTATTAACCAAATATTTTATAATTCATATGTGACCTTAAAGTTTCAATAATTCATACATATAATTAAGATACAAATGTTTTTATTTATTAAATTTATTTATCAATTAGCATAAATATGAAAATATGTATAACATTATTTAATATTTTTATAAGTAAATGATTGATATAGAAGTTTTAATTCACCAAATTAAAAGTTTCAAATTATAATTAAATGACTTAAAGGTAAATTAGATAAGAAAATAATTTAAAAAATAATGATTTAGATTCTTAATAGTTTTATTAGGTTATTTTAGTGAAAAAAATTAATGAAATTACAAATTTATTAATTAGGTATATAAATGTTAATGACTAATTAAAATATTTTATATCAAAATAGATAAAAAAAATATTTATTATAAATAAATGACCTATATTTTAACTATATGAGAAAAAAATAAATTTTAAAAATATGTATCTTAATATTTTAATAATTAAGATATAAAATTCAAAAATAAGGATTTAACTGGAAAAAAAGAAACTCTTGAGGATTTATTTAGTACAATTTAAAATATAGGGAGTCAATTATATATTTACAAGAACTTAATTAGATATAATGTTAAACTACAAGAACTAAAATTTTGACGAAATGATTCAATGTATAAAAAAAATAAAAGTATAAAGAGTCAATGAAGAAAAAATAAAAGAATAGGGATCAAATAGAGCAAAATTGAAAAATGGAGACTCAATAAAAAAAAAACCTCGAAAAGTTAAAGAATCAAAAATTGGGTTTTTCCTGTCACGACCCGAACCCAAGGGTACGTATTCGGCACTAAAAAATGAGAAAACATAAAGCTACTGAAACTCATAATAAACCTTAAAAGAAAAATCGCAGAATATTTAAACTTTGAAACCTTACAATAAATAATAAAATCACAATGTATCTTATCAAACTGATTTTTCTCAATATAATTTAAATCATAATATCAGTGCATAAAATAAATTAACATCAGTTATACAAATAGCATCTCAGTACATAAATTATAAATGCATGAAATTCCAAATAAAATATGTAGTTATACAATTTTCTCTATTGCAATACACGAAAGTAAATACAACACAACTAAGTAGACCTATGTAGAATAGCCGGTGACAAATCTACACAGAGAAGAGAAGTAAGTCTAATAGAAAACTCCCAAACTTCTGAAAAAAATTAAATTGAGGGGAGTCAGACCTCACTGAGTAAGTTAATAAAGAAATGAATGCAGTTTGAAAACCTCATTAAAAATAAATTTTTATGAAAATATAATATAATATAATTTTATTCAAACCATTGGATATACATATAATAAATCCATTTTTAAAAGAGAAGAAATAGATATTTAATTTTTTTTTAAAACGTTTCAATATAAAAATTTGGTAGAACCTGATTTATAAATTTTTAACAGTCATATGACTCACTTATATCCAAGACTGTCGGACCCTAAGAGCAAGACATCACCAGGATACATAGTCGCAATCATATCTCTTAATCAAATATCACTGGCGATGTCCGAGAGTAAAATATCACCAGACCATCGGCCCTAGCGATTTAATAAATATTAAACAAAATTATACTAGCGGTGTCCGAGAGCAAAGTATCACCAGACCTTCGGCCCCAGTATTTATTAAATAAACAAATATTATACTACTAGCGGTGTTCGAGAGTAAAACATCACCAGACCATCGAACCCAGTAATATAATTAAATAATTACATATTTTACCAGTGCATACACGGTCCTGATGAAACCCATCAGGTAGCCCATTCTATCGTGATTTATCTAAAAATAAAAGAAAATAAATAAAATAATGAAAATTACAATAAATAAAAAAAATAAATCAATTATAAATTAAATCATGCAAAATTCTATGAAGAATGCAGACTAGAATCTCATAAAATTAAATTCATAAGAATTTAATATAATTTAAATTTTAAAACTCGACACTCAAATCAAATATTAACTTACAAGATAAAGATGCTCCTCTGGCACGTCATGTCCGACCTCGACTGGTAGACGCGATTGGAGGGGCGACTAAAAGACAGAAAAGGAAATGATAATTAGAAAATAGAAACCTAACTTCAAAAGTTTCTAAGGAAGACTCGATTCGAACTCAGAATAAAAATTTTAGGATTGACCCGGTGTCACGTTTTATGAGAAATCTACTGAAAATTCAGCAGAATTTTCTCTATAAAACGGACATCCCTCTACCGAAGTAGAGTCAATCCTGCAAATAAACACACTTTAAAATTTCACAGTGGCACAACATATCGGGTTGGGACCCCAAACTACACAATTCCCAATCAAGATTCACCAAAAAAATACAAATAAGCAAATACTAAATGTTAATATAGTAAATCACCAAAAACTATAAAAATTAATAATAAATCACAATATAATTTATTAATTTTTAAAAAAACTCAATAAAATTATTTTCCACCATAATTTAATAAAATTTCAAATAATAATATAACATTAATAACAATCCAACTTTCCAAATATTCAACATAATATAGTCAAATTCAAACTATAATTGCCCAACTAGTTTACATATACTATAATATTAATTAAAAACTCGTTCAAACCACAAAACAATAAATAATTTAATTTTGAATAAATTTTCAAAACTAGTTAGTATTAATTAACTAAAAATAATAAATAATTTAGAAAAATTATTTTAATACCACATTTTATCTCATAATTAACTAAAACATAGTATTTAATTATAATATCAACAAAAACACACATTTACCTATTATTTCAAAATTTACATAATAATAATAATTTCTAAAAAAATTAAATAAATTATCAAAAATTATTTTATCACTACTAAAATTACTAACATAATATACTAACACTAATTAACTCAAATATTCAACCAAAAATAATTAATTAACCACATTAACAAAATATACATAAAACTTTAAATACCTAAATAAATATACAAAAATTCCACAAAAATCAATTTAATTAATCTAAATTAATTTTGATATACTCTTAACCAAAATTAACCCCAATTAATTTAGATCCACTAATATGAGTATAGATTAGCTCAAAAATTAACCACATAATTAAAATAAAATTATGGGTAATTAGTAAATATAATAAAAATCAACAAAAATATTAAATCAACACAAAATCAACTAACAACAGCCCTAAACAACTAAAAATCAACCTGACAACTAACTAAAATCAACCAAAAACATTAATACCCTATATTTTTTTTACTTTAAACAAAGTAATTTTTGAATTTGTTAGTAATGAATAATTTTAAATTATATTATATTATACAATTGTTAATTTTTTTTAGCCATTTAATTGAGATAGATTATATTATTATTATTATTTTAGGGATTTATTATTGATGTAAGTATTATATTTAGGTGTGTGTATATATATATATATATATATATACCTGTCAAGGAAGAAAACTTACCCAAGAGAACCCGAAACACCCAACTGCTGCCCCTCCTCCTCGTCTGCCACCATCACTGTCACTCCCTCTCCCTCTGGCATGCCACAACCCTTCTAGAGCAGCCATCACTGCCGTAGCAGCCACCAGCTTCTCCCATCTTCTCCTTTTCTTCCTTCGGTCTCTCTCTCTCTCGGTTTGAGCTTCCACCGTCGCTGTTAGAGCTGGATCGGCGCCGCCGTTGCTCCCTCAGCCTTCCTTACCTTCTTAGACATCAGTGGACACCAAGCTTCGCCGCTGCCACCCATTTTTGGCGTCAAAAATTAAGGTTGAAGGTGAGTTATGCAGGGTTGTTTTTATGTTGTTTCTAGGTTATTTTCTGGTTGTCTGAGTTGATTTATGTGTTAAACTTCATTTATTCTAAGTTAGATGATTAATTATGCTAAGTTAGTTGTTTAAATCCAATTTTTGTATATTATTTTGATTTTTTTTGATTTTACAGAATTTTACTTGATTTTTATTTGATTTTTATTTGTAATTAGAGTAATTAATGTTAATTATTTTTGTTATATTGATTTTATTTAAGATTATAGAAAATTTTTGTGTTAATTGTGAATTTTGAATATTTTATTAATTTTCAAAAAATTAATTGTTAAAAATTATGAAATTGTGATAATTGGTATTATTATTAAATGTTATTAATTTTAGAACTTAATTTATGGTTTTTGTGATTTTTATACTATTTTTATAATTATTTTAAGTTTATGTCAAATGTGGATAATTGGGTTAAATTTATATTTTTGGAAGAAATTATTAGTTAATTTTATGTTTTTATTAATATTAAGAAATTTAATTTTGAGAAAATAGTTTTTAGGCATTTGTATAATTTTTAGGGAATTTTGAGTAGTAATAGTATATTATGTAAGTTTTTGTATTATAGGGGTAAAAACATAATTTTGTGTTAATTATAGTTAAATAATAAATTGTGGTTAGTTTTAATAATAATTAAGGAATTTAAAAGGATTTTTACAAATTATTTACTATTTTAGACTAATTAACACTAATTTTTAAAAATTAATTTTAAATAATGTATTAGGTATTATTTTTGAGTATTATGTGTATTTTTCTAATATATGGGTAAATATGTAATTTTATGCTAATTATAGTTAAATATATATTTTAGTTAGTTTTATTTAATATTTAAGAGGTTTAGAGAATTTTTATAAATTAATTGGTATTTTTAGTTAAGTAATGTTAATTTTGAATATTGTTTCCAAATATTATATATATATATATATATAGCTTTAATGAGAGATGATTTTCTAAGCTATGGATATTTATATGTAATGTGTATTTTTGGGAAATAAATGATTTAATTTTGTGATGTTTTGTTGAGTTGTGAGCTCAGTCGGGCTAATACTATATTGGAGAGCCGACCCGAGTGTAGACTGTGTGTGAATTTTTAGAAGTGTGTTTTCTATGCAAGAATGACTCTACCTATAGTAGAGAGATGTACGTTTTATAGAGAAGACTCTGCCAAAATTTCGGTATATTTTCTAGTAAAACGTGACATCTTCTGTAAATTTCTAATGTTAATTAGGGTTTTTCCCTATCTATCGAGTCTTATCCGGTCTTGCTCGAGTCAGTCTAGAATTTCATTATTTCTATTGTTTTTCAATTTTAATTCCATAGACGTGTTTTAAAATAGGTATGTTATTTTTTTTCTAGAGAGTACCAGAGCGGGAGCTGTTGGATTGAGGCAAACGTGCGGTCGTCAGCCTTCTCGCTTGTCCTGTAAGTTAATAAATTGATATGTGCACATGTTTTATTTAAAGATGCGTGCGTTCATATTTTAGTATTCATTATATGATTTATTTAATTTAAATGTTGCTATTTAAGATTTAAGTGCATTTTATTTATTCAAAATTTATTTTGAGAAATTTTGGTAGAATAGGCTACCTAGTGGGTTTCACCAAGATCGTGTGCATATAGTGGAGATTGAGAGATGGATCCGATGTAAGTATGACTTGTGGATATAAACTGGGATGGGTGCCTCAGTGGAAGCCTTAGCTCTGAGGGACCGTCAGTGATTGGAAAGTTAATAGTAGACTGGGATGGGTGCCTCGGTGCATGCCTTAGCTCTCGGGGATCGACAGTGCCATGTATTTGGATTAAGTGGATGACTGCGACTTGGTGCCTTGGTTTATGCCTTTGCTTTTGAGGACTGGTAGTCTATGTGGATTAAGTGGGTCCAGTTGGCCATTTAGAAATTTAGGTTTAGGGTTCTACCGAGATTTTTTAAAAGCTATATATATACATTATAAATTATTTTCATTATAACTATATGGTTTTCAAAAAGATTTTCAAACCATATAGCTCTTTTTATTAACTTACTCAGTGAGGTTTGATTACCCTCAATCTATTTTTTTCAGGAGCTTAGGAGTTCGACCTCAGACCGCCTTTATGTCGAATTTCTTCATCACCAGCTATATTATGTAGGTCTTTATGAGTTGTATTGTAGTAGTAACTCTAGAATACTACAGTAATATTTATACTATGAGTTTGTATAACTTAGGTACACTCATGTATTGCATTTTAATGAACCACGCTTATGTATAATGTTTTGAGATTGATTTATGATATTTGAAGATGGAGAATATTTTCTATTGCGCACGATTATGTTTATTTTTAGAAAAATCAGTTTGATAATGTGTTCTTGTATAAAATAAAGTTTTAAATTTAAAGGTTTTATTTTTCTTTTCTTTAAGGCTTACTACGGGTTTCGGGGGCCTTATGCCTACCCATTACCTAGTGCCGATCACATGCCCTTAGGTTCGGGTCGTGACAGAAACTAACTGAAATCAACCAAAAATCAACTGAAATCAACTAGAAATCAACTATAACAATTCTAACTAACTAACCTAAAACTCACTTACAACAGAAATCTAGATGCATAAAAGAGCTATTAGAGGAACCAGAGTTGTTAGACTGCTGCTGCCTCACGTTGCTAGACCTGTTGCTGCTTTCATTGTTGCTATTTGGCACTGCTTCACTGCACACTGTTGCTGCTACTGGCAAGAGAAGATGTTGCTGTATAAGGACAGTAAGGAGGAGAAGAAACAGCTGAGGAAGATGGCAAAGCAGGGAGACGGCTGCTGCTAGTGAAAAGAAAAGGAGGTAGCAGCAGGGGAAGAAAAGAAGAAAACAACAATGAAGCGAAAGAAAGCTTTTTATCCCGTAAAAAAGAGCTTTTTGACCAGTATATTTGGTATGAAATACACTTATATATTTATATATTTAATAGTTAAAGTAATGCACAAACACACACACACATATCTATATATATACAACAACAATAATAATAATACTAACTCTAGTAAAATAATGCTATAAAAAATATTTGGACAATTAAAATAATAAAGTATGTGCATAAATTAAAATGATGTAAAAATAATAATATCATTAGTTCTCTAATAAAATTTTATATTTAGTACTTAAATATAATAATTTTAATCTCACAATTATAACAATATAAAATAAACATAATTAATATTGTTGAAACCTCAATATTTACATATAATATATATATATTTTAAAAATATTCGGGTTATTACATTTCCTTCCCCAAATATAAAAGAATTATGCCGCTTTGCCACTTTTGTTTTTCACCTTATGCAAAAAATTTCTTGATAGTGTTTGTTTGGTTCAAATTAATTTTATAAAATTTTATGAAATTTATTTGTGAATTCAAGTAAGTGTATCTGGTTTAAATGAAAACTTTTGAAAATTCATTTTGAATTACAACTTTTTAATTTTATAGAATTGTTTGAAATTAGATCAATTCTTATTAATTATGTTTGGTTCAAATAAATTTAAAATTCATTTGAAAATAAAATGAATTCGTTGGTGGAATTGAACCAAACAAAGGGTAAAGGGATATATGGTTTAATTGTACATGTATTTTATTACCTTATTAATTAGGTTTAGCAATTCTTATCCCCAAGTTAGAAATAGATTGTGTCAAGGCATAATCTATCTATATAATATATAAAGAAGCACATGGAACCACAGTGAGTTCTGTTAATTAAAAAACATTGAATTTTTTTTAGAGAAAAAAAATGAATCTTTCATCCATTGAAAATTAAAAAGTACATGTTGAAAATTAAAAATTGAATTTGCCATTATAGAATGGCACCATTTTGCATTCAAAATAAAAGAAACAGTAATCTTTAATGAAAACGTTATCGTTTTCCATTATTCGGGCCAGATATTCCACTATCGTTTTTCAAATAATTTTTTTATAGTTTGATTCAATTGTTGCTTTTGGTTTGTTGTTTTCTAGTATTTTAATTTTTTTTAGAATTTTTTTTAAAATTGTCTCAAATTTGAATAGAATCATTTTAAATGTTTGCATACTTTAACTTCATTAGAATTTTCCTTTCGATTTGTTTGTACTTATGGTGTTTTTATTTTTCTAAGATTTTCAAAATTGCCTCTTTAAAAATTGAAATTAGTCGCATGCATTTTGTTTGTAGCTATGTTGTATCACTATTTGATTATTTTTTTATTGTTATTAACTGTTGTTATTTGATCTTTTGCATGTAGACAGTATTTCTTTTCTTTCTTGATAGTCCAAGGGTGATCGGTTGCCTTAGATGGACTGCGAGTAGGGTATTTAAATTTTTTTTTTCACTGCGTGGTTTGTGTTGTGATTTACTACATGTAGAGTTTTGTTTCGTTTCTAAATATTACTTAGAATTTTTTTCTTATTATTTGCATGAATGGCAAAAGTGCCACACATGTGGTTGATTTGCATTTTTTTTACAATTTTTTTTTTCAGATTGTTTTTCCAACTAGTTTATGTTTTTGTTAAGGATGTTTTTTATTCTAGGTTATGTGGTGGTACTTTAGTCTTTCTACTAAAAAAAGAAAGGATCTACATGACATATTTGTCAAACCTATAGCATCTTTTGAGTTTTGATTTCATTTTATTTTTAAAATTGTTTTAAACTATATAATGATTTATGTGTTGGAATGGCACTTGCATATGTATTATTTAGGCTTAAAAAATTAGACTACTTTCAAATTCCTATATATCTAATTTATTAGATCTTTCATCATTGCTTTCATTGGAAGAATATTTTATTGCATTTGTTTTTTTTTTTTGGCCAGGGAGGTGGACGGGGGGAGGAGGATCTGGACCCTCTAACTCTAAATGTAGTTAATCCTGTGGCTGAAACTAGTAAGCTCTAGGTAGGTAGCTCAACATTTAAATGCTTAAGGACGTTGTCCCTAGGACTTGAATGTGCAATTTGGTTTTGATATCCCCATTAAATGCACGATTTTATGTTTTCAAACACATTTTGCCCCTATTGTGCCTCATACTGGGTATAGCTAGCCACTGCATTTATCTTTTTATCTCATTATTGTTGTTATATATAATGCATTAGTAGTTAATGCAACTTGTGTGCATTTAGTATCATATTTACTACTTCTATTTCATTTCATTATTCCTACATTTAGTTGGTTAGCCTTTCTTTTATTTATTATTGATTTTGTTGTTTCATTTTTTGTCATGTTAGGTTTTTTTTTTATCTTATTATATATATTGTTCTACATATATTTAATAGGTATTGTTTATATATGTTACTGGGGATTGATTTTTTTCTGTCATCATTTATTTTGATTTGGCTATCCGATTATTACATACTATTGTATTTACAATTGAAGTTGTTATTTTAGTTTTGTTCATTTTTTCCCTAAATTTTCTTTCTTTTGGATTGATGTGGTTAGGACTAGCTCTTTTAGTTCTGTGTTTCTCCAATGTTGAATGGTTTGGTTCATTAAGTTTTACTCTGTTTTGTTATTTGTTCATTTTGTATTTGGTAGATTTTTTCTCAAATACGATCTTCTTTATTTATTTGTAGTTTTTTTTAAATGACTCAAAAAAAAATTACCGATTTTTAAAACATGCATTAGCTCTAAATAATAGCATAGTCAATTTGCATATTTATTGTGTTTATAAGTTGTTTCTCTTCTACACTCTCTCTCTTTATGTTTACTTATTGTAAGTAAATATATATATTTGTTTGTGTATGTGTTGTCATTTTTAGATGTGCTTGTTTGATTAATTCATGTTTATTATCAAGAATATAGAATTTGATTTGGAAGTTTATTTGAAAAAAAAATGTCAACTTACAAGATGGTTACAATTAATATACCCATAGCACCTATTCTCGAATCCATTTGCAAATAACTTGGTTTGCCTCCCCTAACCTATGATGTTTAACATAACAAGGGATCTTTAATGTGTGTGATATTATCCTTTTGAGGATAATAGTGGGCACTAATATGTATCATATATGGTTGGAGTTAATGACAATTTTATTGACAAAGCTAAGAATAATGCAACCATTACAGTTAATGATCACCTTAAGTTAATATACAATTTGGATGTGATTATTTATAATCTTATATTAGGTTTCCATGATGCAAACATGCAGCAAAAATAAAAATCCCTCATAGGATTTATGTAATTCGATTAAGAAGGATTCTAATAACTCATAAAGATGATATTAAGGTAAGATGATTGGAACGATAAAAGAGGGTTCACACTAGTTGTTGGGTTCCGTGATGCAAACGCAACGAAAAATTAAAATTTTGTCACGTTCCCAAGCCAGGATCCATGTAATTCGACTAATAGATTAAATCTAGGGTTTTTAATAATCTTACCAAAACGCAGAAGAGGCAAGATTCTCTGGAAGGGTGAGAGGAGGTTCACACCGGTGACACCTTACCTCGAGCTTTTTGGCTTGGTTGTTCGGATCAAGACGTCTCCAAAAGGATGCTGTAATATCCCGTAATTTTAAAAATATTTTTACACTGTACCGGGATATGCAGTGTCAGTAATTTTTGTATTTTATATGATATTTTTATGAGTTAATATGTATTTTAAACCTATTTTAATTACTGTCTATTATTTTCAGTATTTTACGTAAAAATTTTCCCGGGACTTTCATTTTCGGGGAAATTTCCACGTAAACAATGTATTATTAATTATTTTAAATGTATTTACGGGTTTGCATGAACTCATACATATTTTTAAATTATTAAATAAAGCTTGTGTGTGTATATTTATTTAATTAGGGTTTATTATTACCCTAATATTTTATTATTTATTTATTATTATTTGATTATTTTATTTATTATTAAATTATTAAAATTTATTATTTTATTAAAATTTATTATTTTTTTTCTTTTTTCTTTTTTTTTTCTTTTCTTTTTTCTTTTCCTTTTTCTTTCTTTTTCTTTTCTTTTCTCTTTCCTTTTCTTTCTTTTTCTTTTTCTTCTTCTTCTTCTTCTTCTTCCCGTAGGTAGGCGCCGGACCACCCACTATTCCTCACGTGGTTTCTCCCTCCTCCGGCCACCGTTTTCGACACCGCCGGTCTCTATCTTCTCCTTGAGCTCCGGTGAGTGTTATTCTAGCTTTTGTTTGAGCTAAAATGGTCTAGAATTGCTTAGGTTTTGAGTTGAATATTTCGGCCACTTTTGGTTTTCGATTTTTTTGAGCTTCAATTTGGATGATTCATGGAAACTTCCTTCACAAATGTTGTTCCTGATAGTTTAATCTTCATGTATGAATTTTTGTAGAATTTTTGGAGATTGTTTGGATTTTTGGGTATTTTTGAATATTTTAATATTATTTTCGAATTTTCGGAAATTAATTATTTAAATTATGAAATTGGAGTTTATGGTTGAATTAGGTGTTGAAATGAATTATAGGAATTTATTTGGAATTTTTATGAATTTCTAAGTATTTATTTTTAATTATTGAAGTTTATGTGATTTTGTAAAATTAAGTTAATTGTGTTTTTATTTGAATTTAATTGGTAAATTGAGTTAAATATTTATGTTATTGATAAATATGTTGAGAAAATTAATTTTGGATAATTGTATGATTTTTAGTGAATTTTTGAAGTAATTAGGCATATATGTATATATAGGGGTATTTTGGTAATTTTACCCTAAATTGTCTAAAAATGTAATTTAATTGGTTTTAATATTTATTTAAGGTATAAAAATGATTTCTACAAATTATTTGGTATTTTTAACTAATTAAAACTATTTTTCGTGAATTATTTTCAATTATATATATAATATACGGTTTTTCAAATAAAATGAATTTTAATCGATTTTTACAGTGTTTCAAGGTCAATTATGTAATTTTTATTTATAAAATGTATTTTTATGACTTAAGGATATTTTTGGTATATTTGAATATATTTTCTGTGTTTGTGGACCCCGGTCGACAGATTGTAGTCTGGAGTCCGACCGAGGGGTTGTGATTGTTTATGGTGTTATTTTCGAAGTGTATTTTCTTTGCAGGGTCGGCTCTACTCTTTTGAGTAGAGAGATGTCTGTTTTACAGGGGAGGCTCTGCCGGATTTTCGGTAGAATTCTCGTAAAACGTGATATCCAGTCGAACCCTAATTTTCGATTCTGTATTTAATACTCTAGATTGAATTCTAGGATTTCTGTTAGGGTTATTCTGATGTCGATTAATTATTTCTTGTTTAGTTGCGCCGAGACCGAGGGTTAGTGGACCAGGCCCGTCGGACCTGTCTCGTGGAGCGCATTAGGTGAGTTACTATATTATATATATATGCTTAGGATGCATGATTTAGAAAATGCATGTTTTATTTTGACTAATTATGCATAAATAACATGATTTATATTCAAGTATATTTTTGGTATATAATAAATTATATACATGTTTTATTAATAAAATATATTTAAAATGTTTTTAAATATATTTTTAGTTTAATTCATGATTTGATTGAATTTATTTGACGTATATATACTCAAAATATACCTGGTTTATGTTTGGTATATTTTCGGTATATATATGGTTTATATTGTTGATTTATTTAAATTCATGTATCATGTATTTGTGAATGAATGTTTTATTATTTATTACTGAAGGATATCAATAGAACGTGCTACCTAGTGGGCAGCACTAGGACCGAGTACGTACCGGTACGCCTATAGCTTTAGGCTATATTACTAACTTATTTGTGGATATTGATTTGATATGATTATTGATATATGTGAGATGTGGTTTGGGTGTGATTGCTGGAGCTCGGTTGACCAAGTGTCTCGGGGCCAATCACACTGGCAGTCAGACTGCTGGAGCTCGGTTGACTTAGTGTCTCGGGGCCAGTCTACTGTCCATATGGATTAAGTGGATATATTTGGAATTAGTGAGCCTGTATGGCTAGAGTGTTGTTTAACACTATTTTTCTGAGGTTGCGATATTCTAGGGTTCTATGTGATCCTTCATAAAAGTTGATTTTCAGACAAAATATATAAAATGATTTTTCTGCATCTGTATGAACTTGCCTGTATATATACATATTACTCATATACTGTTGACTGTTTGCATTATCACTTAGAGTGTATGTATATATACTATAGTAATTCACTCAGTGAGGTCTGACTCCCCTCCGTTGACTATTTTTCAGGAGAGTCAACTTCCTCAGACCTCAGTAGCAGGTCGATACGCCGGATTTCTTCCGCCCCGGCTTCTTTATGTAAATTGTCTACTTGAGTCTTATTTATTTTATCTAGACACTGCAGTAGCTGTAAATTACAGTATTGGATTTTATGTACTTTATTTTAAAGAGATGTATTATGTTAAAACTGGATTTGTATAAGATTATACATTTATGAGATTATATATGCGATGTGATGAGTTTTGAATTATATCCAGTTGTTATGGATGATATTGTAATATTTATGATTTTATTTTCCGCTGCATATTATATTTTTATGGTTATTATTGCATATTTATTTTATTTTTAGGCTTGCTACGGGTTCCGGATTCGAAAGAATTCCCGTTCCCTAGCGCCGGTCATGACTCCTGTTTTGGGTCGTGACAAAGTTGGTATCAGAGCGAAGTTCGTTTCAGAGTGGAGTTCTGTGTCAGGGCTTAGTTATGTGAGTTGTGGCCCTAGTTTTAAAGTTGTGTTTTCTGTTGGACTACTGCAGTGTATTAGGTTCGAGTATGTCTTGATGAGTATTCCTTGCTGTAGTTTTCAGCGTTATTCCTCCGTTGTCTGTTTTGTCTGAATCTTTCCGTTTGTCTTTTCAGAATGAGGAGGCGAGCGCGTGTCGCTCCACCGGTCGTTGAGGCCGAGGATGATGAGTCTTTTCAGGACGAGGTTTTACCTCCTGAGCCGCCAGTTAGACGTAGAGGTCGTGGCAGGGGTAGACCTCGAGGAGCGGCAGGTCGCCGTAGGCAGAGAGAGTTACAGGACGAGGAGCCTGTTGAGCCTGATTTTGATGTTCCTGTTCCTCCAGTTGTTCAGCCTGTTCAGCCTGCCTATCAGCAGGGTATGTCTGACCCTGAGGCAGCTTTGTTCTATGCCAGAGTTGGCAGGATTGCTTTTGATGGTACTTCTGATCCTTTAGATTTTCTGCATGCGATTGAGACTAGGACTCGGACTGCTCATACCGAGTACCAGAGGATCATGATTGTTGAGTTGTCTGTCGAGGGACCAGCCTTGGATTGGTTCATTCAGATGATCCAGCCCTATATGATGACGATGACATGGGCTCAGTTTCGAGAGCGATTCATGAGGAGATTTTGTCCAGAGCCTCTTCGTTTGAGCTATCGTCTTCGATTGACCAGCATTTCTCGTGGAGATCGATCTGTAGAGGAGTATACCCGAGAGTTTCTTCGTCTGGGTAGATATGCTGAGGATCTGATGCGAGATCAGTATTTCGCTGTTACTACTTATGTTACTGGTTTGGGTTCAGCTTTTGCTGGTATGCCCACAGCAGGTCTTACTCTCGAGTCTGTGATTGAGCTAGCTAAGGAGATCGAGCTGAGGTTAGTTAGGCAGGGAGCGATGCCTGATTATTACCAGTTGGGAGTTCAGTCGAGTGGATTGCAGACTACTCCGTATTCGAGTTTTCATGTTGGTTCGAGTAGTCAGTAGCGAGGTTCGACTCAGCAGAGTCAGAGACAGCAGCAGCGAGTGCATCGGAGCAGTAGACATGGTCGTGGAGGTCAGCGTAGATCGTTCAGATTTGGGTCAGGTGCTTCGAGCAGCAGCAGTGGTCGTAGTTCTGGATCAGCGACCAGTGTTTGTCAGACTTGTGGTAGAGTCCATCAGGGACCGTGTTATCTGACACCGCTGACATGTTTCAGATGCGGGCAGACAGGACATTTTGCCAGATCGTGTCCTTATCCCGGATATCAGCAGCAGCAGATTCCGCGATTCCCACAGCAGTCGATTGCTAGTGCTGCACCTATGCCATTTCAGTTACCACCAGCTCAGCATCAGAGTTCTACTCAGTTTGTTCCACAGCAGAGTCGTGGTAGAGGTACTAGAGGAGGTACCCGAGGTGTTGGCCAGGCTTCTACCAGTCAGCAGGGAGGTCGAGGCCAGGCCAGAGTTTTTCATCTGACTCAGCAGGATGCTCAGGCATCTAATGCAGTCGTGGCAGGTATTCTTTCTGTTTGTTACCTGGATGCTTTGGTTTTGTTTGATCCGGGTGCCACGCATTCGTTTGTTTCTCCTATTTTTGCTTCTAAATCTTGTTGGCAAGCTTCGAGGATGGCTTTTCCTTTGTCTGTTGCCACTCCTCTGAGTGATTCCTTGGACGTCGATATTGTTCTTTCTGGTTGTCCAGTTCTCGTGGGAGATAGAGAATTACCCGCCGATTTGATTTTGTTGGATGTGATGGAGTTTGATGTTATTTTGGGAATGGATTGGTTGTCTCAGCATTATGCCGTGGTTGATTGCAGGAATAAGGAGGTGATTTTTAGAATTCCTGGTGAAGAAGATTTTAAGTTTGTTGGTGATAGGAGTTCAGCACCTCAGAATCTTATTTCTGTTATTTCAGCTAGGAAGTTGTTGAGGAAAGGTTGTCAGGGATATTTGGCATTGGTTAGGGATACGTCAGTGGAGAAGTTGTCACTCACAGATGTTCCTGTTGCTTGTGAGTTTCCTGATGTTTTTCCCGAGGAGTTGCCAGGTTTACCACCTCATAGAGAGATTGAGTTCTGTATTGATGTGGTTCCAGGTGTTACTCCTATATCTATGACACCCTATCGTATGGCTCCTGCAGAGTTGAGAGAGTTGAAGGAGCAATTGCAAGAGTTGTTGGATAAGGGTTTTATCAGACCTAGTGTTTCTCCTTGGGGTGCACCAGTCTTGTTTGTGAAGAAGAAGGATGGTACCCTGAGACTGTGCATTGACTACAGAGAGTTGAATAAGGTGACAGTGAAGAACAAGTATCCTCTCCCGAGGATAGATGATTTGTTTGATCAGCTCCAGGGTGCACAATTCTTTTCTAAGGTCGACTTGAGGTCAGGTTATCATCAGCTGCGGATTAGTGAAGCTGATATTCCTAAGACAGCTTTCCGCACTCGATATGGTCATTATGAGTTTCTGGTGATGTCTTTTGGTTTGACTAATGCACCAGCAGCTTTTATGGATCTGATGAACAGAGTATTCCGACCGTATGTGGATCAGTTTGTGGTAGTCTTCATTGATGATATACTGGTATATTCAAGGAGTATGGAAGAGCATGTATATCACTTGAGGATTGTACTACAGACACTGAGAGATCATCAGCTTTATGCTAAATTCTCGAAGTGTGATTTCTGGATGGAGAGTGTTTCTTTTCTTGGACACGTAGTGTCTAAAGAAGGTATTCAGGTTGATCCACAGAAGGTTGAGGCAGTATCTGAGTGGCCTAGACCTACTTCAGTTACTGAGATTCAGAGTTTTCTGGGTTTAGCCGGGTATTATAGGCGGTTTGTGCAGGATTTTTCCAGGATAGCAGCCCCTATGACTCGCTTGACTCAGAAGAATGTTAAATTCGAGTGGTCAGAAGCTTGTGAGAATAGTTTTCAGTTGTTGAAGGAGAAGTTGACCACAGCGCCAGTATTAGCTTTGCCTAATAGTGTGGATAAGTTCACAGTTTACTGTGATGCCTCTAGAATTGGTCTTGGTTGTGTGTTGATGCAGAATGGAAGGGTGATAGCCTATGCTTCGAGGCAGTTGAAGAAGCATGAGCAGAACTATCCTACACATGATCTGGAGATGGCTGCAGTGATCTTTGCTTTGAAGATTTGGAGACATTATTTGTACGGGGTGACTTGTGAGATATTTACTGATCACAAGAGCCTTAAGTACATTTTTCAGCAGCGAGATTTGAATCTGAGGCAGAGAAGATGGTTGGAATTGTTGAAGGATTATGATTGCGAGATTCTTTACCATCCGGGTAAAGCTAATGTGGTAGCAGATGCCTTGAGTAGGAAGTCCTCAGGTAGTCTTGCTCACATCGGTGTTGAGAGGAGACCATTGATCCAGGAGTTGCATCTGATGGTGGATCAAGGTCTGATGATGAAGATCAGTAGATCAGGTGGACTGTTAGCTCAGTTTAAAGTACGATCTGTACTAAGGGATAGGATTAAAGCAGCTCAGAGCCGAGATCCTATTCTGGAAGAGCTTGCAGAGAATGTCAGAGCAGGGAAGTTCACTGATTTCACACTCGATGATGATGGTGTGTTGTGGATCAGTGGTAGATTGTGTGTTCCTGATGTGGATGATTTGAGAGAAGAGATCCTAGAGGAAGCACATTCTACAGCCTACAGCGTTCATCCTGGTGTTACTAAGATGTACCACAGTATCAGAGATTTATACTGGTGGGATGGATTGAAGAAGGATGTTGCTGATTATGTTGCTAAGTGCTTGACTTGTCAGCAAGTGAAAGCCGAACATCAGAAGCCTTCTGGGAAGCTTCAGCCTCTTCCTATTCCCGAGTGGAAGTGGGAGAGGATAGCTATGGATTTTGTAGTCGGTTTACCTCGTTCGAAGGATGGATACGATTCCATCTGGGTGATTGTAGACAGATTGACGAAGTCTGCACATTTCTTGCCTGTGAAAGCCACATATTCAGTTGCTAGATTGGCGAAGTTGTACGTGAAGCATATTGTATGCCTTCATGGAGTACCTGTGTCCATTGTGTCAGACAGAGGTTCAGTGTTTACTTCTCGTTTTTGGCAGAAGTTGCAGGAAGCGATGGGCACTAGGTTGGATTTCAGTACTGCTTTTCATCCTCAGACAGATGGCCAGTCTGAGAGGACGATCCAGACACTGGAAGATATGTTGAGGATGTGTGTCTTGGATTTGGGAGGTAGCTGGGATGATCATTTGTCGCTTGTTGAGTTTGCATATAATAACAGCTACCATAGCAGTATTGGCATGGCACCATATGAGGCGTTGTATGGAAGGAAGTGTAGATCCCCGTTGAGTTGGGATGAGATTGGTGAGAGAGCTTTGACTGGACCAGAGATGGTTCAGGATGCTGCAGAGAAAGTCGCCGTGATCAAGCGCAGGTTAGAGACCGCAGTTAGCAGACAGAAGAGTTATGCGGATCCTAGGCGCAGAGATGTGGAGTTTCAGGTTGGAGATTTCGTTTTTCTGAAAGTATCTCCGATGAAGGGTGTGATGAGATTTGGTAGGAAGGGTAAGTTAGCACCGAGATATATTGGACCGTTTGAGATTCTGGAAAAAATTGGCACTGTTGCATATCGGTTGGATTTGCCTCCGAGTATGTCGCAGGTGCATCCAGTATTTTATATCTCGATGTTGAGGAAGTATATCTCAGATCCTTCACATGTGTTGCAACCTGACAGTGTGGAAGTGAGTGAAGATTTGACGTTTGTAGAAGAACCTGTGGCGATCGTTGATTTTCAAGTTCGACAGTTGCGATCGAAGCAGATTCCGATGGTCAAGGTTTTGTGGCGTAGCGACAGAGTTGAAGAGCATACGTGGGAGACTGAAGCTGAGATGCGAGCTTCTTACCCGTATCTCTTTCCTTCCTGATTCTGTAATCTTGTTTTTAGAATTCGGGGACGAATTCCTGTAAGGGGGGAAGACTGTAATATCCCGTAATTTTAAAAATATTTTTACACTGTACCGGGATATGCAGTGTCAGTAATTTTTGTATTTTATATGATATTTTTATGAGTTAATATGTATTTTAAACCTATTTTAATTACTGTCTATTATTTTCAGTATTTTACGTAAAAATTTTCCCGGGACTTTCATTTTCGGGGAAATTTCCACGTAAACAATGTATTATTAATTATTTTAAATGTATTTACGGGTTTGCATGAACTCATACATATTTTTAAATTATTAAATAAAGCTTGTGTGTGTATATTTATTTAATTAGGGTTTATTATTACCCTAATATTTTATTATTTATTTATTATTATTTGATTATTTTATTTATTATTAAATTATTAAAATTTATTATTTTATTAAAATTTATTATTTTTTTTCTTTTTTCTTTTTTTTTCTTTTCTTTTTTCTTTTCCTTTTTCTTTCTTTTTCTTTTCTTTTCTCTTTCCTTTTCTTTCTTTTTCTTTTTCTTCTTCTTCTTCTTCTTCTTCCCGTAGGTAGGCGCCGGACCACCCACTATTCCTCACGTGGTTTCTCCCTCCTCCGGCCACCGTTTTCGACACCGCCGGTCTCTATCTTCTCCTTGAGCTCCGGTGAGTGTTATTCTAGCTTTTGTTTGAGCTAAAATGGTCTAGAATTGCTTAGGTTTTGAGTTGAATATTTCGGCCACTTTTGGTTTTCGATTTTTTTGAGCTTCAATTTGGATGATTCATGGAAACTTCCTTCACAAATGTTGTTCCTGGTAGTTTAATCTTCATGTATGAATTTTTGTAGAATTTTTGGAGATTGTTTGGATTTTTGGGTATTTTTGAATATTTTAATATTATTTTCGAATTTTCGGAAATTAATTATTTAAATTATGAAATTGGAGTTTATGGTTGAATTAGGTGTTGAAATGAATTATAGGAATTTATTTGGAATTTTTATGAATTTCTAAGTATTTATTTTTAATTATTGAAGTTTATGTGATTTTGTAAAATTAAGTTAATTGTGTTTTTATTTGAATTTAATTGGTAAATTGAGTTAAATATTTATGTTATTGATAAATATGTTGAGAAAATTAATTTTGGATAATTGTATGATTTTTAGTGAATTTTTGAAGTAATTAGGCATATATGTATATATAGGGGTATTTTGGTAATTTTACCCTAAATTGTCTAAAAATGTAATTTAATTGGTTTTAATATTTATTTAAGGTATAAAAATGATTTCTACAAATTATTTGGTATTTTTAACTAATTAAAACTATTTTTCGTGAATTATTTTCAATTATATATATAATATACGGTTTTTCAAATAAAATGAATTTTAATCGATTTTTACAGTGTTTCAAGGTCAATTATGTAATTTTTATTTATAAAATGTATTTTTATGACTTAAGGATATTTTTGGTATATTTGAATATATTTTCTGTGTTTGTGGACCCCGGTCGACAGATTGTAGTCTGGAGTCCGACCGAGGGGTTGTGATTGTTTATGGTGTTATTTTCGAAGTGTATTTTCTTTGCAGGGTCGGCTCTACTCTTTTGAGTAGAGAGATGTCTGTTTTACAGGGGAGGCTCTGCCGGATTTTCGGTAGAATTCTCGTAAAACGTGATATCCAGTCGAACCCTAATTTTCGATTCTGTATTTAATACTCTAGATTGAATTCTAGGATTTCTGTTAGGGTTATTCTGATGTCGATTAATTATTTCTTGTTTAGTTGCGCCGAGACCGAGGGTTAGTGGACCAGGCCCGTCGGACCTGTCTCGTGGAGCGCATTAGGTGAGTTACTATATTATATATATATGCTTAGGATGCATGATTTAGAAAATGCATGTTTTATTTTGACTAATTATGCATAAATAACATGATTTATATTCAAGTATATTTTTGGTATATAATAAATTATATACATGTTTTATTAATAAAATATATTTAAAATGTTTTTAAATATATTTTTAGTTTAATTCATGATTTGATTGAATTTATTTGACGTATATATACTCAAAATATACCTGGTTTATGTTTGGTATATTTTCGGTATATATATGGTTTATATTGTTGATTTATTTAAATTCATGTATCATGTATTTGTGAATGAATGTTTTATTATTTATTACTGAAGGATATCAATAGAACGTGCTACCTAGTGGGCAGCACTAGGACCGAGTACGTACCGGTACGCCTATAGCTTTAGGCTATATTACTAACTTATTTGTGGATATTGATTTGATATGATTATTGATATATGTGAGATGTGGTTTGGGTGTGATTGCTGGAGCTCGGTTGACCAAGTGTCTCGGGGCCAATCACACTGGCAGTCAGACTGCTGGAGCTCGGTTGACTTAGTGTCTCGGGGCCAGTCTACTGTCCATATGGATTAAGTGGATATATTTGGAATTAGTGAGCCTGTATGGCTAGAGTGTTGTTTAACACTATTTTTCTGAGGTTGCGATATTCTAGGGTTCTATGTGATCCTTCATAAAAGTTGATTTTCAGACAAAATATATAAAATGATTTTTCTGCATCTGTATGAACTTGCCTGTATATATACATATTACTCATATACTGTTGACTGTTTGCATTATCACTTAGAGTGTATGTATATATACTATAGTAATTCACTCAGTGAGGTCTGACTCCCCTCCGTTGACTATTTTTCAGGAGAGTCAACTTCCTCAGACCTCAGTAGCAGGTCGATACGCCGGATTTCTTCCGCCCCGGCTTCTTTATGTAAATTGTCTACTTGAGTCTTATTTATTTTATCTAGACACTGCAGTAGCTGTAAATTACAGTATTGGATTTTATGTACTTTATTTTAAAGAGATGTATTATGTTAAAACTGGATTTGTATAAGATTATACATTTATGAGATTATATATGCGATGTGATGAGTTTTGAATTATATCCAGTTGTTATGGATGATATTGTAATATTTATGATTTTATTTTCCGCTGCATATTATATTTTTATGGTTATTATTGCATATTTATTTTATTTTTAGGCTTGCTACGGGTTCCGGATTCGAAAGAATTCCCGTTCCCTAGCGCCGGTCATGACTCCTGTTTTGGGTCGTGACAGATGTGTCCTCTATAGGTATCCACACGAACAGCCCTTCACAAAACGAATTTGAGTGTGTGTGCTAGCAACCTCTTGACTGTCTCACAAATCAAGAACAAAAGGAAAAACTCTGTCTTTATTTTCTAAGAGGAAAGAAAACGAATTTGGAGGCAAAAACAAGTGTGCGAAACCCTAGAGAATATAACATATTTATAGACTCCAAGTTAGGGTTTCACTTACCAATAACCTTTTTGGTAATTTTCCATTTATTATATTCTGATTTTGTTTAAAAATAAATCAAAATAATATCTTATTTATTTATTTAAAATAACATTTATCTTAAATAAATAAATAAATAAATAAATAAAACACTTTAATTATTTATTTCCACAGAGTTTATTTTGGGCTTATTAAACCCATATCCGTTTTGGGCTTGTTCTAAGTGTGTGACCCTGTAGGTTCACATAACATTGGCAGTGGGCCTAAATCTCTATTTAGGCCTACAAGTCATAAGTGGCCTCTAGCAAGACATTATGACTACCCAAGTCATATGAAGTCAATAATCCGACATAACCTAATTACAGTGAATTTTATTGTCCCTTTATCACATGATATCATAATTGAACATAAGGCATAGAATGTCATCCTTATATAGTTCAATATTATGACTTGATTCCAAGTAGACTGAAAATGATAACTCTTTATCAATTCATATCAGCATGGCCATGCATTTTATTCAGTCTATCTCATCAAGGGGCCTTTAGATATCTTTCTCATATTAATGAGGGATAAATTCCTTCTAAATCACTCACATTCCTCACATAACTAATTTTATATCCAACAACATTCTTTTAATCATTCGGTTAAAGACAATGTTAGAATGTGTCAAAACATAAAATGGTTATGTACAAATCCATGATGATTTCAAGGTCAAAGAACCGAAATAAAATAACTGTGATAAGAAATACTTATGACAATAATCTATGTAGTATTCTCATAGTGGGTCAATCCAGTACATGATCTCTCGTCATGTACCTATGAGTTGACTTAATATCTCATATTTATGATTAGTAAAACATAACCATCAGTCAACATCATACTAGCCTTAATACTTTAATATTCATATAATGAATAAATGGCTAGGGATAATTAGAATAGAACTCTTATTTTAATCTAAGGGTTTTACTATCAAGTCACATACTTGATGGCCTTAGTAAGAATTAACCATTCATGTAATTATCATAAAATCAAATGATAATATAATACCTCTTTATTAATAAAATAAGAAAGTCAATACATAATCACAAATGATTTACCTAGTGCATATCACTAACACTAGTGACACCCTACCTCAAGCTTTTCATATTTTTCTTATTAGATTAAGGCGCTACCAATAAAACCATGTCCTCTACTAGTATCCACATGAACAGGATATCCAAAATGGTGTAGGTGTGCTAGCACCTTTAAAGACTCACTTTTTCTCTTTGATTTTCTTTTCTTAAAAGAAGTGGAAGAAGGTGGAGAATGAGATTATTAAAACCCCGGAGAAAGAGATGTATATATAGACATCCCATATAGGGTTTTTCAAACCCTTTACTTACCAAAATAGTTTTAGTAAAATTAAGCTTCTTTTTTTTTATTTTGATTATAATTCCAAAATTAGAATCATTTCTAATTTATTTAAGGTATATATATCCAAGTTGTGTGGAGGTCGATAATCCAATATTACCTAATCCATAACATGTATTATTGTCCTTTTATTATGTGATATCTTAATTGAATATAAGACATGGTTTATGTCATCCTTATATTGTTCAACCATATTATTTCTTGATCCTAAGTAAACTGATAATGATAACTCTTTATTAACTTATTTTAGCATGACCATGGATTTCTCTTCAATCTAACTTATTAAGGAGCTCATATATATGTTTTTCATAATAAATGAGGGATAAATTCTATTTTAGTCACTTACATTCCTCACATAACTCATTCTATATCCAATAATAACATGTTTTACCTTCCAATTATATATGATGTAAGAATGTGTCAAAATACAAAACTTATTATGTAGGAAACCATGGTGAATTCAAGCTAGAGGATTGAAATAATACTACTATGATTAGAATCACTTATGACAATTATCCATGTAGTATTCTCATAAAGGGTCGATCTAATACATCATTTCTCTAAATATATGTCTATGAGTTTGACTTAATATCTCATATACATTATTAATAAAACATAATCATCAGTCAACCTCATATTATTCTTTATTCATTGATGTTCCCACAACAATTATTGACTAGGGATAAGTTAGAATAGAATTCAAGTATCACCTTAGAATTTTTCTATCAAGTCACATACTTGATAACCTTAGGTAGAATTAATTATTCAAGGAACCTTTTAGAATTAGCCAGTAATAATGAAAATGTCTCTTTATTAATAAAATGGAAATATGACAAAGTCAAAATATGACCATTACACAATTGACCTAAGACATAACACTAATGTCATAAAGATGCATAATGAACTTTGTAATGACCAAAACATTCATCCAGATTATGATGCTCTCTATTCTGCTTACCAACAAGTATCAAATGATTACTTTAGTTCGTTAAAAAATGCAAAAAATTTAACAAGGCTCCAAAGCAAAATTAGTATGTCAGTTGGATATATTGGACATGTGTTTTAGGTTTTTATATATTTTGGTTTTATAGGACGAAGTTGTGAAAAAATCAACTTTGTTATTATCAGGAGTGTTTTGTTTTTGCTATTTTTTGTTGGTTGAGTTAGTTTTTGAGAAGATGATCTTTCTCAAGTACATATAATCCAAATATGTTTAATGAACTGCTATGGCTTTTTATTTCTCTTTTTTCCTTTATTGTATTGAATTTAAATGATATATAGTCAATCGTATACATTACTTTAAGCCTGTTTGTTTCTCATGTATTAAATGAATATTTTTATATAATGTAAATGGACATATGTTCATTAAATAGTTATCGGTCAATCATGAATAATTGATCTCGATATTGGTAGTTAGGGTGATGCCAATGTATAATTTAATTAAATATTCATGGTTAATATAACATGACTAAATAAAAAAGATGAACATAATTATGGACATCTAAGAACCTCTTCCTCATTTATACATTAGATATAAAACATGTTCTATTTTTTTTTTTTGTGGATCATTCATTGAGAATGGGCCTTTTTTATAGTTGACATGTACTTTTTGTCATTGTTGGTATATATAAATATTAAGAGGGGTGTATTTAATTAGAACTTTTAAATACTTTAATAGATTTTAAAAGACATGGGTATTTAATCTTTAAAAGTTAGGGTATATTTAATAATAACTTTTATAAACTTAAAAATAGTCTATAAAAGTTAAGGGGTATTCAATTAGGACTTTTAAATAGTTAATAAAAGTAAACCCATATTCAGAAAGTCATGGAATTTTGTATACTGTTAATGACTTTTTATAGGTTGATAGAAATAGAAAATCGAAAAAAATTCTCTTTCACCCTACCTCAAGAATTTAACATACTTTTTTATAGCATAGAAATCATTCCTTACTGACTGAAAAGAGAAGAAAAAAGGAAAAGCGACAATTTGCCATTTTTTTTCTTTTTGATCTCACTATTGCACAATTCTATTGATTCTCTTGAACAATTATAAAAAAGTATGTTTTTCTTTTTCCTTTTATATGAGATGAATTAGATTATTTACTTGTATTAATTTTTTTCAATTTCGATATTTATAATAGAATTTTTTTCATTGTTGGATCACTATTTTCTATTGTTTAATTAGAAAAATCATTCTTTTGTATAATATATATATATATGAATTAGATTATTTACTTGTATTAATTTTTTTCAATTCCAATATTTATAATAATAGAATTTTTTTCGTTGTTGGATCACTATTTTCTATTGTTTAATTAGAAAAATCATTCTTTTGTATATATATATATTATTGTCTGATTGTTTGAAAATTTGAATGAACTACCAAAGCCCATCCAACCTATGAAATCTCCAAAGTTCGTTCTTCAATATATATATATAGTGCCTGATTTGTTTGTGTTAATATGTATTCTATTGATTCTCCAAAGTCCAGTGCCTGATGGACAAAATAATGCCATAATATAACTTGTTTGTTTGTTATAATGCTATAACTTGTTTGTTTATTAGGCTTAGCTTATAAAGTATTAAGGAGAGGTAAATTGGTTATATATACTTACTGTGCATATAAAACAATTGTCAACATCATGTTGATTAGTTAGGAATGCGGACCTTTTAATATTTTATGGAATGAAATGTAGAATTTTTTTTGAGGACTAATTTTTAATAAACTTGCTTTTATTATAATAAGGAAAATTTAATACAAAAATACTTGTACACACTCACACACTAATAACAATCAAATAAGTGTTTGTACACTTAAAGACATCATAACACACTAATTCTCACATCACACACATTTGCAAATGAGGATGAGGGTATTTATAGGTACGAGTTGGGTACTATTCCCACCCCCTTACTTACACCTCCATAAGGAAGCCTTATCTTCTTTTATTCTTATCTTCTCTTATCCTCTTCATTATCCTTATCTTCTCTTATCTTTATCTTTTTGAACTCTCTACATGCTACTATACATGTTAGATTACACCACATAACTCTATCTTATTCTGGCTTATTCTAGAAAGGTAAATAGAGAGAGGAAGTTGGTGAACTTGCTTAATACTCCCCCTTAATAACTACTCTCTCTTAATATATGTTTGCTTACTACACTAAGTTGCCTTCTAAAATATTCAAACTTTCCACCATTAAGGCCTTTAATGAATATATTTGTAACTTGGTCTTTAATCTTAATATAGTCCATCTGGATCTCTCCACGTAGGACTTTTTCTCGCATAAAGTGATAATGTACTATTTAGTTCTTGCGTGGAACACTAGATTTTTAGTCAAGTGTATAGTTGACTAATTATCACAATGTAGTTGTATCATGTGCTCAATAGGTTAATGAAGATCCTTCATTAATTGCATTAACCATGTACATTCTTGTGCTACTGTAGTTAATGCTCCATACTTTGACTCGATACTCGATAATGACACCGTTGGTTGTCTCTTGCTGCACTAAGAGATAGGTCTTGATCCAAGCCTAAACATATAACCTATAGTCAAGCATCTTGTATCATGATCTCTAGCATAGTCAGCATCATAATATCCAACCATCTCATTTGCTCCATCCTTTTTGTATAATATACCATAATCAATAGTTCCTTTAATATATCACAAAATTCTTTGCATAGCTTCTAAATAAGGCTTCTTTGGATTTTGCATAAATTAACTTACTAAACTCACTGCATATATTATATTTGGCCTCATAAGAGTGAGATAGATTAAGCTGCCAACTAGTTATCTGTACATTACAAACTCCTCCAAGTCCTTTCTTTTCAGTAGAGCATAGCTTTGGATTAACCTCTACTAGTGTTGAAATAGGCTTGCACTCTAACATCTTATACTTCTCTAGAAGGTCTTTAGTATACTTCTATTGGCATAAGAAGACTCCATCCTCTATTCATTTGACTTCAAGACCAAGAAAATGTTTTAATTCTCCTAATGCTTTCATCTAGAAGTGTACTGATAAGTTGGCCCGAATTTGATGAATCTCAGCTTTGTCGTCTCTAGTGATGATTAAATCATCTATATATACTAGTATTTTTACCAACTTTCCTTCTCTAACTCTCACAAATAAGCTGAAGTCTACTGTTGTTATTATGTAGTTGCTTTGAATTAGGAACTTCGCTATTTTTCCATACTATGCTCTTGGTGCCTGCTTCAATATATAGAGCACCTTCTTGAGCTTGCATACATAGCCTGGAGGAAGTCTTGCTTTTAAATCCCTATGGCTGCTCCATGTATATTTCTCGATCTAGCTCTTCATATAGAAAAACATTCTTCATATCCATTTGCCAAAGTTTCCAATTCTTACAAGTAGCTAAGGCTAGTAGAACACATATCGTTGTAATCTTTTTCACTGGACTGAATGTCTCTTTATAGTCTAATCCATATTTCTATAAGAATCCCCTAGCCACTAAACGAGCCTTGTATCTCTTTATCGAACCATCAAGATGACTCTTTATTTTATAAACCCATTTACAAGATATGAATTTTACATCTTTAGGCTTTAGTAGTAGATCCTAAGTCTCATTTTGCTTTAGGGCATATATTTCTTCTTCTATAGCCATTCTCCATTCCTTGCTTGAGGATGCTTCCATGCATATTGTAGGCTCTTTTACATTATCTTATTTAATAAGTGTTGCATTAGCATATTTGGGATTCTTCTTAATTTTCCTTGATGTTCTTCTCAAATCTAGCCCATATTCTACTACACCTTCATCCTCTTGAATCTCCTCAAGTTGGCTTAGTCCTACTTCTTCCAATGTCTATTGATGCACTCTTGTGTGCCATGGGGATTTTGACTTCTTGAGTGACTTATCCATAACTATTTCTTTTTCTAGTTTCTCGTCTTAAGTGATTTCTTTAACTTCTTCTACTACTTCATCTTGTTCAATTCTCTCTTGTAACTTCTCCTCAATTTCTTTTAAGTCTAGTATAACTACTTCTTGAGGGGACCACCAAGATGATACTTCATCAAATATCACATTTCTTTATGTATGAAATCTCTCTGTTATAGGATCATAACACTTCCACCCTTTTCTTTGATTAGCATAACTCATAAAGATGCATCTTATTGCTTTCTTATCAAATTTGCTTCATAAATGATCTGGTACAAAAATATAGCATTGTAGACGGCGGGGTTTAACATGCATCTAAGATTTTAGCAACTGCGACACTGTTTGAGCTTAGGCTCTAGAGAACACACTAACCATTATCACAAAGACATGGCGTGGAGATGAGGAGTCACCACCCAGGGCAATAACTAGGACAAATTGAAAAGGTGATACTCAATTCCCTAAAAGAAAGCTAGCACCACAACCCGGAGATTCTGGATACGGAATACCAACTTGTTTCAGTCTCAAGTTCTTTTAGAATTACTTTATGAATTGCTATATTATCCTCTATTTATATGTAATTTCATATAAACCCTTATTCTAACAATTAACTCCAAGGTAAACCAGCCATAAAAATACAAGTAAATAATGCATTCATTCAAACATATAATCTCTAAGTTAGTCTAATCTACATTAATTTCAATTAAATGAGCTAAATCTACATGTTTTAATAAATAAGCCTAAAAGGCCTAATTCCTTTTAATTTTAATTAAATGAACCTAAGTCTTATTTTAATTATAAAATTAGGCCTAAAGCAACAAATTATGGAGTATTTAAATTAATGGGCCTAGTTCTACATATTTTAATTCTAAGGTGTATCTAAATCTATAAGTTATGAAAGAGGCTTAAATTAAATGAGCTAAGTTTAATTAATTAAATTAAATTAAGTGGGCCTAAGTTATCTCTAACCTAAAATCTAATTAATTATGGGTATAATGATGCATTTTAATTAATTAAACCTAAAAAAACCTAAATTTATTTAAGTTCATTAGAATTTAATATGGGCTTAAGGCACAAAAAACATAAGAATAAATAAACAAGCCCAGAAACAAATAAAACATATTAAAACAATTAAATAAAAGATCAAACAACCAATTAATTATTCCTTTTAAAACCCTAATTTTCATTATATGCAACCTAAATTAATCTACTCCCACCATTAATTTTAATTAATTATCTAATTGAAACCCTAATTTTACTAATCAATTAATTAAAATAAACAAGCAATCATACACATAATTTCACTATTCCCACTATTGGGGCTATTACAATAGTCTATAGAAAATAATAATAAAAATAATTAATACACCCCAAAACATAAATAAAATAAAGCAATAAAAAATAAAAAGATAATAAAAAAACCCTATAAACTATACTCTGCAAGGTCTTATCCATGACATTCCATGGACCTCTTATGGATTTGATTCTCCAAGTATGATCATCATGAGTTTTCCTCTATAATCACCAACATAAAAAAAACAATGATCATCATGAGTTTTCCTCCATAATCACCAACATAAAAAAAAATGATTAGAGTTTAAATAAAATAAAAATAAAAATAAAAATAAATAATAAATTAAAATCAAACTAAATAATCAAATAAAAATAAAAGAAAAAGAGTAGAAGAAGGGAGGAATGAACGGATGCAGTATTGATTAGCTCCTTAGAGTTTTATCAATCACCGTTGCTTTTAATGGATCTTCAAAACTTGATGTCCTCTTCTTCAAAAGTCTATTGCTCTTGCTTCAAAAACAAAGAAAATCTCACAAAAAAAAATATTGTAAAGCAAAAAATATGGAGAAGAAATATAAATAGAGTTTTTTAAAGAAAAAAAAGAGAGCCTCCAACTTCAAGAGCCTAAACATCCTTATATAGGAAAAGAGCCAAAAAAACCTAATTCTACGTACTTAAGAGTTCTTGTTTTAAAAGGACTTTATTTCTTAAAAATCTTGAAAATAAATTTTAGAAAATTTTTTAACCAATCAAAATTCAAGAAATATATTAAAAAATTAAAAAATAGCACTGGACCCGATCGGAATTATAGATTTTTGATTCGTAAATTTTTTAACTTTTAATTATAAAAAGACCCCTAAAAGAATTAAAATTTTTCCAATTAGGTCCTTAAAAAGTATTACAATTCAGTCCTTGAAAAACATTTAACCATTGCTTTGAAAATGCATCTAGACTTTTGAGGCTTCAAACTTCAAGTATTGAGGACCTATTTATGATATTTTCATCATTGGAATCCTCTGTTGCATCCATAACTCATCATCCCAAAATTGGGTGTCTACAAGCATACATAGCCAAAAAATAAAAAATGACTTATAGTGGATTTTATATTCCTTAGCTTCTTGAAGGGTGAGACGAATCTAAGTGGAGCTTGTGATAGCTTATAATCATATATGCAGTTGTCTTTATGCATTCTACCTAAAACCCTAGGTGCAATATTCTTTGCATATAACATACTTCTACATAACTCTGTAGATTTATGTTCTTCCTTTTTGCTACTACATTTTGTTGTGGTGTATTAAGATAATTTAGTTGCTAATGTATCTTACAATCTTGTAGGTACTTTAAGAACTCATATAAAGTAGATTCACCCCTATTGTCAGTTCGCAGGCAATGAATCCTTCGATTAACCTCTTTTTCAATAATCTCCTTAAACTCTTTAAACTTGCTTAAAGCTTTAGATTTCTTCTTCATAAAGTATACCCATACATAACTTGAGAAGTCATCGATGAAAGTTAGCATATATCAAAAGCCACTTATGGGATGGTTACTTCACAGGGCCAAATACATCTGAGTGAATCAACTCAAGAGGCTCCTTTACACAGTACTCAGAATTTTCATATGGAAGTTGGTTTGCTTTTCCATACTAGCATCCATCACGTATAGTGTCCTCTCAAACATCAAGTTAAGGAAGTCCCTTGAGCATAAACTTCTTTATCATCACCTTCAACTTATAATAGTTCATGTGTCCTAAGGGTACGTGCTATAGGGCAGTTGTTCTCATTTTTTGTGGTCTTTTCTACATAAACCCTTTTGAGCTGACATCACGTAGACAGACTCTAGCTTTCATCCCTCCATAACTAGTGTGCCTATAATCTTTAGATTTTGATCTATATAAGACCCAATTTCGGATGCATTGATATACATATGCGATAGAGGATCCGATGATGATAATTTGTTATAAATAGGTCTTTACAGCTTCAAATTTCAAATTTTAAGGGTAAATTGCAAAGTTTTAAAGAATTTAATTGGAAATTTTTTTTTTATCTTTTTATGGGACAATTTCAAAATAAATGAAAATTCAATAAGGATTGTATTGTAAAATTTTGAATCAAAATTGTATAATTTCAATCAAAATTCTACATTTCCCAATCGAAAATGTATAATTCCAATTGGAATTGCACACTTCTGATTAGACTTTAACACCTATTTTTTATTTTTAAATATGTTTTTTTTTAATTCTCATAAGTATAAAATTAATTAAATAAAAAATGTAAAGATAAATGTTAATTTTAAATTGGCATTTATCTTTGTTGCATTTTTTAACCTTTTATTTTATGATTTTTCAGATAAATATGCAGAGAAAAATCTTTTCTGAACAATTGACAAAGATTTTTAATTTTAAAAAGGAGGAAGGTATTATAAATGGCGGAGGGAGACTTTGAAAAAAAAGGAGGCTAAACAAAAAAAAATCACAAAAAGAGACTTTAGAAGAAAAAAACAGAGAGCATTTGAAAAAAAAATTCCTTAAACATTCTTTAAAAGATATTGTAAGGAACCCTTGAAAGAAAGAACTGATTCTATTCAATAATGATGATCAAATCTTACTCTAAGGAGTAATCAAACAGCATATGCATCACATCTCTTTCTTCTCTTTCTTTTTATTTCTTTGTTTTTAATTTAATTTTATTGACTTTCTTATTCATTCCTTTTCTAATAATTTCTTTTGTTCTTTTTATTTTCTTGTGTTAATTTTGGTTTTAGTGATGAGCAAAATGTGAGGGAGATGTGACTGCACAGTTAAAACTAGTCGAAGATCTATAAAATACCATGGATTTAAACATGTAGTTATTTCACATAGATTTTAGGTTTATTTTTATTCTATGTTTTTTTTATTGTTTTGTGTTTTATTTGTTTTTTTATTGAGTTTGTATATAATTTTCTATTTTTTATTCACGTAGGTTGTAATAGCTCCAGTTGTGGAAATATAGTGAAATCTTTATTTTTCTCCCACTTTAAAAATGGTTAGTAAATTAGGGTTCATTTTGGTAAACTTTAATTAAAATTAATGAGGTAGTAGATTAATTTTAGGTTGCATATATTAAAATTAGGGTTATAAATCATAGTATAATACGTTTGATTATTATTTGCTCTATTTTTGTTATTTGGGCTTTTTTTTGCAAGTTTTTATTCATTTTTTGGGCACCAAAGCCATCGTTTAGGTTAAACTCATTAATGATAGGCCTTTTAAATTGGCTTGTAGGTTAAATTAACTTTAAAATGAATTTAGGTCCATTTAGGTTAAATTTAGACTTAGGACCACCATTAGTTTAATTAAAATTAATTTAGACTTAGCTCTGCCATTAATTCGCATTTAAAACAAGTAAATTTATGATCACCTCATTAAAATCTAAAATTGATTATAGCTAGGCCCACTAATTCAAGCTCAATTCAATTTCTTATAAAATCAAGTATACTTAGGCCCACTTTTTAGAATTAAAATAAGTAGATTTTAGGTTCATTAATTAACTTAAAATATGATCCACCTTTAGTTTTATTTCATTCACAAATAAAATGTAGATTTAGCCCATTTTAATTAAAATCAATATAAACTAGACTAATTTAAGGGTGTTGCGTTATATGGATTTATTTTTTATGTACTCTTTCATGACTAGTTGCCTTGGGAATTAGATGGATGTTGAATAGGGGTTTATGTAAATAGAGAATAAGATAGTAATTAATAAACTAAAATGAACACAACACTAAAAGAAGTTGGTATTCCATACCTAGATTCTCATGGTTATGGTGTTAACTCTCTTTTGGAAAATCGAGTTACCATCAACTTCAAATTGTCCAAGTTATTATCCTAGGTGGTGACTCCTTATCTCCAGGCTATGTCTTTATAATATAGTAGTGTGTTCTCTAACGCCCTGAGCTTAAATAGTATTGTGGTTGCTAAAATCTTAGACGCGCACAAAACCCCACCATCTACTGTTGTGACTCCATTAGGGATAAGAGATACTACTTCTACTTGTGTTTTTTAGAATCATTTTATTAATAATTATTTTATTCTTGCATTCATTATGCATGTCCCTATAAATCCGATGGCATTGGTTTATGGTTCCATGATTCCACTAGCTTAATGAGATTATAAATTGGTTTAACCATCACTTTTAGCTTTAACTCGATTAAAAAGGGATTACTAGGTTCATATGACTAGAGTTGTAAACCTAAGTGCTAAAAGGGATAAGTCTTCTCTCAAGTTTGTAAAGGATGCCAGGCCCTTCTGACCTTGGCCTATAACTCAAGTCTTAAAGGAGGGCATCTTGCTAAGGGAACCTTGACTTTTCCATCGAATTTAGCTCATGTAGTGACCTAGTAACTTCCTCTAGGAATTTACCCCAAATTACTTATGTTTGCTACCATAAGGTATTTCTATCTATAAAGGCCCAAGGCCCATACCTTTTGAAGCTTATTTGGGGTAATAAATATTGGGCTAATCTTTTATACCTAAAAATGTTGTTTCTATGCTTTATTAAGAGATATGACATGCACGTTAGTTTTTGATAACCCTTGCTAATATTAAGACCATGACACAAAATCCTAGGAAAGAGACTCACCATTGAACTCGTATATGGGAGAAATAAGGTTGGAAGGATGTATGTTATACACTTGACTTATTACTTGTATAACTTGACTGACTCCCTACTTATTACTTGCTACATAACACATGCATTATGTATACATGCATCACATATAGTTCATGCATCATACTAACACTTTGTTTTTTTAACCATCATAGATTCATTTGGGTCTTCTTATGTTTGGAAATAAAGTAGTGGCAGATTAGTGAGAACTGATTTGAGTCCAAAATTGATAGCTATATAAATCTTTTTAATATTAAAAAAGAGTCTTATCAACCCACTTTACCTAAAAGCTACACCAACTCAAATAGAAGAGATGGAATAGTAACATGGAGAAAACTGGACCTTAGAGGACATTAAGGGAGCTTTAATGGATGACATAATGATGCAAGATGAATTGAGACAAGTGTAAACATCCAATTTCGAGATAATAAAATATGGATATGACATTGACTCTAATGATGAAAATGTTATAATTAGGTTTTCAACACTTGAAGTTTAAATATCAAATGTTTGAATATATTTTCAGAAAGAGTTTTATTGGTTTTTTTTAAGGACTTAATTGTAATACCTTTTAAGACCTAATTGAAAATTTTAATTTCTTTCAGGGGTCTTTTTGTAATTAAAAAATTAGAATTATACAATTCTGATTGGAATTTTTGTAATTTCAATTGGAATTATGTAATTCCTGTTAGAATTACATAATTATGATTGGAATTACAGAATTCCGATCGGAATTACGTGTTTTCCATCTATTTTTTGTATTTTTTACAAAAATAAAAAAATATTTTTCCTAAGTTTTGATTGGTTAAAAAATTTTCTTAAATTTATTTTTGGGATTTATCTAATTTTTCAGGAAATAAAGCCCTTTTAAATTGGAACTCTTTAGTATGTAGAACCTAGGGTTTTTTATAGTTTTTCTTAAAAAGAAGAGCTAAGGCTCCTAGAATGGGGACTCAATACTCAGGGACTCAACTCTCAATTCTCAATACTGAACATTCTTTTCCACAACAAAAAAAAACTCTTAGTGATTTATTCGTTGGAGATTTTTGAGAAGAAGAATAACCAGTTTTGAAGGCCTATTAAAAAAAAATGGTGATCTTACTAGTTTGAGGAGCAATTCATTGACAAGCATCCATAAACATTATCTTCTCCCTACCTTCTTTTATTTTTATATTTTTTTATTATTATTTTGATAAAATTGAATTTCAATTTTACTTAATTTTTATTATACTTTTATTCACTAATCATTGTTTTACCCTTTTGTGATGGTGATTATGGAAGAGATTACATAAAGATAATTATTGGAGAAACCAAGTCCATAGAGGTCCTTGGAATGCCATGGATGGAACCCTTGTAGCTAGATGTAGTTTCTAGGTTTTTTTATTTAATTGTCTTATTTTTATTTATTTTTGGGATTGTATTAATTTTTCTTTTTTATTATTCTTAATAGTTCATTATAATAACCCCAATAGTGTGAATAATGAAATTTGGTATGTGTGCTGGTATGTTTTGTTTTAAGTAATTGGTTAGTAAAATTAGGGTTTTCATTTAGTAATTAATTAAAACTAAGACTATAGAAATCGTTAGGTTGTTTAGTTAAAATTGAATTAGATTTAAGTTGGTAAAATTTTTTTGCTTGATTGATTGTTTTATTTATTGTTCATGGTTACTTTAATTAAATTAGGGTTTTTAGGATAAGTTAAATTAATTGTTTGATTTTTACTTATTATTTTGATTTTTTTATTATTTTTTTTGGGTTTGTTTGCTTATGTTCATATGTTTTGGGCTTTAGGCCCACATTAGGCTTTAACCTATTTAAATTTAGGTTTTTTTTTTAGGTTTAACTAATAAAAATGCATCTTTAGGCCTATAATTAATTAGATTTAGAGTAGAGATAACTTAGACCCACTTAGTTAATTAGATGTAGGCCCACCTAGTTTAATTTAATTAATTTATTCTTAACTCATTTAATTTAAGCCTTTTTCATAATTTGTAGATTTAGGCTCATTTTAGAATTAAAATACATAGACATAGGATCATTTAATTACAAGGAATTAGGTCCATTAGTCTTTAGACTCATAAATTAAAACATGTAGATTTAACCCATTTAATTAAAATCAATGTAGATTATACTAACTTAGGGATTGTGATGAATGCATTGTTTACTTGTATATTTCATGACTAGTTTGCCTGGAGTTGATTTTTTTTTAGGGTTTATATGAAATTGCATGTTAATAGAGGATAAAATAATAATTCATAAAGTAATTCTAAAAGAACACAAGACTGAAAGAAGTTAGTATTTCGTACCCAAAATCTCCTGGTTATGGTGTTGGCTTTCTTTTAGGGAATCAAGTACTACCATTTTTCGATTTGTCCCAGTTATTACCTTGGGGTGGCAACTCCTCATCTCCATGCCATGTCTTTGTCATAGTGGTTAGTGTGTTCTCTAGAGCATTGAGCTCAAACAGTGTCGTGGTTGCTAAGATCTTAGGCTGTGTGCTAAACCCTGTCGTCTATAACAAGCTTTAGCTAGATTAATGCAACCTCATACAGTTGGTCTTACTATTGCATTTCCACCTGTTATGGATAAACCACCTGTTAATAATGACAATGCTAGGGAACAACCTTTGAATGCTTTTAGGAATATGTCTGTTATGGAGATGAAATTTAAGGATGTTGAAAACTACATAGTAGAGAAAGTGAAGAAAGAATCACTTGAGCTGGTTCAAGAACTTGAGTCTAAGCATATTCAATCATTAACTCAAAAAATGTTTAAGATGGAAAAGCTGATAAAAGGGTAAGGCATAGGTTACTCATTTGACTTTGATGATATATTATGCATGGAAAGTGACAAGTTGCCTGATAAGTTCAAAATGCCTCAACTATAAAAGTTTAATGGTTATAAAGATCTAAGGATTCGCCTTAGCCAATACCAGCACCACCAAAGCTTCAGAATTTATAGTCATAAAGTCATTTGTGTTGTCCTTGGAGGGTGTTACTGTGAACTGGTATCATGGATTAGAGAAATCTGTTAGGGCTGACTAGAGAGAACTATATATTGCTTTCCTAAAATAGTATGACCATAACACTAAGCTGGACGTATCCATCAGGGGCCTAAAATTGATTAAATAAAAGCCAAATGAATCATCTCTGATTTTCTCACTAGATTCATGAACAAAGTAGGATTAATGAAAAATAAGTTAGCTGAAAAAGATCAAGTTAGGATGGACTGTTCATAATATGTCTCCTAATTTGGTTGAAACGTTTCAAATAATGAACCTTAAATCTTTTTTAGACCTCTATAATGATGGATTGTAAGCTGAGGAGATAGAGAATGAAAAGAAATAAAGTTATAGAACCATTGAAGTAAGAAAACTACCTAACTGGGGCACACAGTAAGGAAACACTAGTTGAGCTGTGGAAGTGCATGTTGTCCAACAACCAGGGAGATTCTCAAACTTTAACCAACCTTTGTGAAAGATCCTAGAGCTCCTAATACAAAAGGCTTGCTTCAAAATTTACGTAATCCAAACCCACCAAACCCAAGCACCTTAGGCTAAAACCTAAACAGGCAATACAATTCCACTAAAACCTCCAACACTCCATAGATAACTACATCTGCCTCAACATGAAATTCAAAACCTTATAGAATTTGGAGAAATCACAGTCCTTGAAAACCTGAGCACTAGAAATAATCCTTTCCCAAACTACCACAATGTACCTCCCCCGATAACTATGATGATAAACTCAAGAGTAAGCGAGGAAGAAGTGCTAAGCTCCTTTGAGAACCTAGACCTTAAAACCAATGAGGAATCTCCTAATGCCCCCAAAGATGTGGAAAGAGTATAATATTTCTTAGGACAGCCCTCAAGTAAATTTGACTACAAGGTGTCTTACATTAAACCACCTTCTTTTAATATACTTTTTGAGTCAATTGTACCTACAAGATGGGGTGATGAGTTTAATGATGAGAAGCTACTAGACAAAAAAGAAACATGCATAGTTGAGGTACATAAAAATGAAGTCATGGAGACAACTGGTGAGAAGATGCAAGAATAGCCACTATGTCAACCTCCTAAAGAATAACCACCTTAAGACTTAGCATTCTTAGCATTTAGAATATAAAATAAATTTCTTGTCATTTTCTTTAAATAAAATTTTAGTTTCTTTAGAAATTTTATTTTATTGATCAATGATATGAATTTTGATAATGTTTATTTATATTATGTGCATCCTGAGGGTACTATGCATTATAATATTGATTGCATCTATATGTTTGACATAAATTTGATCCAATTAGATTCATTAAGCATGGGCACAAATGAAAAGTCAAAGAAAATTCATATATCACATGATGTAAGTTTTAAAGATAGGAAATTGAGGGAAAAAAAAATAAAAAGAATGATAAAAAGAAAAAGTAAGAAGAAATAAGAAAAAAGAAGAAATCATAAAAGGATAGTCAAGTAAAAATAAAAGAAAAATAATTAGTGAGAAAATAAAAAAAAACCTAGCTAATAATAAGGGTTATATTATATGATGTAATGAATGTTCTCATTTTTGCCCTAATGAATGAGTAAAATTGAAAATCTGAAATTTTTGTTCAAATATCATATATTCATCTTTATCTTACTACATAAGTATCTGAATGGAAAGAAAATACATAATGAAAGCTAAAATCCAAGCTACAAGATCACTAGTTTAGTTATGTTTTCTCTTCTTGTTACCCCTCAATGATTTTATTTGTAAGTCTAGTGTCCCTTTATACCTAGGGAATTCAGGTGGCTCAATGACTCACGCTATAATTTATACCTTGTAACTATCATCAATCATTGCATCAGCATCAAACCTTATATTCTACTTAAGAGTTCTTCTAACAAGAGCAAGTCTAATTGATTACAATATTAAGAACTCCTTTTGATCAGTTCACCTATTCCTCTGTATCCTCAATGCATGAGATTGTAATTAATGGGGTCGGATTAACAATAATTGTAAATAAACTGAGTCTCTTGCATACATAAAGAAAATACTGCTAGAATAGCATGAATGAATTTAGAATGAAGCTAGGGGATAAAATGTAACTTTAGGAGCAAAACAAAATGCAAAATTTGGGGGGGGGGGGGGAGGGGGGGGAATTGTAAAATGGTGAATCCACATTCAAAGATTGAAGATGGAACACTAAAAAATAAGAGTCAGTAAAAGAGTTATGGGGGTAGAAAGAAGTAAATTACAAGCAATAACCAATAGCTCATCAATATAGCACATCTTGGTCATCTATCCAAAAAACTGCATTAAAAGCTTTAACATCAAAAATACCAATGTTAGAATGTTCAAAGCTTAAACCTATAAGCTATTAATAAATCACCTCATTTTCACACTCAAGGATCAGTAACATAGCTCTACTCTAGACAAAATACCTATTAGGATCATGCATATCATACATAGCATGCATACACTTATATACATCTGTTGTGAAATACTTGCTTTGCATGATAAAAGTCTTTGAACCCAGACAAGAATGTACAAATACTTTACTACTAACATTCAAAATTAGTATTGTAAAAGTGCAAGAAAGTAGTCAGAGTATTCACATATGAAGTACTATAGGAAAAAGGGCAACATTATAATGGTGAACCTAATGCTCAAAGAGACTTTAGACTGCAGGAGCCTAATAAATCCTGGGCCTATCCAATAAGGAGATATCATTGATAGTGGTACTTGTAGAAGCTTCATTTTGGCAACCTTAAGAGGTTGGACAGGATGCTCAAGCTCTTTAGATTCAATAGTCTCATATGGAGCATCATCTAGAATATCACTTGAAGTCTTAATAAAAGGAAAACCAATATACTCCCATAAATTATAAAAGTAAAAGAAATTCAATAACATGAGGACTAATAAAACACAAGCATACCTCAGATAGGTCAATAAGAATTTAGAGATGTACCTCTGATGATAAGAATGCTCAAGCAAGGACATGGCATTAGATCCCCAAAAAGCCTCTCTTAACTTTTAACTAGTCAGAGCCAAACTCCACAACATCTAGATTGATATAGGATGTGGAAAGTAATGATGAGAAGGTCCAACATATTAGTGATACATACGCTTGGCCCTTAAAAGGGAAGAATACACTAAAAACTTGAGATGAATACACTTTGAAACTCCTTTAATTATGAAATGAGACCTTTAACTTCTAAACCTTTGTTCAGAGATATCAAAAGGAGGAATGAGACCCTTTATCATAGCATCAATAGGAATGATAGGAAGATAAATTTAGCCCTAGGCCATGACCTCAATGGTGGAGTATCATGACCTTTGTGATAAAAGGCATCATAACCATAATTAAAAGGGAGTGCAAAATAATAGCATTACATTTTGATTAAATTTTTTCACCTACCTACAAATAGTCATGACTAACTTATGGTATTTTATGCAGGGAAATAAAAGGGAATAAAGAAGGAGAAAGGAACCAATACAATAATAAGAATGAGCAAGATAGCAAATGCCAATTGCTCATTAAAATATCACCCTGCATAGTAAACACCCTGAAAAATAGTTAAGGGAAGTAACATAACTCTTTATCTTTAATTTTTTATAATAAAGTACAATTTTAATAATACAATTTACAAATTCAAAGTAAATTTATCCATTTCACAAGATCATGTATGAAAACTTATCTTATTCATTTTGATCTTAATGACTCTCTTTTATTAGCCTTATAGAATTCAAATGTTCAGTTAATAACTCTTTCCTAAAAGTTCATAAACTTTAATTAATCTAATGCTTACTTTGCACCTAAACAAAGGGAAGAATATGTAAAACAAAATATGTGGACCTAAAGTATAAATTGCTTGAATTTTATAGTATTATTTCAGTCTTTTAAATAATAAATGTGCATATAATCTACTCCAATACTCAAAAATTAGTATGAGTACAAAATCCTTTGACGGTATCCAAACTGAGTAATACAAGAAAGGCGGCGGAATACTAAAAGGAGAATCAAAATAAAAGCAAACATAATTTACTCTAATGCTCATAAATGAGTAATAGTATCAATGTGAAACCTTTAGCGGTATCCATACTAAGTAATATGAGAAAGGCGGGGGAATACTAAAAAAGGACTACATAAAAAAACTACTTTTTTTTACTCTAATGCTCTAAAAAGAGTATGAGTATCCAAAAGACCTTTCCAATGGTATCCACACCGAGTAATATGAGAAAAATGGGGGGGGGGGGGAATACTTGAATAAGGAAAAAAAACATAAAAATAACTCAAAGACTGTTTTAATATTCAGAATTTGATATGTTTATGCTTAATTTCTATAAGTTTTGTTTAGCACATTCTCCCTAAAATTAGGTGTAAAAGTAAGCTCTTCACTTTGTAAAAAATACGCTCTCAATATAAGATGGTTAACAATATCTTTGACCTTTGCGAATGATAAATAAATAATAGTCATGGAAATCAAAATTAGTGAGATTCATTAAGTGCATGCAATCTCGCAACAAAGTGATGAATTTTCTCATAAATTTTCAAGATTATAATGTACTTTTGTACATTCATCATGCTGAAGCTAACTTTAATAAATCTTCAGGAATTGCAAATCTAGAAGGAGGTACACCAAACTTGTAGAGTTGGTTAACACAACGAAATTCAAATTAGTCAATAGAAAAATTCCAATAAGTCAATATAGCAAAATTTAAAGTCATTCAGCAAGAATTCTAAATCAGTTAGCATAAAGAATTTAAAACATTTAACTCAAACAACCAAAGATAAAAAATTACAAGCAGTTATAGACTGCAGCAGCAAAAGTGAGTAATAAAAGGTTGCAGTTGATCATAATTCTCAGTAAACAATGAAGGGGTTGTAGCTAATCGTAAGTAGTTATAGACTGTAGCATTATAAAGGTAAGCAATGAAAGGGTTGTAGCTACTCATGAGCAGTTATGGCTAGTAGTTATAGACTAGTCATGAGTAGTTATAGATTGTAGCATCAAAGGCAAGCAATGAAAGGGTTGTAGCTAATCACAAGCAGTTATGGACTGTAGCATTATAAAGGTGAGCAAAGAAAGGGTTACAGCTAATCGTAAGCAATTATGGACTTAGCATCAAAGGCAAGCAATGAAGGGCTAATGGCTAATCACAAGCAGTTTGGATAATAGCATTATAAAGGTGAGTAATGAAAAGGTTGCAGCTAATCGCGAGTAGTTATGAACTGTAGCATCAAAGGTGAGCAATGAAAGGGTTGTAGCTATCGTGAGCAATTATGGACTATAACATCAAAGGCAAGCAATAGAAGGGTTGTAGCTAATCAAAATTAAAAGCAATCATGGATTGCAGTAGCAAGCTAAGAAATAATGAAAGGGTTGCAGCTTAATAAAATCATCAGTGAGTAATGAAAGGATGGCAATTGGTAAAAAATTGCTAGTAGTTATAGACTATGGCATCATAGGTGAGCAATGAAAAGGTTGTAGCTAATCAAAACTTACAAACAATTATGGATTGTAGTATTAAGGCAAGCAGTAAAAGAGTTATAGTTAATTAAAATCATCGATAAATAATGAAAAGATTGCAACTAAATCAAAAGTCATGAGTAGTTACAAACTACAACGTCAAAGGCAGACAATAAAAGGGTTGTAACCATTTAAAACTTGCCAATAATTATAGATTGCAGCATAAAGCCTACCTCATTGCCAGCATGTGAGCACTGGTGTAGGTCTAATTGGGTCAAAGGGAGGATAGTTGTACTTTCATTTAGTCCCAAATTGTTTTATGGAAAATGTAAAGCTAGAATAGGTATATCTATTTGAATGTTAGCTCTTGCACATGGTCTACATGGTAGGTGAGCCATAGGATCAAACGAATTCATAATCAAATGACAAAATGAAAAGTAATTAAAAGTTGAAAAATTAAAATCAAAGTGAAAGTGAAAGAAAAAAAGAAGAATAGGAAGAAGATATGCAAGGATTGGGAAAGGAAGACGTTGATAAGGAATATATAAAGTTTGTTTGCATTCAGGTTCATAAGTTTTCTTATAATTCAGTCCTAAATTGTAATTTAATTAGGATTTAATTCCTAATTAAAGTCAAAAAGCTTCCTCATCACAAATTTAATAATTCATGGAATTATTAAATTATCAAGTATACACTCTCTTAGCATAGACTTTTCAATTTTCAGTTGACATTAAATACAAAATTTGATTTTTGTATTTGCATGCATTGCATTGATATGAATTTTTAAATTCACCTTGTTATGTGCTACACAGGAGCTATAACACAATATTCAAATTCACTTTGTTATATGCTACATAGTAATTATAACAAAATTTTCAAAAAATCACAATTTGTTAGATGCTCCACAGGACTTATAGCACCTTTGCATAACTTGTTAAACACTCCATAGGACCGATAGCATGATTATAATTAACTAGACACTACACATTAGTTATAGCACATTTTCACTAAACGTTCCATGGGAAATATAGCAAAACTTTCAATCATAATTACTAAATGTTCCATAGGAACTATAGTACAATTAGCTAGACATTACACAATAGTTATAACATCACATTACTAAACATCCCATAGGAAATATAGCAAAAATCATAGTCACTAAATGTCCCATAAGGAATATAGTAAAAATCATAACCACCAAAATGTCCTATAGGGAATATAATGAAAATCACAATCGCTAAACATCTAACAAAGAATATGGCAAAATTCACAATCATGTCACTAAATGTCCCATGGGGAATGTAGCGAAGTTCACCGGTCAAAACCACTAGACATTCCATAAGAATTATAGTGTAACTTGCTTGAAGCTGCTCAACAGCTAGGGCATTTATCATAAGTTTGCAATTAGTCACAATCAAAGAGTTCAAAGGAAACAGGTAAGTATCCTAACTCTTTGTTTTGAAATTGTGTGCTTACCTACTTTGCTACAATTTATCAAGCAAACAGCGACAAAGGGGGGCAATGTAAGCACCCAATTTTGAACAGAGGATCCAACGATGACAGTTTGTTATAAATAGGTCTTTAGAGCTTTGAATTTCAAATTTCAAGGCTAAATTGCAAGTTTTTTTATTTTTCTATGGGTCAATTTCAAAAGAAAAAAATTTTGAGAGTGATAAGATTGTACAATTTTTAATCAAAATTGCACACTTCCGATCGGACTCCGACACATATTTTTTATTTTTAAATATGTTTTTTCTAAATTCTCATTAGTCAAAAATTAATTAAAGAAAAATTAATTAAATAAAAAACTAAAAGATAAATTTTAATTTGAAATTAGCATTTATCTTTATTGCTTTTTTTAACCTTTGATCATGTGATTTTTCAAGATAAACATGCAGAGAAAAATCTTTTCTAAATAGCTAATGGAGATTTTGAATTTTAAAAAGGAGGAAGGTTTTATAAAAAGGCAAGGTAGACTTCGAAAAAGAAGAGGAAGGCTATATATATATATCACAGAAAGAGACTTTAGGAAAAAAAATAGAGAGCATTTGCAAAAAATAAAAAATAAAAAATTCCTTAAATGTTCTTTAAAAGAAAAACACACAGAAGCCTTGAAAGAAAGAAGATTTTCTACTAATTTTATTAAAAAACGATGATCAAATACCATTTTGAGGAGTAATCAAACAACATTTGTATCACATTTCTTTCTTATCTTTCTTTTTATTTCTTTGTTTTTAATTCTATTTTATTAAGTTTCTTATTCATTAATTTTCTAATCATTTCTTTGGTTCTTTTTGTTTTTCTATGTTAATTTTGGTTTTGGTGATAAGCAAAACGTGAGAGAGATGTGATTGCATAATATAAACCAGTTGAAGATTCATGGAATGCCATAGATTTAAACTTGTAGCTAATTCACGTAGATTTTAGGTTTATTTTTATTTTGTGTTGTTTTTTATGTTTTGTGTTTTATTTATTTTTTATTGGGTTTGTATATAATTTTCTATTTTTTTATTCACGTATGTTGTAATAGCCCTAATAGTGGGAAATATAGTGAAATCTTTATTTTTATACATTTTAAAAATGATTACTAAATTAGGCTTCATTTAGTAAATTTTAATTAAAATTAATGAGGCAATAGATTAAATTTATATTGCATGTAATTAAAATTAGGGTTAGAAATCAGAGTATGTATGTTTGATTATTAGTTGCTCTATTTTTGTTATTTGGGCTTTTTTTTTGTGTTTTTATTCTTTTTTGAGCCCTAAAACCATTTTTAGGTTTAAACACATTAATGATAGGTCATTTCAATTGGTTTGTAGGTTAAATTAACTTTAAAATGAATTTAAGCCCATTTAGGTTAATTTTAGACTTAGAACCACCATTAGTTTAACTAAAATTAATTTAGACTTAGCTTAGCCTATTAATTAGCATTTAAAATAAGTAAATTTATAATCACCTCTTTTAAAATCTAAAATTGATTATAACTAGGCCCACTAATTCGAGCTCAATGCAATTGCCCATAAAATCAACTAGACTTAGGCTCACTTTTTAGAATTAAAACAAGTAGATTTTAGGTTCATTAATTAAATTAAAATGTAGACCTACCTTTAGTTTTATTTCATTCATAAATAAAATATAGACTTAGCTCACTTTAATTCAAATCAATATAAACTAGACTAATTTAGGGGCGTTGCATTATATAGACACATTTTTTATGTACTCTTTCATGACTAGTTAAGTTAGAGCTAGATTGATACTGAATAGGGTTTAAATGAAATTGTATGTAAATAGAGAATAAGATAGTAATTAATAAATTAATTATAAACAAACATAAGACAGAAAGAAGTTGGTATTATATATCTAGAATCTCCCAGTTGTGGTACTAACTCTGTTTTAGAGAATCGAGTTACCACCACCTTCGAATTGTCCCAATTATTACCCTGGGTAGTGACTCCTTATCTCCATATTATGTTTTTGTGATACAGTAGTGTGTTCTCTAAAGCCCTAAGTTCAAATAATGTCGTGATTGCTAAAATCTTGAAAGTGCATTAAACCCTACCATCTACAATATACCTTCACATCTTCAGGCCTGAACAACACATACTCCTTGAGGATATAAATTGTGGCACTTATATTAGGTTCTTCTTCATCTCAGGTACATGGAATACATTATTCAACTACACCCATCTCACATTATATTGAGGCACTACCATTGTCTTGCCAATGTGAGTAATGGGTAGCCTTGAGTTATTTGCTGTGACAACAACTTGCTCCCCCTTGCATTTTGATATGCTTGAAAATTTTTCTTTATCTCCTATCATACGATTAGAGCACCCATAATCTACTATCTAATCATCATTATAGTTTATGAATTCATCACTTATAATAACAAGTGCTTGCTCCTTTTTTGATTCAAATATGACAGATGGTATAACTTTATTAGCCTTGCTTGTGACTAGTTCTACGATGGCACATGAAGCTTGAAAATCCCATTCATCTTCACTTTCAACTTGGGACTAAGAGGACCTTGCAGTATTTCCTTCTATTCTCCTATACTAATAATCTCAAGCATGGTAGCCTCATTTACCACAGTTGTAACACTGGTAATTCTTATAGTGACTTGCTTTATCCTCTAATTGATGGTTGTGATGAGCTCCCTCTTATTACCATCTCGTTCTTTATTAATATTTCTGTCATCCTTCCTACTTCGGCTTGCCTATAATATTTGTTCTCATAACCTTCCAATCTTTATTGCTAAAAAGGGCTTTCTTATATTCTTTGATTAAGACTTTAACCATTTGCATATTTAAAGCCTCTTAATTAGCCAATATACTCTCTAACTCATTTAGAATCCGCTCCTTGGCCCATCCATGAGTTGTTGTGATGAGTGCATTAAACTTAGGACGTAACCCATGGATTATGATCCTTCTCATCCTTATCTCAGTGATTTGATTTTGAGGATCTAATTTTGAAATTTCTTGACATAAAGTTTTAACTTTAGTGAAGTATTCACTTACCATCATGCCTTACTGCAAGATTAACAATAACCCATTCTCAAGTTGTGGAACTTAGCATCATTCGTTTGAGCAAATAATTTAGCAAGAGTGTCTCATGCCTCTTTAAGCATCTTTTCTTCCTTGATGCACTGTAATAAAGCATCCTCCACTGATGCAGACAAATCATGCATTTCTTTTTTGGTCCTAATCTTCCACTTCTTAACATTATCTTAACTTGAAGGACGTGAGGTCTCACTTCCTCCAACAATCTCCCAAAAATCTTAACCAAGCAAGTAGAATTGCATACGAGTACTCTAAGTGATATAATTATTATTATTAAGTTTTTCAAGACTACTTACCGATGATGTAGTCATGTTTGCCATCATGACTTGGTTTATTAACTCTAATTAACAAGACAATTTGGTCTAGAGCAATGAACTTTACAATCCCGGATTGTACATTAGTGGCACCTCGACATAACACGATCTTTGATTGCTTGCTCCGAATGCACTTAGTAGTTGGTCCCTGACCCCCTTCTCTGATACCACTTGTAGAATTTTTATGGAGGACTGATTTTTAATAAACTTACTTTTATTATAACAAGGAAAATTTAATATGAAAAATACTTGTACACACTCATACACTAATAACATTCAAATAACTGTTTATACACTCAAAGACATCATAACACACCACAACACACTAACTCTCACATCATACACATTTGCATAGTCAAAAATTTAGGATTTGGTTATTATGTACAATGGACACAAGATTGAAAATTATTATATAGGATATTTCTTAATAGTTCCAGTAAAGAAAACAATTATGATACAATACATGATGAATCCATTTTGAAGAACTAAAGCATCTAACATATATTATTAAAAATGATTGAATTATGGTGTGTTAAATCTGCAAGCATATGGAATCATGTAAGTAATAATTAAAGATCGTAACATAGAGATTGGAAAACTTATTATTGTACTACTCAAAGTGTTTGTTTATCTAGACACCAAAATTGTTTTTAGAAATAAAAAGGCTAAACAACTTCAATGTAATTTAAAATTCATAATCCAAGAAAATACTAGGGTTCTTAAACTCAATTCAACCTTTAAATCATTTGTAAACCTTAGTTCATTATGTAAGAATCTTAAAAATCATAAATCTTCCTCTCAGACAAACCTATGATTAACTTATTATAACTAGCACTTAATTTTATAGCTCTCATTAATCAAGTGTTCATTATAATAAATTTAAAGCTCAGTTGTTTAACATTATTTACTGTTTAAGTGTTTATTAACTAAATAAATAATCAATAGGCTATTGTTTTTCTCAATAAAACCTATTTCTCAATCAAGTTTTATTGTCTAAATTCAATCAAAAGTTGATTAATCCTTTAAAGACATTTAACATAATAATAACCAATGAACTTAGTTTACAAACTTAGATTTAATTCTATTAATCATATGGTTGAATAAAATTAAGAGCTCTAACTAGAAATTTAGCTACACATATTAATAGAGAAAGAAGATGATGAATAAAGAGAAATTAAAACCATTATTGCTGAATTAAAATTGAAATAACAAGCAAAACAGAATAAGAAAACCCGCTTCTCCAAGCTAGAATAGAAGCCTTGTGTTCTCAATCTTCAAAACATCAATTAATATAATCAATGAAAAGAACTAGAAAATTATAGCTTTGATTTTTAAAAAATGATGAAAAACTAAAACAAAAAGTAATAATTTTTATTCATTTGGTGGCTCTGCACCCTTTTTAAACTAATTTCCAGATGAGGTTCATATAATAATAAATGATATTGCTATCACAAATAATTAATTGCTTACAAAATTTAAAATTTGAATTTCTATTACTGACACAGGCTATGTGCGCCTATCTTACATGGTCGTGCATCCTTTGCATTTATCTAGGCAGGGTCGTGCATTGTGCGTCTCTATAATGGCTTAGGTACAACTGTGTGGTCTTCCATGCACAATTGTGCAATATCTCTTCACCTCAAAACTTAATTTTTCTTCAAGGACTTCACTTACTTTTGTCTCCTAACCATGGACTTCACTTGAACAGCTCCTTCAGACTCTCCAATGCATCTTAAAGGTAAAAGGTACACAAAATTAAACCTAAATAACTTAAAATTGAAAAAAATTAAATAAACTAAACAAAAGTACTAAAAATAAATAAAAACCTTGTAATTAACTAAAAATGCAACTAAATTAATTTTAATTCTACCATATCGAGTGCTCAAAACATGAAGCTTTTCACACTCATTAAATTATTATTATTATATAGGTAATACAATAACCTATTTATTAACAAAATTTTCATTAAATTAGATTAATGAATATTTAAGTTAAAGTTTTTTTTTATAAAAATGCTTACGCTTTGCCAAGGTCATATTGTCACGACTCGAACCCGAGGGCATGTGACCAGCACTAGAGAATGGGTAGGCATAAGGCCCCCAAAACTCGTAGTAAGCCTTAAAGAAAAGAAAAATAAAACTTTCAAATTTAAAACTTTATTTCATACAAGAACACATTATCAAACTAATTTTTCTAAAAATAAACAAGATTATGCGCATTATAAAATGTTCTTCATCATCAAATACCATAAATCAATCTTAAACATTATACATAAGCGTGGTTCATGAAAACTCCATTACATAAATATATATAAGTTATACAAACTTATAGTACACACACTACTGCAGTATGCTAGAGTCACTACTACAGTACAGCTCACAATAACCTATATAATATAGTCGATGATGAAGAAATCCGGCTTAGAGGCGGTCCGAGGTTGAACTCCCAAGCTCCTAAAAAAAATAGATTAAGGGGAATCAGACCTCAATGAGTAAGTTAATAAAAAGAGCTATACTATTTGAAAACCTTTTTGAAAACCATATAGTTATAGTGAAAATAATTTATAACGTATATATATAGCTTTTGAAAAATCTCGATAGAACCCTAAACCTAAATTTCTAAATGGCCAACTAGGCCTACTTATTCCAACTAGACTGTCGGTCCCCGAGAGCAAATGCATCAATCGAGACACCACACTGCAGTCATTCACTTAATCTAAATACATGGCGCTGGCGGTCCCCGAGAGCTAAGGCACCCATCCCAGTCCATTATTAACTTTCCAATCACTGGCAGTCCTCGAGAACAAAGGCTTCCTTTGAGGCCCCTGTCCTAGTTCATATCCACAAGTCATACATATATAGGATCCATCTCTCAGTCTTTACCATGTGCACATGGTCCTGGTGAAACCCACCAGGTAGCCCGTTCTACCAAAATTCTCAAAACTGATTTTTAAATAAATAAAATGCACTTAAATCATAAATAATAACATTTAAATTAAATAAATCATATAATAAATTCTAAAAATATGTGCGCATACATCTTTTAAATAAAACACACGCACAGATCAATTTATCAACTTGCAAGATGAGCGAGAAGGCTGAAGACCGCGCATTTGCCTCGATCCAACAACTTTCGCTCCAGTATTCTCTAGAAAAAAAAACAGACCTATTTTAAAAACACGTCTATGGAATTAAAATTGAAAATCAACAAAAATAAAAAAATTCTATACTGACTCAAGGAAGACCGGATAAGACTCAATAGATAAGGAAAAACCCTAATTAATGCTAGGAATTTACGGAAGGTGTCACGTTTTACAAGAAAATCTACCAAAATTTCGGTAGAGTCTATTCTGTAAAATGGACATCTCTCTACCATAGGTAGAGCCATTCCTGTATAGAAAATACACTTCTAGTATTCACAGACATTCACACTCCAATCGGGCTTCCAGAACTTCACTTAGCCCTGACTGAGATCACAACTCAACCAAAACATCACAAAAATTAAATCATTTATTTCCCAAAAATACACATTACATATAAATATCCATAATTAATATAACCATATATATTTGTTACCAAAATAACATATTATACATATATATATAATATTTGGAAACAATACTCTAAATTAACATTACTTAATTAAAAATACCAATTAATTTATAAAAAATCTTCTAAACCTCTTAAATATTAATAAAATCAACTAAAACATATATCTAACTATCATTAGCATAAAATTACATATTTACCCATATAATAGAAAAATACATATAATACTCAAAATAATACCTAATATATTATTTAAAATAATTTTTCGAAAATTAGTGTTAATTAGTCTAAAATAGTAAATAATTTGTAAAAATCCTTTTAAATTCCTTAATTATTATTAAAACCAACCACAATTTATTATTTAACTATAATTAACACAAATTTACATTTTTACCCCTATAATACATAAATTTATATAATATATTATTATTACTCAAAAATTCCCTAAAAATTATACCAATACCTAAAAATTATTTTCTCAACATTAAAATTCTTAATATAATTAAAAACATAAAATTAACTAATGATTTCTTCCAAAATATAAATTTAACCTAATTATCCACATTTGACATAAACTTAAAATAATTATAAAAATAGTATAAAAATCACAAAAACCATAAATTAAGTTCTAAAATTAATAACATTTAATAATAATAATACCAATTATCAAAGTTTCATAATTTTTTAACAATTAATTTTTGAAATTTAATAAAATATTCAAAATTCACAATTAACACAATAATTTTCTATAATCTTAAATAAAATCAATATACTAAAAATGATTAACAATAATTACCCTAATTACTAATTAAACTCAAAGAAAAACCAAATAAATAAAATAAAAATCAAATAAAATTCTGTAAAATTAGGAAAAATCAAAATAATATACAAAAATTGGATTTAAGCCTCTAAATTTGTAGAATTCATCATCTAACTTAAAATAATTGAAGATTAACACATAAATCAATTCAGACAACCAGAAAATAACCCAAAAACAACCTAAAAACAACTTTGTGCAACTCACCTTCAACCTCACTTTCCGATGCCAGAAATGGATGGCAGAGGTGAGGCTTGGCATCGACTAATGCCTGAGGAGGTGAGGAAGGTTGAGGGAGCAACGATGGCACCGATCTAGCTCAGACAGAGGTGAGGAAGCTTCAAATTGAGAGGAAGAGGAAGTAGGGCGGCGAGAAAAGGAAGAAATGAGGGAGGAAGAAGAACCTGGTGGCGTTGATGGCTTCTCCGGGAGGTTGAGACACGTTGGAAGGAGAGGAATGTGGCGATGATGGTGACAGACGGGGAGGAGCAGCAGCTTGGGTGAGTTTTTCGGGTTCTAGAGGTATCCTTCTCCCTTTTCATATATATATATATATATATATATATATATATATATATATATATATATATATATATATATATATATATACCCAAATATAATACTTACATATAATAATAAAACCCTAAAATAATAATAACATAATCTATCTCGATTAAATAGCTAAATAATTAACAATTGTATAATATAATTTAAAATTATTTATTAATAGCACAAATTCGAAAATTACTTTATAAAAATATAGGGTATTACAGTCTTCCCTCCTTATAAGAATTCATCCCCGAATTCAAGAAAGAAGAATTACAAGGCTCAAGAGGGAAAAAGATACGGAAAAGAAACTCGCATCTCAACTTTAGTTCCTAGGTGCAGTCCTCAGCAGAATGATTACTCTATAACACTTTCACCATTGGTATCTCCTTGGTCCGCAACTGTCTTATTTAGCGATCCATAATCGCCATTGGATACTCCTTGTAGGTCAGATCATTGTTAAGCTCTACAGCTTGAGGTTGCAGAACATGACATGGGTTAGGAATGTATTTCCTTAGCATAGATACATGGAATACAGGGTGGATCCTCGACAATTCTGGTGGCAATACCAATCTATATGCCACTTCCCCTACTTTTGATCGAATCTCAAACGGTCCAATGTATCTAGGAGCTAGCTTACACTTCTTGCCAAATCCCATGACTCCTTTCATTAGAGACACCTTCAGGAACACCATGTCTCCAACTATAAAGGATACATCCTTTCTCCTAAGGTCAGCATAGCTCTTATGTCTGCTGAAGGCTATCTTCAATCTCTGCTATATGATAGGGACTTTCTCTGAAGTCATCTGCACCAACTCTGGACCTATTAACTATCTTTCACTAATCTCCCAACATAATGGTGATTTGCACTTCCTACCGTATAATGCCTTATACGAAGCTATTTAATTCTAGTATGATAGCTATTATTGTAAGCAAAATCAATCAATGGCAAGTGCAAATCCCACTATCCTCTAAAGTCAATCACACACATCCTCAGCATATCTTCTAACGTCTGGATGGTCCTTTCTGACTAACCATCAGCCCGAGGATGGAAGGCTGTACTGAAATCCAATCTGGTGCCCAAAGCTTTGTGTAATTCTTGTCAAAAGACTGAGGTGAACGTGGCTCCTCTGTCCGACACTATACTTACTGGTACTCCATGTAGATAAAAAATCCTGTTGACATAAAGTCTCGCCAGTCTATTAGTAGAGTACATCTTTTTTATTGGTAGAAAGTGTGCTGACTAAGTTAGCATGTCAACAATCACTCATATAGCATCATAACCTCTTGTAGTCCAAGGTAATCCAGTCACAAAGTCTATAGCTATCATGTCCCATTTCCATTCAAGAATTGGCATAAGTTGCAATAATCCTGAGGGTCTTTGATGTTCAAGATTTACTTACTGACAAGTCAGGCATCTAAACATAAACTCTACAATATCCTTCTTCATTCCATTCCACTAATATGTATCTTTCAAGTCATGATACATCTTGGTAGAACCTGGATGAATACTATAAGTAGAAAAATATGCCTCTTCCATAATTTCTTTCCTCAAGTCATCAACATCTGGCACACAAATTCTAGTGCCCAACCGTAATACACCTTCTCTGTTAACCACAAAGTCTCTTAACTGCCCTTGTTGCACTTCATACGTAATCCTCTACAACTGTGGATCTTTATTCTGAGCTACCTTAACTCAATCCAAGTATACTAATCATACCTTGAATTGAGCTAAAAGACACTTTTTAGTAACTTTCAACTGCAACCCTTAATCAATCAATTCATGCAACTCCTCGATAATAGGCCTCCTTTCTGTGCTGATGTGGGCAAGACTGCCCGCTGACTTCCTACTCAAGGCATTAGCAACAACATTCACCTTGCCTGGATGGTATAAAATACAACAATCATATTCCTTAAGAAGTTCCATCCATCTTCTCTGCCTCAAATTCAAGTCCCTTTGCTGGAAGATATACTTCAAGCTCTTATGATAGGTGTATATCTCACATGTAACCCCATATAAGTAATGCCTCCATATCTTCAAAGCAAACATAATGGTTGCCATCTCTAAGTCATGAGTAGGATAGTTTTACTTGTGCTTCTTTAGCTGCCTTGAAGCATAAACAATTACTTGGCCATTTTGCATCAATACACAACCCAATGCTACTCTAGAAGCATCACAATACACCGTATACCCTTCATTGCTAGAAGGTAAGGTTAGAATTGGAGTTGACGTTAACAAATCCTTTAATAACTAGAAGTGCTCTTCACATATGTCTGTCCACATAAACTTAGCACTCTTCTGGGTCAACCTTGTCAAAGGTGTGGCAATTTTAGAGAAGTCCTTCACAAATCTCTTGTAGTAGCCTACTCGACCCAGGAAACTCTATACTTCTCTGACTATAGTCGGCCTCGGCCATTTTGTAATAACTTTTATCTTCTTAGGGTCCACTTGTATGCCATTCTTAGAAACCACGTGGCCTAAAAATGCCACTTAATTCAACCAGAACTCACACTTTGAAAACTTGGCATATAATATGTGCTCCTTTAAAGTCTAAAGCACCCTTCTCACATGCATAACATGCTCAACTTCACTTTTGGAATAAACTAAGATGTCATTAATGAAGACTATTACAAACCGGTCTAAGTATGGCCTGAACACCCGATTCATCAAGTCCATAAAGGCTGCTGGAGCATTAGTCAACCCAAAGGACATTACTAGGAACTCATAATGGCCATATCTCGTCTGAAATGTTGTCTTCGGCTCATCACCACTTCTGATCCTCAACTGGTGATACATAGATCTCAAGTCTATCTTAGAGAAGCATGTAGCACCTTGAAGCTGATCGAACAAGCCATCAATCCTTGGAAGTGGATACTTGTTTTTTATGGTGACCTTGTTTAACTGCCTGTAATCAATACAGAGTCAAAGGCTACCATCCTTCTTCTTCACAAACAACACCGAAGCACCCCAAGGCCATGTATTGGGTCTTATAAAACCCTTATCGAGCAACTCCTGTAACTACTCCTTCAGCTCCTGTAATTCAGCTGGTGCCATTCTATAGGGTGGCATAGAAATAGGATCTGTACCAGGTATAACATCAATACAGAACTCTATCTCCCTGTCTGGTGGTAATCCCAGTAATTCTTCAGGAAAGACATCCATAAATTCACACACCACTGGCACCTATTCGATTGCCCTATTTTCTATCTTAACATCTCTTTTAAGCATCTTTCGGGTTGTAATGACAGAAATAAGATTATGAGGCATGGAGCTCTTTTCACCTTTAAAACAGAACTCTACTTCATTTGAAATTCTGAACACCACTTCTTTCTCTCGACAATTCACTGAAGCATAATACCTCAACAACCAATCCATACCTAAAGTGACATTGAATTCTAACACATTAAGCAACACCAAGTCCGCCAATAATTCTCTACCATTGACTAACAACAGACACAAAGGAAAAAAGATATTTGTCTCTAACTCGTCACTAAAAGGAGTCGATGCAGATAGAGGAACTCAATTCTCGAAGCAAACAGAGGGGATATGAATGAATGTGAAGCGTCGGGGTCAAACAATACTTTAGCATCACATGCACAGACTGAGAGAATACCTGCTACCACTGTGTTAGAAGTTTTAGCATCTTATGGTGTTAGAGTGAAAACTCGTGCCTGGCCATGACCTGCCTGCTAAGATGTCAAAGGCTGCACAAACCCACGACCACTAGGCCTACCAACTGAACCTCGGCCCTGTTGGCCCATAAGTTGTGGTGGTCTCTATTGTAGCTATACTGGTGCTCTGTACTGCTATGGCATCAGATAGTAAGGCTGAGCCACTGATGAAGATGAACCCTGAGCATACTATGGCTGATATCCGGAGTGAAGACAAGCTCTAGCAAAATGACCAACCTATCCATATCTGAAGCAAGTGCCCAACAACAAATGACATAGGCCCTGATGGAATCGACCACAACTCACCCATGCACTGGCTCCACACCCAGAACTACTCTATCTGGAGCTATGCCCACTACTACTGCTGCTGACTCTAGTACTAAATCTGTGACCTCTGCCACTTCTCCTGTTCATGGCATAACCATGTCGACCAACTCAGTGAGTCTTGGACCTTTTACCACCATGTTGTGAAATACCCGCAGCCTGTTGACTCATGCTACCAATATGAAATGATGGCTGCTTGGACCCGGGAGCTACACCATATCCACTACCACTAACCATATAAGGATCTAACATGGTGCCCTGGTAGATGTGTCGCCTCTCAATCAGACGAGCCTCCTTTATAACACTCTCTAGGGTGCAGTCCTCAGTACGCATACCCATAAAAGCTGGCCCTAAACTAGTGACATACAACTCTACTGCTCTGTAGAGATCTCTCATGATGTCCTCTGTATGTCATGATAGCCTATTAAACTCCTTAGTGTAGTCCTCCACTGACCTATCCCCTTTGGTGATGTGAAGCATCTACCACCTATAAGCATCTCTAGTGGCTGGAGGGTAGAAGAATCTCAGGAAGCGGTCCTTAAACTCTAGCCAAGTCAACTCATGCATGAACGACTGAATCGATTGCATGAACCAGCCTTGAGCTGCCGCTTGGACTGATAACTCCATAATCATTATCTGCTGGTAGTCTGTATGTCCTGTCCTAGTACGTGCCTTAATCGCATTAATAAAGTCCAAAGCATCACCTGTACCATCAAAAGAAACTCTACTAATCTGGGAGTAGAGGAGTACTGCATCAGTATCTGACATCTCATGATTCCTCTATTGTAACATCTGCTGTATAAGGGGCATCGCTTGATTCAAAGCTGCAAGACCCTGATTAATTCCTACTAGTCCAGCTGTAAAAGTTGTAAGGTCTGCGGCTAGAGCTTCAGGCCTAACTGGCTGCTGATCAAGAATCTTAGCTGTAGCTGCCCTAGCTCGACCTCTACCTCTGCCTTACGACGTGGAGCAGGAGGAAGAGCCTCATCATGCACAGACTGCTCATCAAGCCCAAAAGTCAGATTGGCAACGGGGTCTATTCGCACTCACCTCATTTTGAAAAAATAAAGAAAATGAATTCAAAACAAGACAAGAGTATTTAACACAATGCATAATTAGAAATAAGAATATCACAAAGACAATTATCAACCTAATTACTGCAATAGTTACATAGAAAGATAGACATAAATAATAATTCAAACTTAAGCTCTGATACCAACTTTGTCACGACTCGAACCCGAGGGCACGTGACCGGTACTAAGGAATGGGTAGGCATAAGGCCCCCGAAACCCGTAGTAAGCCTTAAAGAAAAGAAAAATAAAACTTTCAAATTTAAAACTTTATTTCTACAAGAACACATTATCTAACTGATTTTTCTAAAAATAAACAAGATCGTGTGCATTATAAAATGTTCTTCATCATCAAATACCATAAATCAATCTTAAACATTATACATAAGCGTGATTCATGAAAACTCCATTACATAAATATATTTAAGTTATACAAACTTATAGTACACACACTACTGCAGTATGCTACAGTCACTACTACAGTACAACTCATAATAACCTATAGTTAATTTTCCAATCACTGGCTGTCCCCAAGAGTAAAGACATCCACCGAGGCACCCATCCTAATTCATATCCACAAGTCATACATATATCGGATCCATCTCTCAATTTCTACCATGTGCACATGGTCCTGGTGAAACCCACCAGGTAGCCTGTTCCACCAAAATTCTCAAAACTGATTTTTAAATAAACAAAATGCACTTAAATCATAAATAATAACATTTAAATTAAATAAATCATATAATAAATTCTAAAAATATGAGCGCACACATCTTTTAAATAAAACACGTACAGATCAATTTATCAACTTACAAGATGAGCGAGAAGGTTGACGATCGTGTGTCTACCTCGATCCAACAGCTTCCGCTCCGGTATTCTTTAGAAAAAAATAACAGACCTATTTTAAAAACACGTCTATGAAATTAAAATAAAAAATCAATAGAAATAACAAAATTCTAGACTGACTTGAGGAAGACCGAATAAGACTCGATAGATAGGGAAAAACCCTAATTAACGCTAGGAATTTACGGAAGATGTCACATTTTACGAGAAAATTTGTTAAAATTTCAGCAAAGTCTCCTCTGTAAAATGGACATCTCTCTACCATAGGTAGAGCCATTCCTATATAGAAAATACACTTCTAGTATTCACAGACATTCACGCTCGAGTCGGGCTTCCAGAGCTTCACTTAGCCCCGACTGAGATTACAACTCAACCAAAACATCGCAAAAATTAAATCATTTATTTCCCAAAAATACACATTACATATAAATATCCATAATTAATATAACCATATATATTTGTTACCAAAATAACATATTATACATATATATATATAATATTTGGAAACAATACTCTAAATTAACATTACTTAATTAAAAATACCAATTAATTTATAAAAAATCTTCTAAACCTCTTAAATATTAATAAAACCAACTAAAACATATATCTAAATATCATTAGCATAAAATTACATATTTACCCATATAATAGAAAAATACATATAATACTCAAAATAATACCTAATGTATTATTTAGAACAATTTTTCAAAAATTAGTGTTAATTAGTCTAAAATAGTAAATAATTTGTAAAAATCCTTTTAAATTCCTTAATTATTATTAAAACCAACCACAATTTATTATTTAACTATAATTAACACAAATTTACATTTTTACCCCTATAATACATAAATTTATATAATATATTATTATTACTCAAAAATTCCCTAAAAATTATACCAATACCTAAAAATTATTTTCTCAACATTAAACTTCTTAATATAATTAAAAACATAAAATTAACTAATGATTTCTTCCAAAATATAAATTTAACCTAATTATCCACATTTGACATAAACTTAAAATAATTATAAAAATAGTATAAAAATCACAAAAACCATAAATTAAGTTCTAAAATTAATAACATTTAATAATAATACCAATTATCAAAATTTCATAATTTTTTAATAATTAATTTTTGAAAGTTAATAAAATATTCAAAATTCACAATTAACACAATAATTTTCTATAATCTTAAATAAAATCAATATACTAAAAATGATTAACAATAATTACCCTAATCACTAATTAAACTCAAAGAAAAACCAAATAAATAAAATAAAAATCAAATAAAATTCTGTAAAATTAGGAAAAATCAAAGTAATATACAAAAATTGGATTTAAGCCTCTAACTTTGCAGAATTCATCATGTAAATTAAAATAATTGAAGATTAACACATAAATCAAGTCAGACAACCAGAAAATAACCCAAAAACAACTTGAAAACAACTATGCGCAACTCATCTTCAACCTCACTTTCTGACGTTGGAAATGGATGGCAAAGGTGAGGCTTGGCGTCGATCGATGCTTGAGGAGGTGAGGAAGGCTGAGGGAGCAACGGCGATATCGATCTAGCTTTAGCAAAGGTGAGGAAGCTTCAAACCGAGAGAAAGAGGAAGCAGGGCACCGGGAAAAGGAAGAAAGGAGGGAGGAAGAAGAAGCTGGCGGTGATAATGGCTTCTCAGGGAGGCTGAGACACGCCGAAAGGAGAGGAATGTGGCGGTGATGGTGATAGACGAGGAGGAGGAGCAACTTGGGTGAGTTTTTTGGGTTTTAGAGGTATTCTTCTCCCTTTTATATATATATAGTATATATATATATATATATATATATATATATATATATATATATATATATATAATCTTACATTATATTATAATCATATAATATAATATGTATATATACACATATACATATATATGTATTTATACATATAAAATCCCAAGTTTACATACTATATACGTATATTCACACATATGCACATATATACGTATATATATATATATATATATATATATATATATATATATATATATATATATATATATAATATATACCCAAATATAATACTTACATATAATAATAAAACCCTAAAATAATAATAACATAATCTATCTCAATTAAATAGCTAAATAATTAACAATTGTATAATATAATTTAAAATTATTTATTAATAACACAAATTCGAAAATTACTTTATAAAAATATAGGGTATTACACATATATTATTATAAATGACATAGTTTACCATTGATACCATTTATTACTATGAATATCATTTAATTGTGCACTCGATTGTAGCTTTGGGTGTGAGTTATATGTATTCATATTAATGTTATACCTATAAACTCATATAGTAATAATTTTTTCATCTTGATTAGTCTCAGCCTACCTATTGAAGCTATTGCATAGACACTTTTGCAAACTATAATGATTTGAGAATCACAATTGGAAATGGGACTACAATTAGGGAAAATGCAATTGGATTACGGGAAGATACTAATGCAAGAACACTTAAGAAAGAAGATAACAAAGGTTCTATTTTAAATGAGTTGATTTATGATTCTAATACTAGAACATTCATTCAGAATTATATGTAAGATTCCTTATACCAATCTTTATCTTATGGATACTCCATTTCACCACTACCATCTGATACCATAAATATGGATATCCTTTTAGCATGCAAAGACATAATAAAAGTGAGTTTAAAGGAAAAACTACTTCTTTTAAGTCTAACAATAATTAATCATATATTTTAAACAAACTACTTATTATGTTGACAAGTTAGCTGAAGCTATTAAGTCATTTGAAAGCAGTGAACATAGTTGTTGGGATCTTATAAAAGAAATACCAATCTTAGATAAGCGTGCATGTTTCAAGGCACTTAAGTTGCTCACTACTAGAGCAAATAAGATTAGTTCTTGAAAATGACTCATGAAGAGCGTTATGAATGGATAACTTATGAATTAGAGCAATGAAAGATGAAATTATTTTTTTTATGGATTTTATTATTATTTTTTTAGTTTTAATTAGTAATGCATTTTGCTACTTTGTGGTTATTTTTTTGAAAAAAACTCATGTAAGTGATAAATTATATTATTTTGGGATGTTTATTAATTGTGTTTATTTTAATGTTAGTTTTTTTGAATGAATAATGGATTTTCTTTAGAACTAGTGTCTTATAACTTTTTAATAATTAATATATTTACACATAAATTTATTGTTTTTCCTTAGGTGATTGTATTTATACATTTTCAACATGAATGAAGATGATGAAGTAGAGAATCAAAGAATAGAAGAAGAAGAAATGGAAGAACAATGGTATAAAAATTTTAAGCTTTTATTGGTGACAATTCAAGCAATTGTATGTGTCTTGAATGAGTTTATAACTAGCATATCCCAAAATCGTGTCCAGTATCCTTTATCTTGGTGGCTAAAAACTTTAAACGAATATGATTATATATATGAACTTTTAAATGAAGATTCAACAGAATTTCAACAAGTATATAGAATGTATCCTAGTGTGTTTCTTAAACTATGTAGGATTATTAAAGAAAAAACATTGTTATAGGATACAAGGTTTATTTGTATTGAAGAAATGCTTACAACCTTTTGACTCACTGTTGATCAAAATTTTAGATATCTCTTAGTTCACAAAACATTTGGCCATTCACATTTTAGTACTAACTAAAATTTAAATTTTAAGAACATTAAACAAAATTGCAATAGATATGATGGCTAAACCAAGCTCCTCAGTTCCAGAAAAAATTAGAGAAAGTATAAGATTCTATCCTTATTTTAAAGTATGTTATTAATTTTTTCATTGTACTTTATTATTATTACCACTTCCATAACTTTTTTTAGTAATATTATTATTGTTCTAATTAAATATATAATTTATATTAATTTAGGACTGCATTAGAGCTATTGATGGCACCCATATTCCTATAATGGTTACTAGAAGTGACATTAGTAACTATCACAACCGTCATGGAATAATTTTGCAAAATGTTTTAACAGCTTATAACTTTGATTTGAAAATCAATTATGTACTTAATAAGTAGGAAGGATCTACACATGATTCAAAAGTGTTAAATAATGCTCTATCAAAAAGTAATGGACTTGAAGTGCCATGAGGTACGTTTAATCTATTTATTGCTATTTCAATTTATTTTCACTTTTTTATATGCTTTTTTTTTATTTATCATGTTTTTTTTATTATATACATGTTAGGTAAATATTTTTTTGGTGGATTGTAGATTTCCAAATTGACTTCAGTTTTAGCTCATTTTCAACGTGTTCGCTATCATCTTTAAGATTTCTATGATCAAAGCCATCATCATGAAAATACAAATGAGTTATTCAATCTTCGTCATGCTTCTTTAAGGAATATAGTTGAGAAATTATTTGGTATCTTTAAATCTCAGTTTATAATTTTTAAAAAAGCTCCTCCATTTCCATATAGCATAAAAGCAGAGCTAGTATTGGCATTTGCAGGATTGCATAACTTTCTTTAAAAAGAGTGTCGGTTGGATGAATTTCCATTTGAACCACATAGTGAAATTTTATCATCTCACTTATACTTATGGGTGTAAATGATCGAGTAGCTCGGTAATCATCTCAATAAAAGCTCGTTGGAGCTCGTATATTGAAGATCATTTAATAAATGAGCTGAACTCAAACTATAAAAAGCTTGGTTCATGAAACTCACAAACAAATTCAAATAAAAGCTCATGAGTTAGCTAGTAATTTTAATGTTGATTTTAGATAAATAATATATAAATTTTTATTACGAAAAATATTTTATATTATTGGAATAAAATCATAATTTTTATAAAATATATTATAATTTATTTAGCAAATAATTAATTTTTAAATTTTTAATGTATAATTTTAATTTATCATTTGTATTTTTTAAAATTTCTTTAAGCTCGTTTAGGCTCATTTAAGCTCACAAATAGCTCATGAACACCAAGTGACACAGCAAGCTTAACTCGAACTCGACTTGATTATAAACGAACCAAGCCTAAACTAGTCAAAACTCAGCTTGAGTTAGCTCGATTATACCCCTACCTATACTAGTTAATCAAGAAGAGGATTTTGAACTATTTTTGAGACTCAAGAGCAACAAAGAAATACTACCAATGAATGGAGGACCGCTATAGCTACTAATATATGGAATGATGTTGAGCATGTGGATAAAAATGAACATTAATTTTGTTGTTGTTATTTTTTTTAAATTGTTTTAAGTTTTATTTTTAATAATTATTCATAAACCAAATACTTTGTGTAGTCATGTCATCAAAGCAAAATATTATCCTCATGGGAATTTCTTGAGTTTGAATTTGGGTTCAAATCTAAGTTTTGTTTAGAATGATATTTGGATATCTAAGCATGTTCTCTCTAAGGGATGCATATGGCGGATAGCCGATGGGAATTTGATAAAATTTTGGTCCGACCCTTGGCTTAGTGGTGATTATCCCTTCAAGATTCATACTCCATTAGTTGCAGAATTCGAAGAACTTCTTGTTAAGGATCTTAGAATTGTAAATGCACTTGAATGAGATGTGTAGTTGCTTTCAAAAATTTTTATTGAGGAGGATGCCTTGGATATTTTACATCTACTAATAGGAGAAGATGTTGTATTTGATAAGATTATATGGCACTATGATAAAAGGGGTTTGTATTCTGTTAAATCTAGGTTTAAGGTTGCTTTTAACTCTATGTTTATGGTTGATAATTATAATGTTCAAAACTGGTGTCAAGTGTGGAAGCTCCCAATTCTAAGGGTCAAATTATTTATTTGGAGAGCCTGTTCTAATTTTCATCTAATTTGTGATTGTCTCTATTGAAAAGGAATGAGTTTTAAGAATAAGTGTGCTTTATGTGGAGAGTTTGGAGAGCATTTGATGCACCTATTTATAGAATGCCAATTTGAAACTGATTATTAAGCTATACATGATTTAACTCCCTCGTGTCCTCACAGAGTTTATTTCTCTGATTGGTTTGCTTATCAGTTACATTCTTTTAATTAGGAAGATTCAGCTAAGTCATGTATAATTTTATGTGGTGTATGGAGATAATGAAACAATTGGCTTTGGAATAAAGGTTTGATGTTGGCTGCTTTCATAAATAAGTTTTCTTATTGCATTTCATGAACTTTAGCTTCAAGTTTTGACATTTTAGCCAATGGTGCCTTCAAATCCTTAATTTCATCTCACCACCATAGCAAATCACATAATTGTGACGCTGAGGTCCAAAATATTTTTTAATAACCTCTATTAGAGAGAGAAGGCTCCAATTTAACTACCTTATGCATCTCATCCTATAAAATAAATATATTAAACATTGACATTTGATAAATGATTTCTCGCACAAGTATGCTACTAGTCTGACAAGGCATTGTTATCCTCATTCTGATCTTTGTATTTTTATTACTTACTTCCTAAATTTCTATATATACATAAAATAATTTAAAATGATGATGAAATATGATTTTAGTAAGAAATATATCACACTTTAAAAATATTATAACAAAATACTCTTTTACTAACCATTCATAATCATTCTTATCAACTCCATAAAGGACCTTTTTCAATGCTTCTTATAGGGATTTATTCTTCATGTAATTAACATGCATCTTTCCTTTCCATCTGCTAGAATTCTCGCATATGCTTAAGTGCATCATCTTTATATTTTATGAAATCATCACATTCAAACACTTTCTATAATCATTTAAAATATTAATTGCAATTAATAAGAATAGATTGTCCAATCAAAATAAATAAAATGTTAAGTAATTAGAATGAATAATAACACAATAAAATCCCACAAATGGTTCTTTTGGTCTTCATTAATCTCCCCCATGACTTTACTTTTATTGGACATATATTACAATCATGAATTAATTTTTCAAACGACACATTTGTTATAGAATTCTACTTTAACCTTCTCTCCTCTTTTCAAGCATGCAACATCTTTAACTTTGTTAACTCGTTTCTTATTATTTGTATTAGTAGGACCAACAAATATGTATAATAAGATATTTAAAGGAATTAAAGTAATTAAAATTTAAAAAATAATAATGACATTTATATTAGAAGTTGCTTGTTTCAACTCTTGAGACAATCAAGTAACATTAGATCGATGACCAATTGTAATTGTAAACCTTTCAATGTAATCTAATGTGCAAAAAATTTAGGTTATTATTTATCATTTTAATATAATATGTGTAAAAATAATTTCCATTACTACTATAACACAAATAGTGAAGCAAAAGTTTTATTTATATGGATTTACCTATGTTATTCATCAAGCAATTATAACATTTTTGTCTAATTATGATGTACAAAAGTTACAAAATTTTGTTTAAAAACTATGATTGATATAATTCATTTCTTAATAAACCAAAACATAATACCATTATACTAAAAGACTAGAATTTGAAAAGGTGGAGATGCATTTGATAATGCGTGATAAAAATAAAAATATCATAACATTATAGTAATACTTACCGGGCAGCTGATCAAGCACGACATAACTGGATCTATGAAGAGAAAGCAAGTAAATTGATAAACACCATAGAAGAGAGAAAGAAGGGAATTGATTGACATCGCATGATTTGCAGTATGTTATTTGTACTAATTGAGCAAAACCACATGATTTACACTAATTAACCACGTATAGAAAGATGGTTGTCTACATACGTACTCTCAACTTTTTTTTCATTTCACCCTTATACTAAATTATAGGCATATTGCACCCCCTCATTCTCAATTTCTGACACATTGAGCCTTTAATATAGAGCAACAAGTTTAAGAGTAGTAAGGATGAGTTTGTGGAACAATTGATAGAAGACAAAATTTTCCACTAACAATAATAATAATAATAATAATAATAATAATAATAATAATAATAATAATAATATTATTATTATTATTATTATTATTATTATTATTATTATTATTATTATTATTATTATTATTATTATTGTTAGTGGAAATTTTTGTCTTCTATCAATTGTTCCACAAACTCATCCTTACTACTCTTAAACTTGTTGCTTTATATTAAAGGCTCAATGTGTCAGAAATTGAGAGTGAGGGGGTGCAATATGCCTGTAATTTTTTTTTTTTTTTTTTTTTTTATTATTATTATTATTATTATTATTATTATTATTATTATTATTATTATTATTATTATTATTATTATTATTATCATGATTATTATGAATCATCATCATCATCATCATCATCATTATCATTAGGATTTGATTTTTATTCCTTTTTAGTATTGAGTTAAATATTTCTTGTCTCGTTAGGATTTGACTTTGCTATTAAGGATTTGATTTCCTACCTTAGTTAGGAATTATTATTTTTTATTTTCTAAGTTTGTGCCACCTTATAAATATGTAAGTCTTAGGGTTATTAGAGGTAGTTTTGATTGATTTAAAGAAACCTTAATTCCCAAATTTTTTGTATTCTTTAGAATTAATAAACATATGATGCAAATTTGCTGACATTCTTTGTGAATCAATAGGTTATAAAAGATTTGTTTTTTTTGGTATTTGTATACAAATCAATAGACTACAATATTTATCCTTAATTTAATAAGCTTATGCAATGTCAATTGGTATCATAGCTAAATTAATCATTTTTCATAATGCTAGGAAGAGCACATCATGTTAAGGATGTGTATGAACATGATTTAGACTAGAAGGTGACACATATGGAAGAGCGCTTTGAATAGATGATGGAACAAATGACAAATAGGATGGTTACACTTAGGGGCAATCAAAATTGAGCTAATCCAATCTAGCACGATTATAATCGCCATGGATATTTTGATAGGGAGGTTATTGACAAAGATAAGGAGGAAGAGTGTTATGGGGACACTTAAATCTTTAATACTAATGATAATGACGATGCAGTTATTAAAGATTATCTAATATTTAATAAAGAAGATGAGGGTGATGATGAATGTAATGAATTATTAGAAAGTGGTAATACGAAAATTACCTTAATTGAGAAGCATTCTTATATAACTTCCAAGGATTTAAGGATCAAGAAGGAGGAACATCCTAAAAATAAATATAATATGCTAGAGTTAATTGAGCATGTTAAATATGTTGACTTTATTGACATTGATGAAATTCTTTACTCTTACATTCATTTAATTTATATTTTTAAGGAATTACAAGTTGATGATTATGATGTTCTATACATTTATGAGAAAATTTCTTTCGCAATATTTAGGCAAAATTTAAGGGTTTATTGTCTCTACCCTGAGAGAAATGATGTAGAGCAGTAAGTTTAAGAGTATATGGGTTGAGTTTGTGGAACAATTGTTAGAAGACATAATTTTTCATTATTATTATTATTATTATTAGGATTTGATTTTTATTCCTTTTTAGTATTGAGTTAAATATTTCCTTTTCTTATTAGGATTTGACTTTGTCGTTAGGGATTTGATTTCCTACATTAGCTAGGAATTAATTTTATTTTACTTTTTAATTAAAATTAGGGTTGATAGATTTGTGTCAGTTTATAAATATGTAAGCTCTAAGGCTATTGGAGGCAATTTTGATTGAATTGAAGAAACCATTTCTTGATTCCCAAATTTTTAGTATTCTTTAGAATTAATGAATATTTGATGTCTACTTCTTGACATTCTCTCTAAATCAGCATGTTATAAAAGTTTATTTTTTGATATTTGTGCATAAATCAATGGACTACAATATTTGTCCTTAATTTAATAAACTTATGCTACGTCAACCCTTATTGAAAAATTAAGAGTAAAAAATATCCAAATTAGTCCCTGTAATTTTAAAAACTTTTTATTTAATTCTTATAATTTTTATTATTAACAATTGTGTCCATATGATTAGTAAAATAATTCAATTAAATTTATTAAAAATACTAAAAATTATATACTTGTTATATCATTAAGATGTCAATCATCTATTTTTAATAAATTTATAATACTAAAAATATATATAGTTATAAAAATAATGATATATCTTAATTGTGAATTAAATATTTATATAATTAATATAATATATGGCAAAAATTATGCATAATAAATTTTTAATCAACAAAAATATACGAGATATTTAATAAATAAAATACCAGTAAAAATTATAAATTTAAATTCTATAACTTTAAAGATAATATTATAGTCAATTAAGGCGTCTCATACAATTACTTTCTTTTTTACAAAATAAAGTAAAATTTGCTAATAACCACCACTGAATGATAAAATATACTCTCATCCTATAATGATAAAAATAAAATAAAAGTAGCTAAAAAATAAAGTCATTGAAGAATCTCCCATAAATTAATGTCTTATTTATTTTAAAAACTTAATTAATAGAATTATTAATTTATTAACTATAAATTGTAAGAAAGATGACTGTGTGCAGAAATATTAAAGATGATTGTATGCAATAATATTTTATTTATTTTTAAATGACAAATATTTCAAAATTTCACTAGTATTTATTTATTAAAAATTATTATGTATTAAATTTTGCCATATTTTTTTTTTTGTTAATTATATAAATATTTAATGCATAATTAAAGTATGTCATAATTTTTATAACCACATATATTTTCAGTCTTGTAAATATACTAGAACTAGATTATTGACATCTTAATTATATAAAAATATATAATTTTTAACAAATTAATAAGTTTATTTGAATTATTTTAGTAATTGTGTTGATTTAATTGCTAATAATAAAAATTTTAAGAATTAAATAATTTTTTTCAATTATAGGGACCAATTTGGATATTTTAACCATTAATTTTGCAATAAGAGCATAATGTGATTGAAATTGAGAGTGAAAAGATGCAATGTGCCGAAAAATTAGTATAAGGGTGAAGTATAAAAAAAAGTTGAGAGTATAGGGGAGCTAAAATGTGTTTAAGAAATGATTTGGAACTTATATTGACAGTTTTCAATTGATGTCAGAGCTCTATTAACTCATCTATTGAAAAAAGGTTGCAATGTAAAAACATTGAGAGTTGAGGGGTGCAATGTGTTTGAAAGTAAGTAAAATTGTGAAATGTTAAAAAATTTGAGAGTTTAAGTGGTCAAAATGCATTTTGCCTATATTTTATCATAACATTATCCATGTGTTGAGCCACATCAACATTTAATTGATACTTTCTCTGAAATTTAATGATTGAGGTTGATTGTAATCGCAACTAATAATAAGAGATTTTAACCATTGAATTAAATCTTTAAGATGATGAAAAAGGGATAAATCTTGGGGACGAGTTTAATTAACCCATAAAACAATATGGGTCAATTTCAAATGGGCATGCTATGAAATCCTCCGATTTATTAAAAAAAAATAGAAAAAGGTGTATTTAGACCTTTGCTCTTTGGGTTGAAATTTTTTTGAACTAAAGGGCCTCCTAACCTTTCAATCATTAGCCTAAACACACACAAACTAACCTAATTGTTAATTCCCAATGTTAGAAAAACATTTTGGCTATTAGTATCGAGCTTTTAATATTAACTGCCATAAACTTGTCATCATCTTCTCCGATCTCAAACGTGAAATCCACCATCTTCACACTGGATAATTCAAATATTAACAATCCCAGCCATCAAAAAAATTTTCCTACACCCAAAACTAAAAGCTAGCCACCAGAAAATCAACATTAACAAAAGCTAGTCAATGTATTTACAAGTCTATCCAACCTAACTCAAACCAGAACTAGAAGTATAAGTATAAGTAGCCATTAAAGTACTTTACAGCTCATAATTCAATTCACACCATACCTAGAAAATAAAATAAAATAATCATAAAAATGTCTTGCTTTTGTCTTTTTTTTGCTTTCATCTTCTTCTTCGTCTCCTCTTGATCCCTTCACCTTCACCTCAATAAAAACCTCATTGCTTTCACTGTGTTAAACTCTAAATGACTTCTAATGTATAATAAGCTCCTCCTCTCTCCTAATTCCACCTTTGTTGCTAATTTTCACCTAGTCAAATTAAGATAAAAAGATTTATAATCTAATGTAGGAACTCAAATTTTTTATTAATTTTTTTAAAAAAATGGAAATTTTACTTATTATTCAACAAATCATAACCATGCAATTTGGTCAGTGTAGACATCCGGTTCGGTTAGCCTGTGTTAGGGGATGAATTAGGTGTGCTCAGTTTGAGCAGCCCGTTGTTAAGCCCAATGATGAGAATATGAAACTTGGGCATAAGAATAAAACCTAAATCTCTAATTGGAAATGGGCTTGAAAGCCTCAAAAGCCCAAAACTTAGCCCAATTATCCAAACTTGGCCTAGGCCCGCTTGGCCTAAATAAAGCCAGGGCCAAAGAGGCATCGCCTTAGTGTAATGAGGCAATCGCCTCTTTGGCAGCTGCTACAGAGGCGATCGCCTCATTGAAGAGGCATCGCCTCTGTGGCAAACCACTTGCAGTTGTATTTAATGCAGCTACAACCATGGTGGCCAAGTGGTGTGGGCCCTATACCCCTAGACCTAATTTTATGTGAGGAAGAGATTTTAGGGGAAAGAAAAAGGTTATGAAGGCTCATGATAAGCTAGAAGGCTTAGGGGCATGGGCAAGGTAGGGAATAAAAGAAAAAAAAAAGAAAAGAAGGAAAAGGAAAGAAAAAACCATTGAAGGAGAGGAGAGCTCTGAAAGAAATAAAAAAAATGTTCTTAAGGGAGAAAGGGATACCCAAGCCAAAACAAGTCCACATTTCTTAGGAGAAGAAGGAAGAAAGCTTGTGCTAAGACAGAAATCACATCTTAGTGAGGATTATAATCAAGGATACATCTCTGAGGGTCTATCATTTTGGTAAAAACTTGCATTTAAATTAAATATATTCATCATTTTGTGTGCTTGGTTTGTGTGTGACTAAGTCATTAATATACTTTAGGTATATTTTTAGTGTGTTTTATTTGTTACCTTATTTCATTTATGTGATCCCTTAAACTATTGCATGTAGTTGTAATTTGGTATTTATTGGATGCATATATGCATATATTGTTTGCTTAAAGTAAAAGTCTAATCATTTTGAGAGTCGAACCAACCTGTCAATCATAAAGAGGCATCGCCCCTTGTTAATAAGGTAATCGCCTCTTCATAAAGGCGATCTTCACATTGACAAGCCTACAGGGAATTTGTCCTTTTCATTTATATGTTCTTGCATGATTCTTTTGCCTTAAAATGCATTAAGAAGGCCTGTTGATGAGGCGACGCCCATCATAGAGGCGTTACCCCTTTCCAAAAAGGCAATCACCTTATCACAGAGGTGATCGACACATTGATAGGTCGGCCCGTCGTGTGGCTCTTCTCCTTATATTAATTCTACTGTGATGTTTACTTAACATGTTCTTTCTGACTTTAGGCATGGTTATTTTATTATATGGTGATGTTTACATTGATTATTTAATGATTTCTTTAGTTTGTAATATAAAAACCCCTTTCCTTTAGAATTTTTATTTGTAAGTATTGTTATATATGATTTCGTGTTTTGAAAGAAGAACTAATTGTGTGTTTATTGTAGGAATTACTTGATGATTTTCATTATTGAGTAGTCACCTTTGTTAGCTACCTCTTTTATATCATTGTGTTTATGTTCATTATTGGTTTACTTTCAGTATATGTTTAGTTTATTTTCTGTATATTATTCTTTTATTTTGCCTAAAAGCATTGTAATCCCTAATCCCTTTCCCCATTTGATTCGAATGTATGGTTGTAAATTATTATTTATTTCATTTTTATTTAATGATGGGATTTAAAAGCATGAAATTGGATTAATGTGCAAACTTGGAATTAACTATAAAACTTAGAAAGTGAATTAGGGCAAGTGCAATTTTTGAATGTAAATGAGGAAATAATTAAATAATTAAAGGTAATAAAATGAAAAACACAAACGAAGGCCAACCACAAGGTTGGGTGAGCATTCAAATGCTCATACCTAGTTTCTGAACCCGATATTTGATGACGACTTCTGAGAACCTCCGTGGGATCTAGTTGCTATACAATGTGTCCCAATTTTTATCCATGTAATGACTCCATCTCCAAATAGGCCCAAGACCTATATCGTATTTTCAAGTGGGCCTCAAGCCCATACAGTGCTATGGTCACCAAACACTTAGGCGCACGCTAAACCCCACCGCCTACAGTGGCAACTCCATTGGGGATAGAGAAACTAATTCCAGTGTTTTGTGTTTTATCATCTTTAAATTATTTTCTTATTTCTTCCTGCATTTATGCATTCGCTACACATTTTGCACATAATAAGCACTTCAGTCCCAAATAAACCCAGCAATAGTTAGTACTTCACTACCTACATTTCACTCAAACCTGGTGGTGGAATATTTGATTATTATCACTCATGACACGTACTAATCCACGTTGTTTGACCCTTGAGTGGGGAGACGTATATGGATGTATATCGTTATGGGAGCCAAAACCTTCTTACCTAAGACTCAAGCCCATGTAATGATCTAGCAACTATCCTTAAGAATTTTCCCATGTGCATGTGTATTATACCATATAATGGACCCTTAAAATAAATCTCGAGCCTATCAATAAGTAATCCAAGGTAAAATGGGCCCTCATGTCCAACCAGAGCCCATTATAAACAAACTAAGTCAATAAGGGCCTTTCATGCCTATTCATGATCCATTTCAAGTGGGCCTTAACAAGTAAGTTTATGGTGCTAGGGACCTTGGCTCATAGAAAATGGACTCGGGCTTTATTTAAAGGATCCATTACTTATCTGAATCATTTTTTAGAGTTATCTTGCATATGTCAGTTTTGTTATCCCCCGTTAATAATTAAAACCCAGGCCAAAAATCCTATGACAAGATACTCACCATTGAATACGCATGTGGGAGAGATAAGGGCGAAAGTTTGAAGGTTTAAGCTTTGCATTTTGGTTTTGTGTATCTTCTTTTTTGTGTTTATTTGTTTCTTAAGTTTTCTTAAAATAAAATGGACTTGCATATCATGCATACACATCATGCATCATTCTAACAAATGGTTTTGTAGCACTATAGATCCTTCGAGCTCAACAGGGTGGGTCTAAAATAGTTCAAGTCACTTGGTTAGAAATTCATAAGTGAGAATGGTAGAAGGGTTCGATCCAGAGGCATTTAGAGTGCAGTTAAAAGATAAAGTAATGGTAGAAACCCGAAGGATCTCGATAAGGAAATCCCAATTAGGTGAAAGGAAGAAGAAGATGACGATGCTGGCCAACCCATTAAATTGAAAAAATGTGAACCCAACCTAAGATGTAGGGCAAATTGAGTGGGCCAAGAGCATGACCAAGGCAATGAACCAAATGCAGATGATGATGAAGGAGAAGGATATTGTCGTCCCCTTAGATTACGCTGATCTAAATCTGGAAAGGGAAGATGCACCGTTGCCCCATAAATTCAAATTCCCTAATATGAAGAAATACAATGGCACTGAGGATCCCTATTTGCATTTAAAGTAGTATGTGACTTATATGAAGGCCATTGAGCTGATGGAGAGCTAGATCATTAAACAATTCCCTATTTCACTGGAGGGAGCACTGATTCACTGGTACTACACCTTGGAACCATATGTTCAATCATATTAGAAGGAATTATATGCCACTTTTATCAAATAATATAGCCTCAATGTTCAGTTAGAGGTGTCACTGAGAGACCTGCAGAACACCAAGCAAAACTTTAACGAGCGTTTTATCGACTACCTAACTCGTTGGAGGGGAAAGTTGTCTTTGATGAGACATAGGCTTGCTGAGTCGGATCAATTAGTCTTGGAAATAGAGGCGTGTGTCCCGGCATTGTCTAAAAAGCTAAGAGATTTAGGAATTAGAAGCTTCAAAGAATTGCATAGGTTTAGAGTCCAAAAAGAGTCAGATTTGGCACAAGAGAAGAAATTTTACTAAGAAAGGTCTGGGGGCAAGGAAGGAGCTAGTTCAAGTAGTAATTTTCAAATCCATGCCATCTGACCACCCTACAATAATGTATAGGTTAATGCAGTTAAATAGCCTCAAAGATTTTCAAATTTGGGACGTCCTCTGTCCAAGGTCCTTGACAAGCTTATTGCTACGACCTTTACCTTCACAACAACCCTTACCTGGTGCCAACCCAAAGCTCTTTTGCAAATTTCACCAAACCATCAAACATGACACTGATAGCTACATCCGATTAAAGCATGAAATCTAAGACCTAATTAACTCAGGCAAAATTATTGACCTAGAAACTAAAAAGCCAAACACACAAACCAACCCCTTACCTAACTACCAAAATGTACCACCACTAAATGCACCCATTTTAATAGTCAACACTGGTCTAATGAAGGAGCAAGTCCTAAACTCCTTCATAGATATCACCCACCACTCCCTAAAAGTCGAACCTGAAAACCTGAAACCAAGCAAATGACTCTTGGAATCATAGGTGCACATCTTGGACATATGGAGTTTCGATGATGAGAGCGAGGAATGGATTGACCTATGGGACAATAAAAGGAGTAAACCAGGCCAGTCTTGGGGGAAAGTTAAAGGAAAAAAGGAAGAACCTGAGATTGCAAAGTTTGAGACTAGAAAGGCAAAAAGCTCTGAAAAAGGGGAAGAAACAAAGCGAAGTGAGGAGGCTGTTGCTAGTGTTTGGGAGTTACTTATACATTCTAGAGACCATAGGGAGGCCCTAGTTCTGGCACTAGATCAGAAAAAGATCTCCTCTAACTCTACCTTAGAACAAATGGTCAGGTCATTAATGGAAACCCCTCAAGGAACGATAACATTTTCTAATGATAACCTACCTCTAGAAGGGAGGGACCACTACAAAGCTCTATTTATCAAGGCTAAGGTGAAGGGAAAAATGACCTAATGCATGATGGTTGACAATTGTTCCACCATTAATGTGTGTTTGTTGAAGATTTTGCCAAAGTTAAGATTGACGATGGTCGACTTAAAGCCTTCTAAGGTAGTTATCAAGGCTTATGATGACACTAAGAGGTCTGTGGAGGGAACATTCAAGGCATTGGTCAAAATGAGACCTATAGAAGTTTTGGTTGACTTGCATGTGATTAATATCCTAGTGACATTTTCCATTTTATTGGGAAGGCCGTGGTTTCACCCCCTGGGCAGTGTACCATCCACTGTTCACTAAAAAATTAAATTCCCTCATGAAGGAAGGGTTGTCACCATCTCTACTAAAACTGAAGTCGCTGTGGCTGCACTAAAATTAACCCCCGGAGAGATCTCCATTAGTCCCAGCTTTAAGGTTTGTGTAATTTACAAGGATGAGATGGATGAAAAGTTTTTAAAAATGATGCACAACATGAAGTTTATGCCCGACATGTGGTTAGGAAAAGATTAGAGTGGACCTCCAAAATTTACGAAAAATAAGGTGCCTATTTTAAAGCACAGGCTGAGATTCAAAGACGCCAATGGAACTGGGGGAGAGATAGATATTTGGGGTCAGTATGAAGAAAAGGAGAAGGAAGTCATGGCTGAAAAGAAAACTATGTAAGAGATTTTTATAAAGGAAGGCACTAGGTACTCATACAACAAGACTCTAGAACCTCTCCTAATGGTTGGGGAAGTTATTCCAGGGTTCAAAATCTTTACTGAATTTGTGAACAAAGCCAAAGATGTTGCTATTGAAGAAGCCCCTACTGAAGAACTAGTGACGGCTGAAGAAGAATTCAAAGAGAATGAAGCTACCTCAGAGTTGAAGAACGTTGATGATCAAAGCAAAGAACTTGATTTTGAAGCCTAAGTCCTCAACTCCGTTAAAATTTCTTTTATGATGATTATGATGTTTCTTTTGCTTTTTTATTTAAAACTAACAATCATTTCTTTTCAAAAGTGAATGTAATAAAGTCTGAATTTGTTTAATTGTATGATGTGTTCCCTAATGGTTATTTTATTTGTGATGATCATTTCATGCATATGTTTGACATTAATTCCATGCAAACCGAATCATTTAATTTGGGCACAAACAATAATCCTAAAAATATATTTCTTGCTTTTGGTTTAACTCATGATGAGAGAGAAAGAATGAAAGAAATATTAATAAAGAGACAGGAAGTATTTGCTTGGAGTTATGAAGACATGCCTAGAATTGACAAGGGGATCTCAAAACACAGAATTACCATGTACCCTCACAAAGCACCAATAAAGCAAAGGCAGAGGAGATTAAGAAAGGAATGGGCTCTCCTGATCAAGGAAGAGATCAAAAAATAGTTAAAGGCAAAGTTTCTAGAAGTAGTAGAGGACACCCAGTGGTTAGCAAACATAGTTCCTATTCCTAAGAAAGATGGAAGGGTCAGAGTGTGTGTGGATTACTGAGATTTGAACAAAGCCTGCCCTAAGGATGACTTTCCGCTACCACATGTTAATATGCTAATTGATAGTGCAGCTTCTAATGTGATGTACTATTTCATGGATGGATTTTCAGGGTACAATCAGATTATGATGGCAGTGATGGATATAAAGACATCCTTTACTACTAAATAAGGCATGTATTGGTATTGAGTAATACCTTTTGGATTAAATAATGCAGGGGCCACTTATTAGAGGATAGCGATCACTTTGCTACATGACATGATCTATAAGGAGATGGAAGTATATATGGATGATATGATAGTGAAATCCATAACTAGGGAAGGGCATTTCAAGGCACTAGATAAGTTTTTGGCAAGGGTAAAAAAGTACAATCTCAGACTAAATTCGAAGAAGTATGTTTTTGGGGTTACATATGGGAAACTATTAGGACATATTATCAGCTAGAAAGGGATAGAGGTAGATCCATATAAGATTAAGGCAATCCAGGATATGCCCGCGCCAAAGAATGAAAAAGAGGTCTGAGGGTTCTTGGGGCATTTGCAGTATATCAACATATTTATAGCCAAATTGATGGCTATTTGTAATCCCATTTTTAAGCTTCTAAAAAAATATCAACCTGTAGTGTGGGATGAAAGGTGTCAATAAGCCTTTGATGTTATCAAGGATTATCTAATGAATCCTCCTATTCTGCAACCGCCTAGGCTGGGTAAAGCCTTAATCCTGTATCTGGCAATTGAAAAAACGCAATAGGGGCAATGTTAGTACAAGAAGATAAAGAGAAGATAGAGCACGTTGTGTATTACTTAAGTAAGAAACTCCTGCCTTACAAAACTAGTTACAGCCTTGTGGAGAAAACATGCCTAGCGGTGATTTGGGCAACAAAAAAACTTCAACACTATTTCCAGTCTTACAAAGTATAGGCAGTTTCCAAACATGATCCCCTCAAGTATCTCTAGGTGGAGAAGACTTTGGTTAGCTAGGTGGCTTGTTCTACTTATAGAGTTTGACATAGAGTACATAGCCAAAAAAATGGTAAAGGGATGAGTGGTAGCAGACTTCCTGGCATAGAGCCTAGTGTATGATGACCAAGAATGGAAGTTAGAGTTTCCTGACGAACACCTAGGGGAAATAGAGGTACAAGGTTAGGAAATGTACTTTGATGGGGCCGTCAATAACAAAGGGGCTGGAATAGGTGTGATTTTGGTTACACTAGAGGGAGAGATGATCCTGATGGAAAAGAGGCTCGAGTTTGAGGTAACCAATAACCAAGCATAATATGAGGCCTGCATTTTTTATTTAGAAGCATTACACAATACAGGGGTAGAGAATGTTACTGTGTATGGGGATTCCATGTTAGTCATAAAATAAGCTACCAAAAAGTAGGAGATAAAAGAGGATAGATTACATCCATACTGGGAGTATCTGGCTACTATATTATGCTCATTTGCTTAGTGTAAGTTTATTCACTTGCTAAGAGAGGGAAACCAGATAGCTGATGCCTTAGCCACATTAGCCTCCATGTGGGAAAGTGGGAAACAGCTAGAAGCCAAGCCCTTGATTCTAATAAAATCTTGTGCCCCTTATTACAAGGAGGTGAGGGTGACGCCAGTCGACACTGCTGAGAAACCTTGGTTTTATGACTTACAAAGATATCTAGAAATAGGGCAATTTCCAGGTGACGCTAATGGAAAAGAGAGGATATCTCTGTAAATGTTATCTCGACAATTCATAAGTCACAATGGGATGCTATACAAAAGAATGCTAGTCAGGGTACACCTCAGATGCATTGATAAGGATGAATCTCAAAAGCTTATGGAAGTAATTCATAAAGGGATATGTGGGCCACACATGAATGGGACAGTCTTGGCAAAGAAAATAGCTCATAGGGGTACTTTTGGCTCACCATAGAAGCAGATTGTGTTAGATTTATGAAGAAATGTCACAACTGTCAAAGTTATGGTGATGTTAGCTATTTACCATCTATGGAGCTTCAAGGAATGACTTCTCCTTGGCCGTTTATTGTATGGGGGATTGATATCATAGGAGAGGTAAAGCCAAAAGCAACTAATGGCCATTAATATATTATTATGGCTATCAACTACTTCTCCAAATCGGTTGAGGCTGAATCTTATGCTACTATGGGTTCAAAGCAGATGTCGAGGTTCATCGAAAAGAACATTATCTGCAGATATGGTTTGTCACACCACATAGTTATAGATAATGGGGTTCAAGCACCACATTATCATCTTCGTAGAAATGGCTACGCTACTGAAAGACTATAAGATCAAGCACCACATATCATCTTCATATAGGTCGCATGAAAATTAAGCAGTGGAAGCAACCAATAAGAAAATGAAAAAGATCCTGGCCAAGATTTTAGAAAATTACCGAGATTGGGCAGAATACTTACAATTTGCATTGTGGGGGTACCGAACCATTGCTAGAACTTCAACAAGGGTCACTCCATACTCTTTGGTTTATAGGTGTGAGGCCATTTTATCGGTGGAAGTTGAGATAAGGTCATTGAGAGTCCTTCTAGAATCTAAACTCTTTAAGTATCAATGTGTCGAGAGTCAATTGGCTCAGTTGACATTGCTGGATGAAAAGATGATGAAAGCTATGTATCATTCTCAGTTGTATCAAAAAAGAATAGCCTATGCCTATAATAAAAAGATCAAGCCAAGGAAGATTCTAGAAGGAGATTTGGTGCTAAGAAGCTTGCAAAGTCAATCATGACCGACCCTCGAGGAAAATTCAAGCCTAATTGGGAAGAACTGTATTTGGTAAAGAAGTTATTTTTGAAAGGCATTGCCATTTTGTCTAACATTGAGGGAAATGAGTTTAGGGAGCTCATCAACCTAGATAAACTCAAGAAATACTTTCTGTGAAAGAGTCTTGCTAGGGAGAAAACCTTAAAAAGAGGATGTCTAGGAAAAAGGTAGAGACTAAAAAAAAAGGAAGTCCTGTTGGATTGAAAACCTTAAAAGAGGCAGTCCAGACAAAAGTTAAGGACATATAAAAGGAGAAAGAGAGATGCAAAATGGTTAGCTGGAAAACTTACAAGGGCAAGCCAACTAACAACATGAGATATATCAGAAGCGAAATGTAAATACATTTTGTGCTTAAATGAAATGAAATAGATTACTTTAATTACTGTTAAACATTGCATAATGTGTCTATTACAAGCCGTTTAACTAATAAAAAGGGAAACTACATCTAACAAAAAAGGAAAATAACGACTTAATTTCATGAGCTAATTTTGTATTCTTTTCTTTTGTTGGTCACCCCGAAAGCTCAATGCTTGTAACTCTCTTGTCCTTTTATTTCTAATAAATTCATCTCTTTCTGTTTATTGTAAATGAACTCACACTTTATAATGATCATTGGTAGTTTGATCTCTATTGTGGTTAAATTTCTCTTAATGATTCTTCGAGGCCAAGTTACCACCAAGTGGTCCAGGAAGTTTTGAGAAAGGGGTCCTGGTTCGAACTCATGAACTAACTCTACGATCAGTTGTTTGTGACCGTATTGACAACAGAGGTAGGTTGGATTGTAAAAGGTGGTAAAATGAGGATTGATGATGGGAACGCAATATGTATAGGACCGGATGGTCACATGCTACAATCCCCACCAAGGGCATATCCAACGGATCAGAGTGTTAGGAAATGTTGATAGCCAACTGTGAATATCTACCGGAATAGGGTGTAGCTTTCTTGTTCAGTAATGTTTGGCCTTGTAACGGTTGATGTCTTGAGGGGGTTTGAGCAGACTCAATTTCTCATAAAGCCACATATGTAAGTTAACAAATGATTAGGTGTAAATAATAGGACAGTTAGAAGGCATGAATTGACACCAGAGAGCTTACCTTTAATAGAAAGGGGCTTTTTGAGAATCATTATGTTTCTATGAATTTTTCCAATCTAATGATAATTTCTACTAAAATGAGAGGGAAGGGATTGAACCCTGATTCTACCTGATCAAGAATGGAAAGGACCTTCGAATCACAATGTCCAGAGGAAGAAACTAGTAGAAACTAGGCATACAAATAGAGAGCCATCATGCGGGGCCAGCAAGTTTCTTCTTTGACCACACCCATGGTGATCTCAACGAAAGATTCTAATATGATTTCTGAATTGAGAATATAGTGAGAAGAGGACTGGGGTGGAAGGTTGAACATATGCGCCATTTGGTATTGAATGGAGTGAGGATTTGGGTTTTCACGGTCGGAACCGTAAGTCGGTAAGTGGAATCCACGTGGTGACTGAGAATTGCTTTAAATTCCTCTGACAGAGAACATATTTCTGCTGTGTTGAACCAAAAAATGTGTTTATAGGAGTCCTAAAATTGACCAATGGTGTGGAGGAAAGGGAAATTGATCCTCTTAGTATATAGTGATTTGAAGATCGAAAGGTGAAATGGCTCTAACCTAGCCCAAGATTTTTTTTCTAAACCTTTTAAGATCGGTTGTAGTAGTTTGAGACTCCGTTCAATCATGATTCAAGCTTTTAAGGTTGTCTAGAGAGAGAAACTAGAGGTTAGGGACAAAGGGGACTTAAGAACAAGGCCGGACAAAGGGTTGTGAGTTTTTAAAGGGGTAGGACCACCTGCTGATGAAGCAATCGCCTCATCGATAAGATGTCACCTTAGCAGTAAGAGGCGATCGCCTCTTCATCAGGGAGCCATAAGACAATCGCCTCTTCAACAGTGTTGGTTATTGTGCTTCATCAAATTGTGCAATCTCGATAGGTGTAAATCAGGATGTAATGGGGTAGACACACACATGTAATCATTGAAACTAATTCGTATGTAAAAAATAATAAATTTAGCTGAGATAAAATGTCGAGTTCTATAAATAATTTGTTAATAAATTAATAAACATATGTAAAAAATGTATGTGTTCATTGATTAAGCTAATTTAATTAGTCCTATAAGAGAAATAATGATTTGTTGGCCCTAATACATCAAGCGTCTGATCTAGTTCCCTCGGGGTCATCCCCTCCTCCATCATCATTGCCACTCTTGTCCTCATCCTCGTCATCCTCATCAATCTAGAACACATTAATCTAACACTCGAGAGTGGCGATCCTTACCTTGCTAGCCTCATCTTGATCTTGTTCAGATAAATCATAGTTTAGTAAATCATGTGAGCATGCATACATGTAAAAAATAAAAAGATTCTTACACTCCACTGTTGGGTGATCTCTAGCATGTAGTCTCTCTAGGCCTCTATCATACGGTCCATATATAGGCCTTGCTCCAAAGGAATCTTCATTGTCATATAAATGTTAGAACTCACAATGAAAATAGGTAAGGAATGAGCTTATATGAGTGGCACTACCAGGGGTACATGCAGGAGTCAGCTCCTCATCTAAGGTCAAAAATTGGTGAGACAACTCCCTAAGTGGAACCCAACATCGAGCTAAATGGTCGAGAACATGGATGAAACTGCCTAAGACACACTCAGAACTGGGGGCAGTAGTCGGCTTGGCCTGCTCACCAGCTGCTAAAGTCTCCTCCCTGCCTAGATCTAATTGATGGCTCAGGGGTTCTCTCTCTCGCACACAAGATCTGACCGGGGGCATGGGCCTAACAAGTGCAGCCTAAAGGCAAGATAAGAGAAGCATGTAAGAACGCGGTAAATTCTCAAAGTGAAAAAAAAAGTTAATAGGGATATACTTGAGAGGTAGAAGCGGCATGAAAAGGGACTGTCAGCAGGAGGTGGGTTCAAATGAACCCCACATATTAGCTCTTCACATAAAGAATGTAATCCATAGCCAGTGAGCCTATAATGGCCTGAGCGAGGTCATTGCCCTCCAGCTCGTGAACCCAAAGCATGTTATTAGGAGGAGACTTGGGAACCCGTCTCGCTTTAATGCCTACTCTCCAGTTCAAGACCCACTTGCCCAGATACCAAGATCGATATCCAGGACCACAAAGGAATAATCTCTTTCAATTTAGGGGCCTGGAATGAGTCATCTTAATAGTCCAACTATCCTTAGGCCCCCATAAGTCATTCCGGATCTACAAAAGTGGAGATGTCAACAGGTAAGTAAATTAAATTTTCATAATTTACTAATGAAAGGGGTTATGTTTTGTAGGTACCGTGTCCTGCATTAGGGAGTTCAGGTGCTATTTGTGGATATGTACTCAAGTGAGATGCCTTTTCAAGACACGGCTGGCACCCCATCTATCGATGGCAGGGAAGTGATCCCCCACTCGTAGCACACCCACAAGTAGCTTTAGCTCCAAAGCACAGACCTAAAAAAAAGGAGGGGGGGAAGAAGTTGAGTAATTAGTATAAGCAAGCAGAGGTTAGAACAAGATAAGAAAGGGGGGAGTCACGACTTACCAGAACAGCATGCTAAAAGCCATAAAATCTCTTGGCCCCTCGGACCACCTCATCCATGCTCCGGTATAAATACGCGAGAGCATAACTAGCCCAATCAAATGTAGATACCTGATCAATATCTCGAAGAGCTGGTAAGAACATCAAGTCAATTGAGCTGGCAGTGTTAGCAAAGAAGGTGGTGCCAAGCAAGTAGAGTAGGAAGGCCCTCACCACTGATCAACCTCGCGGGGAGTGATCATAGCTATGGCTCGCTCTTGAGTATAGAAGCTCCTAATTGAGTCCAACTTTAGGGTATGCGTCACCTTCATGTCGGGAGTCATGCCCAGAAGCCGCTCGATGTATACGACCTTATTTGGAGATAGTTGGTGTAGGCTCGCGTCAAGAGGGATGTGGTCTCCAGCATAAGCAATCACGGGCTCGGGTCCAGAGTGAGCTCACTGAATGGAAGATGGAAGGTGTGGGTCATGTCAAACCACCTCTCCATCAGAGCATGTAATAACTAATAATATGTGTGTCCCTGCTCAGAAGGAAGCGCGAGTACGAAGTTTTCGAATCCAGTCTCCCTAGATCTTATCCCTCTGGTCATCAATCAGCTTACTGTAAAAGACTCAAGCCCTATGAAAATTCCCAGCAACCTTAAATGTTTGAGCATCATGCTGCAAGCAAAGAAATAGGGAAGTGAAATTTATGCATTTTATTGTTATGGAAAATTCAGAAATAAACAAGCATGTAACTAATGTAGATCGCCCTGTCAATGAAGCGATTGCCTCATCACAGAGGTGATAACCTCACCATAGAGGCAATCACCTCTTTAAAAAGGCGATAGCCTTTAAATCAGCAAGAGTGACCATCGCCTTTTTAAAAGGAGCCTATCGTCTCATCGATAAGGCGATTGCCTCATTGATGAGTTGATCACCTCATCGAAGAGGTGATTACCTCTACAAGATGCAGACAACAATGATTCCTAATTTTTAAAAATCAGAATGACAAATTTTATAGTTTTTTTAACCTAATAATGCTCTATAGTGATAAATACACAAGAATAATCACTAACCCAATATAATTTTGCAAGAAAACTCAGGTACTAACCTCTCTAGATGTAGACAAACAAATATGGGACCCTAGATCCACTAGGAAGGGAATCGAGTCTCCTCGTGTCAGTCCTAGACTTCGAGAAGCACTAATAGAAGGTAGGATGTGATCCCACTCGAGTACAGGAGGTGTTCTCTCGTGTTCCATTATCTGGGAAAAGGAGAAAGGTACAAAAAGTGTAGAAGAAAAAAAAGAAAGAGGAAAATGACAAAAATGAAAATAGAGGAAAATGGGAAAGAGGTTGCTTTTTATAGTGGGTGGAATTTTAGGGTTAAAAAAAGGGGAGGGTATCATTGTATTCTAAGAGGTCAAAACTCATGGAAAGAAGTCATCTAAATAAAGTTTTAAGAAGAGTGGGCTAGAAAAACCCACACTGCAATAGGACAGGGTTGTTCAGGTTTGAATCCCCAAAGCTTAAAGAAAGGGTTATTCGGGTTTAAATCCCCGAAGCTTAAGCACTGGGCTATTCAAGTTTGAATCCCTTAAGTTTAAGGAAAGGGTTGTTCGGGTTTAAATCCCCAAAGCTCAAGGAAAGAGTTATTCAGGTTTGAATCCCCGAAGCTCAAGGACAGGGCTATTCAGGTTTTAATCCCCAAAGCTTAAGGAAAGGGCTGTTCGGGTTTGAATCTCCAAAGCTCAAAGATCGAGATGACTGCTTGGGTAGTATCCCCAAAGTTGAAAGTAAACTACAACTAGTCCAAGAAAACTCAAAAGTCTGTATACCAAGAGAAGTGATAATCGAACTAGGAAAATCTGGGAACTACATCCCCAATGGTAATCGAGCCAGGAAAACTCGATAACTGAAGTTGAGATTAAGTGATGATTAGGCCAGGAAAACCCAAGAATCATGTTTCAGGTGATTAATAGTTGGTCCAGGAAAACCTATAAGTCTATGTCCTCAGTGAAATAGCAATCAGGCCAGGAAAACTCGAGGTTAATAGTCTTTAAATACCTTTATTAAATATTAATAAGTGGCTGATTGGGCTAGGAAAACCTGAAGATCACGGTTATGTTTCAGAATTAAAGGACTCAACTCTCGGGTGAAACTTAAGAGCTAAGTGTGTTACTAATCTTATTTATCTATTTGTTGTTGTGCATGTGATTTTTCAAAAAATGGTCATTGCATGCATTTGATTTTTTTAAAAATTAGGGGGCAAACTGGAGACACCTAGTTGGGTCAGCCTGTGTTAGGGGACAAATTAGGAGTGCTCAGTTTGATCGGCCTGTTATCAAGCTCAATGATGAGAATGTGAAACTTGGGCATAAGAATGAAACCTGAATCTCTAATTGGAAATAGACTTGAAAGCCTAAAAGCCTCAAAAGCCCAAAACTTAGCCCAATTGTCCAAAATTGGCCTAGGCCCACCTGGCCCAAATCAGGCCCGGGACAAAGAGGCGTCGCCTCAGTGCAATGAGGCAATTGCCTCTTTGGCAACTGTCGCAGAGGCGATCGCCTCATCGAAGAGGCACCACCTTTGTGGCAGACCACTTGTATCTGCAACCATGGTGGCCAAGTGGTATGGGCCCTACACCCCCAGACCTGATTTTGCATGAGGAAGAGATTTTTAGGTGGAAGAAAAAGGCTATAGAGGCTCATGATAAGCTAGAAGGCTTAAGGGCATGGGCAAGGTAGGGAATAAAAAAAAGAGAGAGAGAAAAAAGAAAAGAAGGAAGAGGAAAGAAAAAAACCATTGAAGGAGAGGAGAGCTCTGAAAGAAATAAAAAAAATGTTCTTAAGGGAGAAAGGGAGATCCAAGCCAAAACAAGTCCATATTTCTTAGGAGAAGAAGGAAGAAAGCTTATGCCAATGCGGAAATCACATCTTAGTAAGGTTTATAATCAAAGATACATCTCTGAGGGCCTATCATTTTGGTAAAAACTTGCATTTAGACTCAATATATTCATCATTTTGTGTGCTTGGTTTGTGTGTGACTAAGTCATTAATATACTTTAGGTATATTTTTAGTGTATTTTGTTTGTTACCTCATTTCATTGATGTGATCCCTTAAACTATTGCATATAGTTATAATTTGGTATTTGTTAGATGCATATATGCATGTATTATTTGCTTAAAGTAGAAGTCTAATCATTTTGAGAGTTGAACCAACCTATTAATCAGGTGATGCCTCTTTATAGAGGCATCGCCCCTTGCCAATAAGGCGATCACCATATTGACAAGCCTCTTCAAAGAGGTGTTACCCCTTGTTAATGAGGCGATTACCTCTTCACAGAGGCGATCGTCACATTGACAAGCCTCTAGGGAACTTGTCTTCTTCGTTTATATGTTCTTATATGATTCTTTTGCCTTAAAATGCATTAAGGAGGCCTGTTGATGAGGCGACGCCTCATCATAGAGGCATCACCCCTTGCCAATAAGGCGATCACCACATTGACAAGCCAGCCAGCCGTCTGGCTCTTCTCCTTTTATTAATTTTATCGTGATGTTTACTTATCATGTTCTTTCTGACTTTAGTCATGCTTATTTCATTATATGGTGATGTTTACCTTGATTATTTGATGATTTCTTTGGTTGTAATATAAAAACCCCTTTCCTTTAGAATATTTATTTATAAGTATTGTTATATACGATTTCGTGTTTTGAAAGAAGAACTAATTGTGTGTTCATTACAGGAATTACTTAATGATTTTCATCATTGAGTAGTCGCCTTCATTAGCTACCTCTTTTATGTCATTGTGTTTATGTTCATTATTGGTTTACTTTCAGTATATGTTTAGTTTATTTTCTATATATTTTACCTGAAAGCATTGTAATCCCTAATCCCTTTCCCCATTTGATTCGAATGTATGGTTGTAAATTATTATTTATTTCATTTTTGTTTAATGATGGGATTTAAAAGCATGAAATTGGATTAATGTGCAAACTTGGAATTAACTATAAAACTTAGAAAGTGAATGAGGGCAAGTGCAATTTATGAATGTAAATGAGGAAATAATTAAATAATTAAAGGTAATAAAACTCAAAACACAAACAGAGGCCAACTGCAAGGTTGGGTGAGCATTCAAACGCTCATACCTAGTTTCCAAACCCGATCTTTGATGATGGCTTCTGGGAACCTTCGTGGGATCCAATTGTTGTACAGTGTGTTTCGGCTTTTATCCGGGTGGCGACTCCATCTCTGAATAAGCCTAAGACCTATATCATTTTTCCAAGTGGGCCTCGAGCCCACATAGTGCCATGGTCACTAAACACTTGGGCACGCGCTAAACCCCGTCACCTACAGTGAGCCAATTAAAGTAATAGCTGGATTTGATGGTGAAGCTATTAGAAATGGACAGTTTTTTTTATTGGTGTAGTTGTTGGTGTTTTTCTTAGTGGTAAAGATACATGAGCAGCAACTAGTGATGATTTAGGTTATGTTGTTGCTTTAGCTAGAGCTGTTGGTGTTGCTAGAGTAGTTATCAAAGTTGTAGACAGTGTCATTAGGTTTCAAGTGTTTGGGATTGGGAAAGATAATGACAAGGAAGCATTAATCGTTGTGTAATGTTGAGAATAAATAGTTAGGTTAATTTGTGTGTATTTGGGCTGACTATTGGAACACTGAGAGACCCTTTAGTTCAAAAAAATTTCAAAAGCCTAAATGGCTTTTGGCCTAAACATCAATGGCCTAGATGCATCTTTTCCCTTGAAAAAAGGTGCAAAAAACCCCCTAATGTTGTGCCCCAATCTCACATTTGTCACTAATGTTTTTTAAGGTGCAAATATGTAATATCCCGTGTTTTTAAAATATTTTTACACAGTACCGGGATATGCAGAGTTAATGATTTCTGTATTTTATGTGATATTTTTACGAGTTAATATGTATTTAAAACCTATTTTAATTACGGTATATTATATACAGTGTTTTACGTAAAATTTTCCCGGGACTTTCATTTTCGGGGAAATTTCCACGTAAACAATGTATTATTAATTATTTTAAATGTATTTACGGGTTTGCATGAACTCATACATATTTTTAAATTATAAAATAAAGCTTATGTGTGTGTATATTTATTTAATTAGGGTTTAGTATTACCCTAATATTTTATTAATTATTTATTTGTTCTATTGTTATTTAATTATTTTTATTTAGTAAAACTTATTAAAATATTAATATTTTTATGTGTGTGGTGTATATTTGATTTGTGTGATTTAATATTATTTTAATATAAAGTATAAAGTATATATATATACATATATACATCAAAAAAAAAAAATTGCCAAATTACACATTTGCCCCCGACTCCTTCTCCTTCTTCTTTCCCACGCCCGACGCCCGACCACCATCCCTCATCGCTGCAACTGCCGTTCCTTCACCGTCGGTGTGCCTCTCGGCTTGCCACCGTCGCCTCCAGCCGTTCCCCGCCGCCAGCAGCCCCTTTCCCGACGAGTTTTGGCCGGAATTAGCTTTAGAGGCCGAAAGTCGAGCTACCGCCGTTTCTCCCTCCTCCGACCACCGTTTTCGACACCGCCAGTCTCTTTCTTCTCCTTGAGCTCCGGTGAGTGTTATTCTAGCTTTGGTTTGAGCTAAAATGGTCTAGAATTGCTTAGGTTTCGATTTGTAAATTTCGGCCTATTAGGGTTTTCGATTTTTTTCGAATTGTTCTTGATTGATTCATGGAAACTTCCTTCACAAATGTTGTTCCTAGTAGCTTAATCTACATGTATGAATTTTTGTAGAATTTTTGGAGATTGTTTGGATTTTTGGGTATTTTTGAATATTTTAATATTATTTTCTAATTTTCGGAAATTAATTATTTAAATTATGAAATTGGAGTTTATGGTTGAATTGGGAGTTGAAATGAATTATAGGAATTTATTTGGAATTTTTATGAATTTCTAAGTATTTATTTTTAATTATTGAAGTTTAGGTGATTTTGGAAAATTAGGTTAATTGTGTTTTAAATTAAATTTAATTGGTTAATTGAGTTTAAATATTGATATTATTGATAAATATGTTGAGAAAATTAATTTTGGGTAATTGTATGATTTTTGGTGAATTTTTGAAGTAATTTAGGTATATTTATATATATAGGGGTATTTTGGTAATTTTACCCTAAATTGTCTAAAAATGTAATTTAATTGGTTTTAATATTTATTTAAGGTATAAAAAAATGATTTCTACAAAATATTTAGTATTTTTAACTAATTAAAACTATTTTTCGGGAATTATTTTCAATTATATATATAATATACGGTTTTTCTAATAAAATGAGTTTTAATCGATTTTTATAGTGTTTCAAGGTCAATTATGTAATTTTTACCTATAAAATGTATTTCTGTGATTTAAGGATATTTTCGGTATATCTGGAATCATTCTGTGTTTGTGGACCCCGGTCGGTGGACTGTAGTTTGGAGCCCGACCGTGGGATTTTGATTGTGTTGAGCTTGTATTTCGAAGTGTATTTTTTTTGCAGGGTCGGCTCTACTCTTTTGAGTAGAGAGATGTCCGTTTTACAGGGGAGGTTCTGTCGGATTTTCGGTAGAATTCTCGTAAAACGTGATGTCCAGTCGAACCCTAATTCTGTTTCCGTATTTTAATACTCTAGATTGAATTCTAGGATTTCTGTTAGGTTTATTCTAATGTCGGTTATTTATTGCTTGTTTAGTTGCGCCGAGACCGAGGGCTAGTGGACCAGGCCCGTCGGACCTGTCTCGTGGAGCGCATTAGGTGAGTTACTATATTATATATATATGCTTAGGATGCATGATTTAGAAAATACATGTTTTATTTTGACTGAATATGCATAAATAATGTGATTTATATTCAAGTATATTTTTGATATATTTTTGGTATATAATAAATTATATACATGTTTTGTTAATAAAATATATTTAAAATGTTTTTAAATATATTTTTAGTTTAATTCATGATTTGATTGGATTTATTTGACATATATATACTCAAAATATACCTGGTTTATGTTTGGTATATTTTCGGTATATATATGGTTTATATTGTTATTTCATTTATATTCATGCATCATTTATTTTTGTGAATGAATGTTTTATATTTAATGATGAAGGATATCAATAGAACGTGCTACCTAGTGGGCAACAGTAGGACCGAGTACGTACCGGTACGCCTATAGTATTTAGGCTATAATACTAACTATTTGTGGATATTGATTTAATTATGATTATCGATATGTGAGATGTGGTTTGGGTGTGATTGCTGGAGCTCGGTTGACCAAGTGTCTCGGGGCCAATCACACTGGCAGTCAGACTGCTGGAGCTCGGTTGACTTAGTGTCTCGGGGCCAGTCTATTGTCCAAATGGATTAAGTGGATATATTTGGATAAGTGAGCCTGTATGGCCAGAGTGTTGTTTAACACTATTTTCTGAGGTTGCGATATTCTAGGGTTCTATATGATCCTTCATAAAAGATGATTTTCAGATAAATACATAAAAAATGATTTTACTGCATCTGTGTGTAATTGTCTGTATATATATATATTATATATACTGTTGACTGTATGCATTATCACTTAGTGTGTATGTATATATATTATAGTAATTCACTCAGTGAGGTCTGACTCCCCTCCGTTGACTATTTTTCAGGAGAGTCAACTTCTTCAGACCTCAGTAGCAGGTCGATACGCCGGATTTCTTCTGCCCCGGCTTCTTTATGTAAATTGTCTACTTGAGTCTTATTGATTTTATCTAGACACTGCAGTAGTTGTGAATTACATTATTGGATTTCATGTATTTTGTTTTAAAGGAGATATATTATGTTAAAACTGGATTGTATTAAAGAGATTTTATGTATGAGATGAGATTTTTATTTAAATCCAGTTGATATGGATAATATTATGATATTATGATTTTTATTTTCCGCTGCATATTATATTGTTACTGTTATGATGGCATGATTTATTTATTTTTAGGCTTGCTACGGGTTCCGGATTCGAAAGAATTCCCGTTCCCTAGCGCCGGTCATGGCCCCTGTTTTGGGTCGTGACAAAATACACCCTTATTGTTTTGAAAACCATTTATTTAAGCCATTTAAGCCCCTCTTATAAACGATGTTAATTCTTATTGATAGTGGGGTCCGTTATTATTGACATGCATAAAGAAAATTATTAGATAAAGGTGTATTTTTTCCCCTAACGTTTGTAATAATGAAAAATTTACCCATAAAAAGACTTAAGAAAATATTAAATAAATTTAGTCCATATGATTTTAAAAAAATTAGGAATAATTAAAGAAACTAAACTCATCTCATCCTATTACCTATATAAAATTTTGTTTTTTTAATCACTCCCAAAATAAAAAAAATATCTATTTATTTATTCATCTCATCATAATTTGTTACATTTTAAAAAATATTTATTAATTTTTATTTTGCCAGTGAAAAAAAGCACAAATTTATATAGAATGAAATGAACTTTTCATTTAAATATTTATAAATTTTTCTAAATGGGACACAATTTTTTAAAAAATTCATAAAAATTCATATGTAAATTATTTTAATATTGATTAGCATTTGTAGATTTCATAAGTATAAAAAAAAATAGTTAATTAATATTTTTCATTAAATAAAAATTTAAATTTTTTGAAAAATTTGTGTTAAAATATTTTTAAATTTTCTTTAGGGGTAAATTTATTCCTTGTTATAAAATTAGGGGAAAAATGTACCTCTATCTAATAATTTTCTTTGTGCATGTCAATAATGGAAGACCTCACTAATAGTTAGCATTAATATCGTTTGTAATAAGGGTTTAAATATATAATTTTCAAAATGATAAGGGTGTATTTGCATTTTGAAAAGTGTTAGCGGTGAATGTGAGAGTACGGCAAAATGTTAGGAGTGTTTTTTGTACGAAAAAATGGTCAAATGACCCCTTCAATTTGTATATTTGGATTAAATAGGCTGAATTTAAACTTTTTTTAATAAATAACCCAAAATTTCTATTTAAAAAATCAAATAAGCCCAAATAGACTTAAATTTTGCACGTGTTTCTTACCTTCTATTTTTATTTGTTGTGTTACTCTTCACTATTAAAAACATATCAACTCACATTTGTATCTCCTCTCCTTCTTTCTTAAATATTTATTTTCAACAAAATCCATGGTAACAACTCCAACGGCTTGTCTTCTTAAGTTCATTAGCTTAATTTTGAAAGAAAAATATAGATCCATTGCCTCAATAATTTGGCCATAAATCTTTTAACAAAACCCAATTGAAAAACAAAAGGTCACCTCAATCTATCTAAACCTTTTTTCTTATTTTTTCAAAAACATCTCAATTTCTGGTATTAGATCAATATCTAAATGCAATCAAATTTATTTTTTCTTTTTCTTGCTTTTACGAGTATATGGAGATCATTGTATTCAATTTAAATATTTGCTAACACTGCTATTATTGCCCCTGTTGTTGCCATTACTGCCCCTGTTGTTGCTATTACTGCCCTAATTATTACTGCTTGTTCCTTTTCGGGGTCTTTAATGAATTTCTTTTTTTTTTTAAATTAAAATTTCAGATTTAAAACTATATTTGTGATTGTAATTTTTTTTACTGCTTCTGATATAATTTTATTAAAGGACAAAAAATTTCAATAATTATAAGAAATATGCCTAAGGCTTTATAAATAAAAAATTTCTTTGCCGCTCCTTTTAAGAATCTGTTGTTGTGTCTGTTGATGTTGTTATTACTAATGCTGTTGTTGTTATTGTTACTATTATGGTGTTATTTTATGTTATTATTATTATTATTATTGCCTGTTACTTTGTTACAAGAGCAACAGTAAGAGCCGAAGAAGAAGAGGGTGTACAGTAAATTGATTTTTTTAGTTTATTTTTTATTTAAAAATATGTTGTTTCATTTTTTATATATAAAAATGAAAAAAATCAAAGTGAGGAAGTTTTGTTAAAAAAATATGGGGATAGGTAAAAAAAAAAAAACTATAATGTGATTTAATGTTTTTTCATTTCGAACTCTATAATTTTTTCGAGATAAGTTAGTATATTGTGTACTTTACCTTTAGTAAATTTATATTAAATTCACTAATATCATTAACTATATTAACACGAATGTTGACTTGCTGATATAAATACTGATGTCTTCATCTACGTCAGCATAATTAATGATATTAGTAATTTTATTCCAAATTTATTATTGACAGATATTATATGATACTAAAATATTACAATAAATTATATGGCATGAAGTAAAAAAGTGCTAAACCACCATATTTTTTAATACTTATCTAAAAAATGTTCAATTCACTCTCTTTTTTTTTGAGAAGTATATTACCCGCATCTAATTTGGTAAAATTTTAAATTTATTTGGTATTTAAATAAAAGTTTTGAGATTATTTGTTGAAAAAGTTTGAATTTGACCTTGATTCAAAGACACGACAAGACGCGAGTGCATATAAAAGTCAATTTCTTAATACCTTCCGCAACCTCTCGGACGACTCCTTCCTTTTTCACTTTTTCGCTCTATAGGCATTTTACATACACAATATCACAAACCTCTGAATCGATAAAAAAAAAAAAAAAAAAAACTAACAGTTAAGTACATAAACGAAACAAAAATCCAATGGAAGCAAAGATCGGCAAATTCTTCGATTCCGTCGGCTCTTTTTTCACTGGCGGCGATCAAATCCCCTGGTGCGACCACGACATCATCTTGGTACGTTCTCTTCTCTTCCTCTTCCTCTTCCTCATCTCTTTTCCTGATTTTATTAATTAGGGATTCATTTCTTCTTTCGAGAATAAATTGATAATTTTTTTTCTATACTTTAGCGTTTGATCATTGATGTAGTAAGGGTTTCTGCAACTATGATTTGATAAACAATCAACGCCGTAATTTTTTTTTTAAAAAAGCCTCCTCTTGGTGGCAGGGATGTGAGAGGGAAGTTGCAGAAGCTGCTGAGGGAAATTCTGATGCATTGAAAAGTGAGAGTATAATGAGGTTGTCATGGGCTCTTGTTCATTCTAAACGCTCCGAAGATGTGCAGCGAGGAATTGCAATGCTTGAAGGTGTATATATATATGATTTTATTGAAATTTTGAAATTGTGTGTTACTAGGTGTTCTAAGTTTTCATTTTTTAAAATTATTTTTTAAAAGAATTTTGTCATTATATGTTTTCTGATGAGTTAGGGTTTTGTTAAATTTGAGTTTTGATTTGGAAATTTTTCGTCATTTTGAGCATGTTTAGATTCTAGAGGTTTGTTCACGTTGTATGCCTCAAAAATTTGTATGCAGATTTATTTATTTTTCTATTCTTCATTGTATTATCATGTATGTATCTGTTTTAGTTCACAATTTAGTCTCTTTCGTTATATCTGCTGGCCTTTCGTAAAAGGCATGTACAAAATTATTTATCTTATGGTGTTTGTGATTCTGCATGATAAAGATTTTGCTGTTACATGACTTGGTAATGGTCTTTTTCCACCAACTTGTTTAGAAAGTGTACGAGAAAAAAAAGTCCTACCTAGTGTTCTAGTTGTCGTGCATCTGTCATACATAAGTAAATGCCTCATCCAAATATGCATGGAAGATATGTATGCCAGGCAAGAATGAACTCGTAAAATGTGTTAGTAACTATGAAATTCACAATCATTCTTTACAAAAAAGATATTTCAAAACATTGTCCTTGAGATCTCCTTCTGACTTGATATTACCAATAGCTAAAACACCATTTTTGCTACCACTATTTTTCACTGTCAGAGGTTCAGGGCAACATCATAAGCCGGGAACTTGCATTACCTGAGCACCCTGTCCCTATCCCTATCCCTATCCCTATCTGCTATTTTCTACCCTTAAACTGATCCAAATTCAAAGGCTAAATAATTTCTATTCTCAAAGCCACGCCTACATGAAAGGGGAAAATTCACATCACTATTTATTTTGTTGAATTTTTTCCTCTGTTCTTCTAGTCTTCTGCTATTGTTATAACCTTTCATCTACATTTTAAACTTTCTCTACCTAGGATATATTTAGTTATGAACTTTTATGATCCTATGTTCCTTTCTCCGTTATCGTTCCCCTTTTTCAGTTCCTATATGCCTTGATTGGACATTCATCCTTCTAAACAATTATAGTTGTCATGTTTGTTTAAAATTGTTGGGAGCCAGTTTAGTTCGTGTCCATTTAGGCAAAACCTTTTCTAGTTCATCCTTTTAATTGTAACAAAACAGCTTATCAGCAAGTGTTAGGCTGATCCTCTATCAGAGCTACTGATCCTCTTTTGTGTTCACTCCATTCAACAGATTTAGATGTGGTTTTACAGGAATTGTATGTTTTCAGAATTCTTAAACTCTTTTAGACTGTAAGAAACCTAGTTCCTTGCTACTGTTATGAAGATGCAGTGGCTTCCACATAAATGTGCTCCCATAAGCAAATAGAGAAATAGAGGGATGAGTCAGAGAGAAAGAAGCAGAAGAAAGAACATATCAAGGAGCAAGGGCATGAAATTGAAGCATCTGTAGATCTTTTGTAATTGAAAAACACGGGATTTGTCTAACAACCTTGTGATAAATTTGCAGGCATTTAATTTGATGTCTTTCACTAGCTTTTGTTTTGAAATAAGTTTGATGTCTATTATGTTGTAGTTTTATCTATTGCATGCATCTTTTCTCTTGACCAAACACCTCATTATTTGTAGCATCATTAGCCAATAGCAGCTCTCCTTTGCAACAGAGGGAGAAGATGTATCTTCTGGCTGTTGGATATTACAGAAGTGGTGAATATACAAGGAGCCGACAGCTTGTGGAGCAATGTTTGGAGGTCTGTCTCTATTACTCAATGTAATAAATTCTTAATGCTGTTTTTGCTAGTCATTCTTTCACAGCTTAACTTTCAAGTGAAAAATACTTTAAATGAGACCACCGGATGTTTTACATTTCAAACTGTGTGGCATGAGATTGTTCTTTTGGCCTCTTTTTGTCTTTCTTCCTTGGGGGCTTCAAAAGGAATATCTTCAAGACTTGAGTCTTATTCAATATTATATAGTTCCTTCTATTAGATGTTTGTATGCAAGCTTTACAGTGTTAACAGTATATTTTTGTATCACCATGTTTATAATTTCCGTTTCATTTGTATTCTAAAATTTTTCTCTATAAAAAGAACATTGTTGAATTTGGATAGATTGAACTGTCTCATTACTACTTGTTTGTTTTCCTTGATGTTTTTTCTGTACATGTTTATACTCAGCTTTAGAGGTTTCAGGTTCCCCATGTCGTAATTTTCTTTTCTCATTTTAAGAAAAAAAATTTCAGAATAATATCATTGAATTTTAGGTTGATTGAGTTTATTTTAATGTTTGAAAATTATTACTATTATCAGTTCAGTCATAACATAACCACAATCTTTTGCAATCAATTGTAAGTGGTTGATTATAATTTTATCAGATCTATTGGTGGACCCTTACGTGCTCATGTTTCAGCAATACCTATAATGGGTTGATTATCTGCTTTCACATCTATGTGTGCACTAGTCTGTCGTGAATGGACATTAGTTTGTTTGGTCTTTGGTTTGATTCTTTACTGAAAGTTGAGCGTTTGCAGGTGGCACCTGATTGGAGGCAGGCTCTGGTCCTCAAGAAGACAATTGAAGATCGAATCGCTAAAGGTTTTGCTCAAGACCACAGTTGAATTTTTCTCATTCTTGTTGTAGCAATAGCCTGAATAAGTTTATTCTGATTAAGTTTTAATTTCATTTGTTGGAATACAGATGGTGTTATTGGGATAGGCATTACTGCTACTGCTGTAGGACTCATAGCTGGTGGAATCGCTGCAGCAATTGCACGCAAGAAATGATAACCCTCAGTTCAACCATGTGAATAAGAACATGTTTTTTATACAATGCTGCTTTTATGGTTCTTTTTTTTTTTTTTTGGCCTAAAGGAGTATTTTAAATAATCATATGTGATAAAATTATAGCACCAGCTGGATTAATTCTATATTCTATATGCAGCCTGCATATTGTTTGATGTGGTCATTTTGAATCTCTTTGTGATAACATTATGTATAGTATGTTCTAAAGCTAACTTTAATATTACATTTTTGTTTTTTGGAAGAGTTGTGAAAATATTACTGGAAAAAGATGGTTACAAAGAATTGCCTATGTACATATTATTTCTTTTATCCTACTCTCAGCCTCGGAGGTGGACCAATATTCTGGGTTCTTGTTTATTTGAATTGCCTGTTCAAAAAGGGAAATAAAAGCGGTAGCAACATTTTCAATGCCTAAATTTTGTGATCAATTAAATTCTAAAAATATTATTTTACAATTAAGTTCTGAAAATTTTAGAAAATTTTTGTTGTTAATTCAATCTGTCGGCCCAAATAATTTTTTAGTTAGTCAATACCTGAAGCTGGACTTTTTTTTTTTTTCACAATTTAGTTTAGGGATTTTTTTTTTCATAAATATATAAAAAAAATGAAAGCAATTTCAAATACACAGTTGACTAAACTTTTCTTTCAAAAACATGTAAAAACATAATTTTTTTTTTTTTTGAAAAAATACGGTCTTTTTCTTCTCTTTTTTCAGTTTTGTTCTGTCTGAAAATTTTGTTCTCTACTTTTATAGAATATTTTCAGCATCACCTTCAAAATAATAATGATAAAAAAATTCTTCAAAAGCAAAAGTGCCATATTTTCTCCCACAAATGCTCTGGTTTTGAAGTGGAGGATCCAAATGGTGATAAAAGACAGCAATGAAACTTACATGCCAGGCTACAAGTGTTCCTGTTAATGATAGTTACCGACTTGGGTAAGAGGCAGCTCATGAATCTACTTCTTTTGGGTGTTGTTTCTCATCCTACTGGTTTCATGGTGATTCCTTATGCTTTGGGTTAAGTATATGTTTAATAATAATAACAAATTTATGGAGTTTATTTTCCAACTAAATATAACAACAATAACAACAACAAAATAATTTTAATAATAGTAATGGTATTACTTTAACAATCACCAAAATAACAAAAAAAATCTCCAAAACAACTAGAAAACAATAAAAAATATCCAAAAATTAAAACTAACCTGAAAAACAATAAAAAAATTTGGAAAAACAATCATAAAAAAACCAGAAAAACAATACAAAAAATAACTTCATAAAACTGAAAGTAAACTAATCAAAATAATTAAAAAGAAAAAAATAAAATGGTTATAAAATAATAATATTAATAATAAGAAGAAGAAGAAAAACAAGAAAAAACATTGTAAAAATAAAGAAGAAAAACAAGAAAAAACATTGTATACATAAAAAGAAATAAAAATAAAAATAAAAATAAAAATAAAAATAAAAATAAAAATAAAAATAAAAATAAAAAAGAGAAAAAAATAATAGAAAATAAAAATAAAAAAGAATGGAAGAAGTAATTTTTTTTTAAAAAAAACGTAAACTTGAAAATAAAACAATATACGGGAAAACAAGAAACCAACTCACTGTAGTTTTGAAAAGATTTTGGTCAAATAATGTATTGGGTGTAATTTTTCCTTTAATTTTAAAACTAAAATATTATATTTTTGAAATCTTAATTAAATAATAATTTGTTTCTTAGGACTTATTTTATTGTTTTCATTTTATAATAAATATATAATCCATAAAAAATATGGTCATAAAAAAATTATAAAAATAATAATTTTTCTTAAATTATTATTTATATTTTATAATAACAAATAAAATTAATCAAATGGTTATTTTTTATTTTTCTAAATATATATTTTCAAAAATACATTAGAAGAATAAGTACACATTTGTGTTTGGATAAATTTAATTAATTTTGTCCATATTATAATTTGATTTAGTTTCCAAAAATTGGTAAAATCAATTGGATTGAATCAAATATAAATTTTAAAAATATATTATTTAAGTTCAGATATTTTACAATGGGTGCAGGGGCATTTTGACCTTATTATTATTATTTTTTTGAAACAACAAATCATTAAGAATGAAACATTACAGATTACAGTCTTTCAATAAGAAAGCTAAGAAACTAGGGTGGACATTAAAACTATTACATCCAAAAACTATAGTAGAAGAGTTTTATGATAACCAATCCGGTACTCCATTAATTTTTTTAGGAATGTATTCTATAAGTATTAATGGATATAAAATTCTCAATCTTTGAATCTCTTCTGTAACCACAGACATTTCCCAAGGACATTCTTTACCAGCATCGTTGCACAGTTCAACAACTTCTTTACAATCTGTTTCCACTACTATATTTTGGGAATGGTGTTTGCTCGCACACCTCACAACAGTTCTGATAGCCTGCATCTCTGCTTAAAGAGGGGCAGTGCTGAAACCCTTCTTAGTGTCCATATGAACAGCATTTCCATTAGAGTCCCTACATACAAAGGCCATTTGACGCATATTTTGATTCTTTTGGAACGAAGCGACAACCATCTGTCCCTCTTAAGAACTCTTTCTCTTACATTTGCTTTGTTCCCTGAGACCATTTGTTGGTCATTTGCATATTGAAGTTTCTGCCAATTGGTTTTTTATGCGTTCCATGGTAACTGCTGGAACTTCTTGTCTATCTTCAAATTGAAACAAGTTCCTTACTTTCCAAACGTTCCAACATATGATGGTAGCCAAATTTAATAATTCTTGATAGTTCATCTCTGTTAGCATTTTGTTAAGTGCCTTCCACCAGTCTCTGAATGAACGAATATGAGATTCTTTAGGAGTGTAATCAAATTGACTTGCGTTCAAAACAAGTTTGGAGTGTTCACAAACAAAACACGAACCAGAGTCTCTTGCTCTAAATTACAGCATTTACGCATCCCATGATTACCACATCCTCTTCATGTGAGATTCTCCTTAGTAACCACTGCATTCCATTCACATCTCCATATAAAATTCCTAGCTTTAGGAGGCACTTCCAGATTCCAGACTGAGTTCCACAGCTTCTTATCATCTGCATTTTCATTTCTAGAACTTTGAGCTATTCTTCTATCACCTTGATTTTGCTTTAAACAGATGTAGCCAAACCTTACCGAGTATTGGTCCAATCTTTCAAAATGCCATAAAATATGTCTCTCCCAAGGTAATAATTTGTAGGAATACATTGAATCGCCTTACTTTCTTCCTTAGAGAATAGAGCTTCTAGAAGGTTTTCTTTCCACTTTCCACTTCTCTGGTCAACTAAATCCCTGACCATAAAGTAATCTGCTCCTTCCGGTCTTCTTGTTTGAACTTTAAACTTTGTCATACAGGGGATCCATGGGTCTGTCCAAATTTGAACATTTGATCCTGAGCTAATATTCCAACTATAGCCTTCTAACTATCAAGCTTGACCAAATCCAGGATGCTTTTTTTCCTTGTTTAGCATTCATGAAGTTTTTACGCACACTGTGTTCAGGTTCTGAAATAAGTTGCCAGCCCATTTTACCCAACATAGCAGAGTTGAACTTCTCCAATTCACTCTATCATATGCCTTTGCTGGATCCAGCTTTAAAATAAAATAAGTGTTTTGTTTTTGAATCTGTTTTTCAGAGCATGAGCGATTTCATGATTGATGATAATGTTTTCTTGTATGCCTTCCACTCACAAAGCTGGTCTGTTGTGGAGTAATTAGCGAAGGTAACCACTTTCTCAGTCTGTTAGTAAGAACTTTTGAGATTAATAAATGCATAAAAAGTCATTATTTGAAGCCATTTAAGATTGTTTTTTCTTGTTAAAATGTGTGTAATTAACTTAAAATAGTCACTTTTGAGTTAATTAGCATTTAGTAGAGTTTTAGTAGTATTAAGTTAGTTAAGTTGTTAAATTTTAAGTTTTTCATTTAAGTTTATGGCTTGTGTAATGTTTTAAATTGTTTTCGTGTAGAATGTATAGGTATGAGGTGTTCAAGTTCGAAAGAATGGTTCGAAGCACCTTAATTGGAATGATGAGAAGCTATTGAAGACATAATCATGAAGACCGCAAGGTCATTCGATCCAACCTGAGAAGAAGGAAAACAACATTCGTTGATCACACAGCCATGAGATGCTTTCTGATTGAATTTGAATTTGCACATACTTTAGTATTTTAATTATAACTTGAGCTACAGAGGTCAAATTGAGGTGATTCAAGATGCTAAAAAAAAAAAAGAGATAGAACTACAACTTTTATGAAGACATTAGAAGCTGATTTAGTCTTTTTTTGGACTAAAATTGGATTGAATTTGTATTACTAACACAGGGTTATACAAGTATCCTAGTTTTGTTATGATTTGGTTATTTAGGAGGCCTAATTCTATTCTAATTCAAGCAAGAAAAAATTTGAGCTATATATAAGAGACTATTAAATTAAGAAGGAAGACATACTGACATAGCGGAAGAGTGATAAACAAGGAATTAGCATTTGTTGAATCGTGCATGATTACCAAACACTAATATTCTATAACCTATAATTCGCAAACTCAGGAAATAAGCCTCAAAATTTAAGGAATTTTGGAAATTGAAAGGAATTTGAATTTTTATTAATCATAACGATGACCAAAAGTCCCAAAATAAATCTTAAATAGGGAAAAAACCCTAAATAAAAAGAATCCTAAATGAAATAGGAAAAAACCCTAAAACAACTAAAAAAAGAAAACTGCTAATTTGGAGGCCTAAATGATTGAATTTTCCTAAAAAGCAATGTAGCACACAAGCAAAGCTTGTGATTTGTGATCATTGGGCTGATTCCAATTAAATTGGGTTCTTATCACGCTAAAATCTGAAACACCAAAGTTGCTAAAAATTATGAAAATGCCACTAATGCCATTTTTCATAATTTTCCATAAACCAAATAGCAAGTTCTTCGATGCCTATATCATTCTCCCTAGGGTGGACAAAATTCACCCACGAATCTAACTCATCTGAAGAATCACCTGAATAGGGAACTAAGTGCTTAACATTAAAAACATTTGCAGTACGAATGTGGCTAGGCAACTTCAAACGGTAGGCATTAGGATTTATCTTCTCGATGACTTCCATTGGTCCAATCTTCTTAGCAGACAACTTATTATATTCACTTGTAGGAAACTGCTCCTTAGTAAGGATAACCCACATATAATCCCCCGTATCAAACTTAATATGCCACCTTTTCTTGTCAATAGCTTACTTATATTTGTAGGCAGCTTGGATCAAATTGTCATGGACAGTCTTATGAACTTCCTGTAATCCACTAACAAAATCTTCTACTTTGCCATGAACCCTCATTTTTTTTGGAAAAGGAATTAAATCCAACAATCCTCTTGGTACATAATACACCACATCAAAAGTGCTAATCCAGTGCTCCAATTGACTACAAGATTATGAGCGAACTCTGCTTGACATAGCTTTTGATCTTAGCTCTTCACATGTTCACCCAATAAGCACCTCAACAGATTCCTTAAAGACTGATTCATTACCTCAGTTTTCCCATCTGTTTGTGGATGATAGGCACTATTGAAATTAAGCTTTGTATTCACCATCTTCCATAAGCTATGCCAAAAATGACTAAGGAACCTAGTATCTCGATCAGACACAATAGATATAGGCAGCCCATGTAGTCTATAAATCTCCTTAAAGAATAACTGAGCAACATGAACAACATCTGTGGTTTTCTTACATGGAATAAAATGCACCATTTTTGAAAATCGATCAACTACCATAAATATAGAATAATTACCTCACTGTGTGCATGGTAATCCTAGTATAAAATCCATGATGAGCTCCACCCAAGGCTGTGAAGGAACTGGCAATGGCATATACAAACTTGCATTGGATGTTGTCCCTTTATGAACCTGACAAATCCAACATCGTTGCACCATTTTTTCCATTTCTCTATGAATGGTAGGCTAGAAATATCGAGCCTGCACCAATTGCACAGTACTGCCTCGTCCTGCATGCCTTACACCATGTAATTCCTTAATAATCTTCAAACGTAAACTGTAATATGGGACATATAGTTGATTACCCTTAAATAGAAATCCCTCTTGCAACAGGAAATCTATTCTCTCCCCTACTTTAACCTTAGCCACAATAGAAGAAAAATATGGGTCAGTCTTAAGTAATTTTGTAAAGGAATCAAAACCAGGTATCTCAATGGACATTTGAGCCAACAAACTCTTTTGTCTGCTCAATGCATCATCCACTATGTTGGTAACACCCAACCTATGCTTTACCATAAAGGTAAATTTTTGAAGGTAAGTAAGCCAACTAGCATGTCTCGCAGAAATTTTATTTTATCGGTGTAAATGCATTAGTGATTTATGGTCTGTATACAAGATAAACTCTTCTGAAATAAATAGTGATGCCAATGTTTAATAGCCTGAACCACAACATAAGATTTGACATCATAGGTGCTATATCACAATCTGGGCCTTGACAACTTCTCATTGAAATATGCTACTGGCTTGTTGTTTTGACTTAGAATAACCCCAATTCCTACCTTAGAAGCATTTGAATGCAATTCAAAAGGTTGATGAAAATTAGGAAACACCAAAATGGCAGTTATAGTAAGGCATAATTTGATTAATTGAAATGCCTTTTCTACCTCATCTGTCCATACAAATTTCCCCACTTTCTTCATGTAATCAGTAATAGGTGCTATGATGCTACTAAAATGCAAGATAAAATGCTTGTAAAATGAAGCCAACCCGTGGAAACTCCTCACCTTAGTAATGGTAGTAGGTTTTGGCCAATGTTTCACAGCTTTTACCTTTGACTCATTGACCTGCAATCCTTTACCCGACACAACATAGGCAAGAAACAATACACTGACAGTAAAAAATACACACTTCTTAATGGTTATATAGAACTTCTCCCTACGCAGCACAGTGAGGACATCTCGTAATTAACTAAGGTGCTCATCCAAGTTAGCATTATAAATCAAAATATTATCAAAGTACACAACAATGCACTTACCAATGAAAGACCTCAAAATCTGATTCATAATATGCATAAAAGTGCTTGGTGCATTTGATAACCCAAACGGTATAACTAGCCATTCATTTAATCCCTCACTTATCTTGAAGGCTATTTTCCATTCATCGCTAGCTCAAATCCAAATTTGATGGTAACCACTTTTCAGATCCAGTTTAGTAAAAATTATGGCCCACTAAGCTAATCAAGTAAGTCATCCAGTCTAGGAATAGGAAAGCAATACCTGATAGTTATTTTGTTAATGTCCCGACTATCAATGCACATCCACTAAGAACCATCCTTCTTTGGTGTTAGAAAGGTTGGTATAGCACAAGGACTTAAGCTCTCCTGAATGTATCCTCTAGCTAGTAGCTCTTCCACTTACCTCCTCAACTTTTCATGCTCAGTAGGACTCATCCTATAGTGTTGTTGATTTGGCAAGGCTGCTCCTGGTTCAAGGTCAATTTGATGTTGGATATCCCTCATAGGAGGTAACCCTTTTGGTAATTCTTCTTGAAATAAATCACTGAACTATTCTAAAAGTGGTAAGACTACATTAGGAGCTACTACCTCCTTATCCACTACCTTCCTAAAGAGGATATAAACAACTTTATATTTCTACACTGCCCTGTCAAATTACGCTAGAGTTAGTAAACTCACGCTGCCCTTGTTGTCTTCCTACACCTGTTAAGGCTGATCACGATCCTTATTACGCACTAACATGATCCTCACTCCCTCAAACATGAAACTGTAGTGTTATTCTTGCCATTATAAGTTACTTCTCTATAAAATTACCACGACCGTCCTAACAAAAAATGACATGCATCCATAGCTATCACATCACACTAAACATCATCTTTATATTTTTCCCTAATAGAAAAGGAAACCAAGGCATGCTTTGATACTATTACCTCGCCCCCTTTTTCAGCTATGCCAACTTGTAAGGCTTAGGATGCTTTACTGTTAGAATTCCTAATTTTTGGACCACCTCTACTATAATTATGTTCTCACAACTATCTCCATCGATCATAAATCTACATACTTTGTCCTTGATAGTGCAGGTGGACTGAAAAATATTATTTCTTAACCAATCATTGTTAGTAGCTCTGGGTGTTGGACAAGATCTCTGCACAACTAAAGCAGCCCCTACATCACCAGTCATGATCTCCTCATCAATAGAATCTGGATCAAATATTAGGTCACCAATTAGGTCAACTACATCCCCATCTTTATACTGCTCATCTGCCTCAACAAACATCACTCTTTTTCCTTTTTTCTTACATTCAGACTGCCAATGACCTACTTCTCCATAAACAAAACACTTAATACCATTACTTGAACTAACCTTCTGTGCAGTCATTCATACTGCCCCAACTTTGTTTATAACACTGTTTTAGGCCATTCCACCAATTGCACGGTTCACAATGCCATCGCCTCTTGCACTTATGATTCCAAAGGCTTGCATAAAACCATTTGTTCGCCGCTTCTCGATCTGTAATGCACTTTGGTGAACTGCGAAAATAGACATAAGATCGAACATGTTGATTATCTCTGTGATTTTTCCCTTAACCATCCAATATACCGAGCAACCAATTGGTCCTCTGTCTCATGCACATCATTGTGAGCAATCAACTGATAAAATTCAGTGGTGTAATAATTAACTGAATGATTTCCTTATCTCAAATTCTATAGACGCTGATACATTAAATGTTGATAATTAAAGGGAAGGAATGTGGCATGCATCAGTTTCTTCATCTTCTCCCAAGTTGTAATTTTTGACTTTCCCAATCGGACTCGCATCTATTTAATTCGTTGCCACCAAGCCATTGCTTGATCTCAAAATCTCGTGGCCACTAATGGCACTCGCTAGCCCTTAGGCTCTCCCTTGAATTCTAAGATCTCTTTTACTGTGGCCAACCAATCAAGGAATTCTTTTGGTCGTAAGGTGCCATAAAATTCAGGGATTTCAGTTTGCATACCTGCCTTCCACTATCTTTGATTATCATTCTCAACATGCTGTCGTTGATGCCTATGTGGGATGTCATCAGGATCATCACCATAATTGACTTTATCATCAGCAAAAGGGTTGGTCTGATAATCAACATTAGGGATCCGTTAATCCATCTGTTCCATTTGCTATTTAAGGCGATGTAGGTCATCACGCTCATAAACCTCTTCAATACATTGTTGTTATGGTTGCTGCTATTGTTGTCTATGAGACATCTTGTCTGAGGATCATAGCTCTGATACCAAACTGATGTAGTAAAAGAGTGATAACAAGGAATTATTGTTTGTTGAATCGCGCATGACTACCAAACACTAATCTTCTATAACCTGTAATTTGCAAACTCATGAAATAGGTATCAAAATTCAAGGAATTTTAGAAATTGAAAGGAATTCAAATTCTTATTAATCATAATGATGGCCAAAAGTCCCAAAATAAAGCTTAAATAGGGAAAAAACCCTAAACAAAAAGAATCCCAAACAAAATAGGAAAAATTCTAAAACAATTAAAAATAGGAAACTACAAATTTGGAGGCCTAAATGATTGAATTTGCCCAAAAAGCAACGAAGCTGACAAGCAAAGATTATGACTTATGATCATTGGGCTGATTTCAATCAAATTAGGCTCTTGTCACCCCCAAAATATGAAACTCCAAAGTTGCTGAGAATTACAAAAATGCCACTAATGCCATTTTTCATAATTTTCCATAAACCGAATTACAAGTTCTTCGATGCCTGCATCACATACTTTATATAATATCATTCTACATCACATTCTTTAGGAGTAAAGGTTTTATAAAAAGTCAAGAAGAGTTTTTTAGCATTCAAAGGTGCGCTCTATATTGAAGAATTGAAGACTATATTCTGTTCTTCTTAATTCTTTTATTTTCATTATGTTTGTTGCAATTTATTATACTTTTGTTCTTATTTACATTAACATGTTAGGCTATATTTTCATTATGTACTAGGAAGGATCTTAGTAGCTTTGGGGATATATTTATTAACATTCTTCTTTGCTTAATCAAAGTCTAATTTCTTGCATATGGATTTTAAATTTATGCTTCATGATATTCAATGTATGGTTATGGTCAAGTTATGTTAAGACCGAGAGGTGATGCGTGCTTTATGTTTAACGTTTAATTTGAATATTCACTTAAATTATTTTGAGACCTAGAGGAGATTAATCAAATAGGATCTAGTTTAGATTATATTAGGTTCAATTGAGTTTAGAGAGCTTTTGATTTCATGAATTAGCTTGTGCTGAAAATTTAGTTAAGAATTTGTTAGTTTGACTTAAAGAGGCGAGAGAGCATGAGTTTAGACTGTCAATTGAATTAATTAAATTATTTTTTAATTGCTTGAGAGACAATTATAAGGTCATTATGGTAAGCATCATATGCAGAAATTTAGATTAAGCTAAGTACAATTTGTTTAATTAATATATAAACTCCAAAGTGAAAAGTGAATTTCTAGTACATGCATTCATCATTAATTGTTACTTTGAATTGATTTGCATTTATTTAAGTTAGTTTTATTCTTTAGTTTTTATTCAGTTTTAATTTAAGTTTAAAACCCTGAATTCCATTGATTTGTTTAAAGAAATAGTTAACTAAGTGAATTAGTATTCAACACTATTCTTTGTAGGAACGATGCTCATACTTTATTCATATATTACTTAAGCAATCCGTAAACTTGCAGTTAGCCCCAATTAAAGATAATTTTGTACATAAAATTGCAACAACTAATTAGCTAAAACTCTTCAAATCTTTTTGGATGATTTTTCTTTGGGACTAAAACTATTGGTGTATTATTAAGATTTAATGGAATAATACATGTTGCAAGGAAGCATTTCATCGCCTGTAGAACCTCTTATTTAATGATCTCCCAATAATTTTAGTAGAAGATTCTAAAGTAACCATTAGGTCCTAAAGATTTCAATTTGCCTGTCCTAAATACCGCTTCCTTCATCTCCTTCATAGCAACCTCTCTTAGCAGGCTATTATTAATCTTTTCAGTCACTATTGTTGGGATTATATTTCTTACCTTATTGTTCAATTCAACAGGCTCACAATCATACAATTTCTGAAAAAACAGCATCGCCTTTTCTTTTATGTACTGTTCTTCTTTAATTTACTACCCTTGTTGAGATCTTAATCTTAATATTTCAATTGCTTGCCTTCTTTGCATTATAGTAAGGTGGAAAAAAATAAGTGTTTCTATTGTTATAACCTGATATTTTATAAATTATTAAATTAATTTATAAGATTTGTAGTGTTAATAAATATTTTATTAAATTATAATATTTGATTATCTTGTGAAATTAAATTTGAAGATTAGCATTGAATATTATTTTAATATTATGAATATTAATATTTTTATTATTGTGAACTATTGGTGAAGTGTATTTTAATATTGTGTATATATATATATATATTTTGTGGGTGAGAATAATTGATTTTTAATTATTATTTTAGTTAATTATTTATTAAATCAAATATTGAGATTTATTAGTGTTGATTATTATTTAATTATTTTATGATATTATTATTTATGAATAGTGTTAATTTAGAGTATTTAATATATTTTAATATTTTTGTGGTGAATTTAATTAGAAAAGTAAATATTTAAATTAAAAATATTATGTTTATATATATATATATATATATATATATATATACATTGAGTTTCAAACTGTATCAAGTTTTGATTCTAGTAACTATTCCGTTTTTATATATATTTTTATTTTTAGTATTTTGATTTTGTGTTAGTTTAATCCTTTATTTGATTTTATCATCTATTTTTGGTTTGAAATTAATTGTTGTAGAGGTTATGAGGAAGCTAAATGTGATTTTCATTTATTTTTCTAAAAATTTTAAATTTCCGGGCTCGTGGTTACTGTTCATGTACTGTTTCGAGCTCAGAAAAATTATTTTTTTAATAAATTCTACTAATTATTTTAAGCTTATTTTGTGAAAAAATTTTATTGAAATTATGTTCCGATTATTTATTATGAATTTTTGAATGCTTATGTAAAATTGGATTTTTGGATAAATTAGTATAAATTAGTAAATTTTGTATTTTAATTGAAATTATTGTTAATTATTATGTTTTAAATAATTCTTGAGTAATAAATAGTATTAAAATAATTTTTATGAATTATTTACTATTTTTAGCTAATTAATAATAATTTCTAGAAATATATTCAAATAATAATTTTATTTATTATTTTTATGATTAAATGGATTTTTAGCTATTTTTATTCTATATTTGATCAATTTAAATAATTATTGATAATTTATGCTATTAAATTTTGAATATTTGAAAAATGGATTTTTATTAATATTATTTAATTATATTTGGGATTTTATTACTTATTTTGAAAATAAATATCTTTGATGTTAATTGAGTTGTGATATTTTATTTATTTTTATGGATTTTAGTGATTTTTAATATTTATTATTATATTATTGATTTTTGATGAATTGGTTTTCGGTTGGGCAATAATTTTAATTCAGGGGCCCAACCTGAGATTTTGAGTGCTATGAATTTTTGAAGTGTGTTTGAGTGTATGAGCGGCTCTATTGTTAGTAGAGAGATATCCATTTTACAGAGGAGACTCTGCCGAATTTTTGGTAGATTTCATGTAAAATGTGATATCGGTTTGTGTCGAATTTCTGGTGTTAGTTGAGTTGTATCTTTGGTCAAGTTAGTTTCGTCACTCCTATAGTTTTCATAATTCTGAGAATTTTCATGAATTTATTTATTTTATTTTACAAACATATTTTAAATAAATATTATTTATTTTAGAGAACTCCGGAACTTGAGCTATAGCATCAGCGTAATAGAAAACGCGTCGCTTGACACACTAAACCTGTGAGTTAATTTTATGAAATGCGTGTTGTGTGTGTTTTCATTACATGTTCAAGTAATTAAAAATAATAAATACATGATCATATGATTGATTTATGAATATATTTATATTGTCATATGCGTGATCATTTTTTCTACATTCATGAATAGTAATTGAACACATGCTTAAAGAAAAATTATTTTGTTATGTTTATTTAATTATTATTTAGTCATTTAATTATCCATTATTTCATGATTTATTTATTTATTTTATTATTTATAATTCAAATTGATTTGGAGATAACATTAGAACGAGCTACTAATGAGTTTCATTAGGACTGTGTGCGCATTGGTAAGATTAAGAGTGAGTGTTGGAGGTTATATGGCTTGGTGATGCTTTGCTCTTGGGCGTGATTTATATATATTACTGGAGCCGGTAGCTCAGTGATACTTTGCTCTTGGGAACCGCTAGTAAATATTAGTTTAAGTGAATTGACTGCGGATGGTAGCTCAGTAGATGTTTTGCTCTTGAAAACCAGCCGTCTTTAGATTATGAGAAAGCCGAAAGGCTATTAGAATAATGGTTTAGGTATTCTACCAGGTTTTCCATTAAAATAATTATTTTTTATATATTCATACAAGGATTCCATATTAAACTAATTTAAGGGTTATAAAAAGATTTCATATAAATATTAGAAAAGTAAATGATTTTAATAATGATAGTGTAATATCCCGTGTTTTTAAATATTTTTATACTGTATCGGGATATGCAGTGTTAATAATTTTTAAATATAATATTGATATTTCATGAGTTGTTATTTAATTAAAATTGATTTTTATTATTTTATGCTATTTTAAGTGCTTTACGTAAAATTTTTCCGGAACTTGCATTTTCGGAGAATTTGTCACGTAAATAATTTACTATTAATTATTTTAAATAGATTTACGGACTTGCATGAACTCATATATATTTTTAAAATACTAAATAACGTATATATGTGTATTTATTTAATTAACTAGAGTTTAATTAATTACCCTAATATTATATTATTTATTTATTAGTTTATTGATATTTAATTATTTTATTTAGTATTAAATTATTTAAAATATTAAATTATATGTGTGTGGTGTATATTTAATTTGTGTGATTTAATATTATTTTAATATATAGTATAAAGTATAAAGTATATATATATATATATATATATATATATATATATATATATATACATTTAATATTAACAAATTATAAACTTAGGTTTATTTACCAAATTGCCACCCGAGCTTCTTCTTCATCCCCGATCGTTCCCCATCACCGTCCGCCACTGCCATCGTCGTTTCCTTGCTGTTGGTGTGCCGTTCGGCATGCCACCTCCTTCCCTAGCCTCTTCCGCCGCCTGCTGCAGCTGATTCCGGCGTTTGGGAGTCGTTTTTGGCCGAAGAAGCCGAGAGTTGGAGCAACGTCGTTCACGACGTTTCCGGCCACCGTTTTCGACACCGCCAATTTATTTCTTCTCCTTTAGCTCTGGTGAGTGTGATTCCAAGCTTTGTTTCACTTAAAATGATTTTGATTTGCTTAGGTTTTGATTTTTCAATTTCGGCCTATTAGGGTTCTTGAATTTTTTGAACTTCAATTTGATTGATTCATGAAAAATTCCTTCACAAATGTTTTTCCCCTTAGCTTAATATACATGTATGAATTTTTTTAGAATTTTTGGAGATTAATTTTATTTTTGGGTATTTTTGAATATTTTAATATTATTTTCTAATTTTCGGAAATTAATTAAATAAATTATGAAATTGTGTTTTATGATAAATGTAGGTGTTGAAATGAATTATATAAATTTATTTGTAATTTTTATGAATTTCTATGTATTTATTTTGAATTATTTAGGTTTATATAATTTTTGGAAAATAGGGTTAATTGTGTTTTTAATTGAATTTAATTGGTTAATTGAGTTTAATTATTGATATTATTGATAAATATGTTGAGAAAATTAATTTTTGGATAATTATAATATTTTTGGTGAATTTTTGAAGTAATTTTAGTATATTTATATATATAGGGGCATTTTGGTAATTTTACCCTAAATTGACTAAAAATGTAATTTAATTGGTTTTAATAATTATTTAAGGTATAAAAATGATTTCTACAAATGATTTAATATTTTTGATTAATTAAAACTATTTTTCGTGAATTATTTTCAATTATATGTATAATATATGATTTTTCTAATAAAATGAGTTTTTATCGGTTTTTACTATGTTTTAAGGTTAATTATGTAATTTTTACTTATAAAATGAATTTCTATGATATAAGGGTATTTTTGGTATTTTCAGAATTGTTCTGTGATTGTGGACCCCGGTTGGTAGATTGTAGTTTGGAGTCCGACCGAGGGGTTGTGGATGAGTTGTTGTGCTTATTTTTTGAAGTTTATTTCTTTGCAGGGTCGGCTCTACTCTTTGAGTAGAGAGATGTCCATTTTACAGGGGAGGTTCTGTCGAATTTTCGATAGAATTCTCGTAAAACGTGATATCCGGTCGAACCCTAATTCTAATTCTATGTCTAGTAATCTAGATTGAGTCCTTAGAACTTCTGTTAGATTTATTCTGATTCCTGTCGTTATTGTTTGTTTAGTTGCACCGAAACCGAGGCCTAGTGGACTAGGCCCGTCGGACCCATCTTGTGGAGCGCACTAAGTGTGAGTTACTATTTTATATATATGTGTTTAGGATGCATGATTTTAGAAATATATATTTTATTTTGATTAAATATGCATAAATAATGTGATTTGTATTTAAGTATATTTTTAGTTTATTTTTGGTTTATTTTTTGGTATATATTAAATTATATGCATGTTTTATTAATAAATTATATTTAAAATATTTTTAAATATATTTCTAGCTTAATTTGTAATTTGATTGGATTTATTTGACGTATATATACTCGAAATATACCTGGTTTACTTTTGGTATATTTCCAGTATATATATGGTTTATATTGTTATGTTATTTAAATTCATGCATCATTTATTTGTGAATGAATGTTTTATATTTATTAATGAAGGATATCAATAGAACGTGCTACCTAGTGGGCAGCACTAGGACCGAGTATGTACCGGTACGCTTGTAGCATTTAGGCTATATTACTAACCTATTTGTGGATATTAATTGGATATGATTATTTGATGTGTGGGATATGGTTTGGAGGTGTGATTGCTAGAGCTCGGTTGACCTAATATCTTGGGGCCAATCACACTAGCAGTCAGACTACTGGAGCTCGGTTGACTTAGTGTCTCAGGGCCAGTCCATTGTCCAAATGGATTAAGTGAACATATTTGGAATAAGTGAGCCTGTATGGCTAGAGTGTTGTCTAACACTATTTTGAGGTTGCGATATTGTAGGGTTCTATTTGATCCTTCATAAATGATGATTTTCAGTAAAATATATAAAATGATTTTACAGCATCTGTGTGTAGTTGCCTGTATATATACATATTAGATATATACTGTTGATTGTATGCATTGTCATTTAGTGTGCATGTATATATATTATAGTAATTCACTCAGTGAGGTTTGACTCCCCTCTGTTGACTATTTTTCACGAGAGTCATCTTCCTCAGACCTCAGTAGCAAGCCTGTACGTCGGATTTCTTCTGCCTCGGCTTCTTTATGTAAACTGCTTCTCTGACTCTTGAATTTTATTTTATCTAGACATTGCAGTAGTCATTAAATTGTTAAAGAGATATTGTATTATATTTGAACTGGATTTGTATTAAAAGAGTTTATATATATATGAGATGAGTATTTAATTTAAATCCAGTTGGTGGAAATGTTATTGTGATATTTGCGATTTTTATTTTTGCTGCATTAAATACTGTTACTATGATTATTGCATGTTTTATTTTATTTTTAGGCTTACTACGGGTTCCGGATTCAAAAGAATTTCCGTTCCCTAGAGCCGGTCATGGCCCCTATTTTGGATCGTGATAGATAATTACTTATTTTATTTTATTTTATTTAAAAAAAAGGGTTTTAAAAAATCATTTTAAAACCAGCATGCATTTTATTAAATTGATTCGCTCAGTGAGGTCTGATTCCCCTAAACTTATATTTTTTAGGACCTTATAGTTAGCTTTCTAGTGTTCCCCATCTGCGTTGGGTTCGTTCTTCACTGGCTGCACTATGTATGTTGAATTGAAAGATGTATTGTATAACTAAATTTTAGATACCGCATTAGTTAATTAAAGAACTTGTATTATTTGTATTTTGATTTTATATGACTTGAGATGTTGTATTTGAAGAATATTATTATACATCTTTGGTTTTATGCATTTATTATCGGTTTATTGTTAAGTGTATTGTTCTTATTTCGAGAAAATTTTTTAAGGCTTACTGTGGGTTTCGGGTACTTTATGTATTCCCATTCCCTAGTGCCTATGACATACCTTTTGGTTTGGGTCATGACAAAGTTGGTATCAAAGCTAATAGTTTATTAATTGATCTTGGGGTCATTGGAATATGTTTTTTCTTGGACTACTGTGGTGATTAGGTTGATAAAGGTCAATTGTTGTCATTGTTATTTCTAGAATTCTATGTATATTCCATGTTTTGAATCTTATTGGTTGTCGTATCATTCCAAATGAGGTGAACGTGGACTATTTCTACCACAGAGATAGTATATAATGATATGCAATCCTTTCAAGTTGAAGTTTTGATTCGAGTATCAGCCCTTATTCCACCATCTAGTATAGAGGTAGATCAGAGGTAGTTGTAACTCAAAGGTCAGAGCACTTACCATAAGTGGAGCAGGCAATTTCGAACTATAACTTAAAGCATTTATGACTAGGGTAGCCAGGATTGGTGAGGGCTTGGTAGCGCTTAACCAAGCATGACAAGTGTTTAAATATTCTTGATGGAGAGATTAGAAGATGTCTAGTGTGGAAGCAACATGTTTGTACTCTTTAAGGGTGAAGTTGTCAGTTGTGACAACAATATAAGATTGGTACATGCAGTCAAATCAATTTTATATGACTACTATGACATGGTTGGAGTTTAAAGAGTGATTTCTAAGATACTTCTATCCACCTTCAATGTGGGATAATTTCATGTGATGGTTATTATGCAGAGTAAGAGAAAAGCAGTCAGTTGAGAAGAACATATGTGAACTCTTCAATCTATCATGTTATACTGTAGATATGATATAGTATAAGATGAGACTAGTAGAATTATATGTTATAGGATTAAGTTTAATATATATACATATATATATATATATATATATATATATATATATGTCCGAGCTGAGGACTAAAATTTAGAGAATTATTTGCAGAATCAGTCCTTTGGTGTTTTATTGACCTAGGCATAATTTTGGAAAAGGATTTGTTAGCTTGACATTATGCTACTATGGGTTGCTGAGAATAGGAGGTGAGACATTCTGTGCCCATAATTGCTAAAGATTTCTAGGACACAACTATGAGTGCATATAAGAGGATGATTGATTATGTTTTCCTTAGTTTTAATTTAAGTTACGGATAAGATTGAGTGTTATGATGAAAATGTTTTAAAGAGTTGGTTGATAAATTAAAACTTTAGTGATACAAATTATGAAGTTATTTGATTTTGGATTTTAGGAAGATGACCAGGACTAGAGATAGAGGCATAGGTAGAGGTCATGGGTTATAAGTTGATAAAAATTTATAGTTAATTATTAGTTTATTGGAATTGGGAGTTTATTAAGAATATAATTTATAATTAATGGAGTCACATATTGTTTTAATCTATCTTGAGATATAAGGATGATAAGTAAAGATGTAAATAAATATACATATAGGAATATCCTATGAGATTAAAGATTGTGAATTATAATGAAATTTGAGGATTTAAAATTTGAATATAGTTGATGGCCATTATAGATATTGATGACTTTATTGGAACTTTATCTGGATGATGGATGAAATTTATATTCAATGGTACAATTGGATGATTTATTCCATTTTATGATATAAGAGTTGAATTATAATAAGTATGGAGATCAGATTACATATCAACTAATGAAATGATACTTTATGAGAATTTATGTCAGTGTTTTAGGAAGATTTATTCCACTAAGAAAAGTGCAGAGATGAGAAAGGCTGGATAAGAAAATAAATGAGTATGTAAGCTTAAATTCAATATTTAGTTTAATTAAAAGATGATATGACAATAACACAGTGGAATAAGGAGTATTAAAATCTTGATGATATGAGATAATCAATTAATAATTTGATGGTAGACCTATTGAAATTTTATGGAAGTTAGCATATTTAGTAAATAAATTATCAATGATGATGAGTTTATAAAGGTATAGCTAATTGATTTAATAATTTTATTTTCAATTAAGATAATTATAGTGATATAAGTTTTTTCATATTAATTGTGTTGAGGTTAATCTTAAGAGTTGATACGAAAATTAATGATAATAAAGTGAAATGTCTAAAAGAGACTTGTATATATATATATTATTGAGTACAACTCTATAATAATATGACACTAGCATTGTGGGTAAGTGTGAATCATGTGAATTTAGTAGGTAAGAAAAATTGATATATGATAGTATGTGTATAATTTATAAATTATATGAGGTGTTATACAACAAGATAGTGATTGTATGAGTAAATGCGTGGAATAAGAAAATAGAATTCGAATTTAAAATTTTAATTAGAGTTGTTTCAGTTTAAGAAAACTAAAGATGTAATTATGAGAAAAGCAAACTTGAGGATTTAACTGTTGAAATTATAAGAAATAAGTGCATATCTTTGAAGATTAAGTGAAAGTCTTAAGTTTGAGTTGAGATTGTATCATTTAAGCTATGCTAGTTACCTTGAGAGTGATAAGCTGAATATATAAAGTAGTACATCATAGTAGTGCAGTGAAAGTCAGATAGACGAATCTCAAATTAGACTAAAGATTGGTGATGAATTGAATATTTAGACTGATAAGTAATAAGTATAAGTTTGACATATTTTGCTGACAATAGGAAGCATTAAATCTTTGTGATTATTATATGGTGAATTACTAGTTTAGCAAATTAGAATTTGTGATATATACAGAAAATCTATTATAAGATTTGGATGACTGGTGGATATAAGTATAGTTGTGAAATAAATATTAAATGTACCATGGTGTATGGAAATATGGTCATTGGAAGGAATAAACAAGGAAATTAATATAGTATGTTGTAGCAAGAAGAACAGTGAGAAGAGGCTATTAATATGGATAATTGAAAACATGAAGTTTGAGGAAAATAAGTGATGATTATTAATAAATAGTATAAGTTGACTTATGCTTGAGCATATTAGCTAGTTGATGGTGATCGTGATGATGATATAAGAAAGGAGAGTTGGCACCGAGATATATAAGACATTTCAAGGTTTTAGAGGGTCGTATATTGATTGACTTTGCCTTCGAGTTTGTCTTAAGTGCATCCAGTATTCTATGTCTTGATGTTGAGGAAGTACATTTCGAACCCTTCGCATGTGTTACAACCCCAGAGTGTGGAAGTAAATGAAGATTTGATGTACGAGGAAAAACCAATAGCGATTGTGTATTCTCAAGTTCGTCAGCTACGTTTGAAACGGATCTCAATGGTTAAAGTATTGTGGAAGAATAGCAACTCGGAAGAGTACATGTAGGAGACAGAAACTGAGATGAGAACAACGTATCCCTTTTTTTTTTTTCCTTGATGAATTCTTGTATTCTATTCTTTTTATTTGAAATTCGAGAACGAATTTTTGTAATGGTGGAAAATTGTTATTACCAAATATTTTATAAATTATTAAATTAATTTCTAGGATTTGCAGTGTTAATAAATATTATATTAAATTATAATATTTGATTATCTTGTGAAATTAAATTTGAATATTTAGTGTTGAATATTATTAATATTATTATTTTTATTATTGGAAACTATTGGTGTAGTGTATTTTAATATTGTGTATATATATATTTTGTGGGTGAGAATAATTGAGTTTTAATTATTATTTTAGTTAATTATTTATTAAATCAAATTGTGAGATTTATTAGTGTTGATTATTATTTAATTATTTTATGATATTATTATTTGTGAATAGTGTTAATTTAGAGTATTTAATATATTTTAATATTTTTGTGGTGAATTTAATTAGAAAAGTAAATAATTAAATTAAAAATATTATGTTTACATTATTTTGTCCTTTTCAATATATATATATAATTTTTATATTATTTTGTCTTTTCTCCAAAAAAAAAAAAAATTTACAAAAGTAAAAAACATGCATACAGTGCACAACTCCCTCCCCTCCCATTTTTCTTCTTCTTCTTTCTTTATCTCTTTCTTTCTTTATTTTTCTTTTTTTCTTTCCCTTTCTCTGTAAACCACCAACAACCACCGCTAACCACCACCGTCAACCACCACCTCAGGGCATGAGGTTGGTCTCTTTTAGAAGCTCATCCTTTGGGCTTCTCAAATTTTCAAACCGTTTCGAGTTTCGACTCCGGTAACTATACCGTTTTTATATATTTCTATTTTTAGTATTTTGATTTTTTATTAGTTTAATCCTTTATTTGATTTTATCAGCTATTGTTTCTTTGAAATTAATTTTTGTAGAGGTTGTGAGGAAGCTAAATGTTATTTTTATTTATTTTTCCAAAAATTTTGAATTTCTGGACTCGTGGTTACTGTTCATATCCTGTTTCGAGCTCAGAAAAATTATATTTTTAATAAATTCTACTAATTATTTTAAGTATATTTTGTGAAGAAAGTTTATTAAAATTATGTTCTGATTATTTATCATGAATTTTCGAATGTTTATGTAAAATTGGATTTTTGGAAAAATTAGTATAAATTGGTAGATTTTGTATTTTAATTGAAATTGTTGTTAATTATTATGTTTTGGATGATTTTTAAGTAATAAATAGTATTAAAATAATTTTTATAAATTATTTATTATTTTTAGCTAATTAATAATAATTTTCGAAAATATATTCAAATAATAATTTTATTTATTATTTTTATGATTAAATGAATTTTTAGCTATTTTTATTATATATTTGAGAAATTTAAATAATTATTGATAATTTATGCTATTTAATTTTGAATATTTGAAAAATGAATTTTTATTAATATTATTTAATTATATTTGGGATTTTATTACTTATTTTGAAAATAAACATATTTGATGTTTTTAATATTTAAATAAATTGAATTGTGGTATTTTATTTATTTTTATGGATTTTAGTGATTTTTAATATTTATTATTATATTATTGATTTTTGATGAATTGGTTCTTGGTTGGGCAATAATTTTAATTCGGGAGCCCAACCCGAGATTTTGAGTGTTATGAATGTTTGAAGTGTATTTGTGTGCAAGAACAAATCTATTACTAGTAGAGAAATGTCTATTTTACAGAGGAGACTCTGTTGAATATTTGGTAGATTTTTTGTAAAACGTGACATCGGCGTATGTCAAATTTCTGGTGTTAGTTGAGTTGTGTCTTTGGTCAAGTCAGTTTTGTCACTCCTATAGTTTTTATAATTTCGAGAATTTTCATGAATTTATTTATTTTATTTTATGAGCATATTTTAAATAAATATTATTTATTTTAGAGAATTTCAAGACTCGAGCTATAGCACCAGGGCAGTAGAGAACGCGTCGTCTGACATGTTAAACTTGTGAGTTAATTTTATAACATGTGTGTTGCGTGTGTTTTCATTATATGTTCAAATAATTAAAAATAATAAGGAAATGATCATATGATTAATTTATGAATATATTTATATTGTCATATGCATAATCATTTTTTCTACATTTATGAATAGTAATTGAACACATGCTTAAAGGAAAATTATTTTGTTATGTGTATTTAATTATTATTTAGTCGTTTAATTATCCATTATTTAATGATTTATTTATTTTATTTAATTATTTATAATTCAAATTGATTTGGAGATAACAGTAGAACGGGCTACCTAATGGGTTTCATCAGGACCGTGTTTGCATCGGTAAGATTGAGAGTGAGTGTTGGAGGTTATATGGCTCGGTGATGCTTTACTGTTGAGAACTGCCAGTAAATATTGGTTTAAGTGAATTGACTACGGCTAATAGCTCGGTGGATGCTTTACTGTTGGGAACCAGCAATCTTTGGATTATAATAAAGCCGAAAGGCTATTAGAATAATGGTTTACGTATTCTACCATGTTTTCCGTTAAAATAATTATTTTATATATATTCATACGGGGATTCCGTATTAAACTGATTTAAGGGTTATAAAAAGATCTTATATAAATATTATCAAGAAAAGTAAATGATTTTAATAATTATAATTACTTTATTCTATTTTATTTTTTTTAAAAAAGGGGTTTTAATAAATGGTTTTAAAACCAGCATGCATTTTATAAAATTGATTCACTTAGTGAGGTCTGATTCATCTTAATTTATATTTTTCAGGACCTTATAGTAAGCTTTCTAGTGTTCCCCTTCTGCGCCGGGTTCGTTCTTCATCAATTGCACTATGTATGTTGAATTGAAAGATGTATTGTTTAACTAAATTCTAAATACCACAATAGTTAATTAAATAATTTGTGTTTTGATTTGATTTGATTTGAGATGTTGTATTTGAAGAATATTATTATATTTATTTGGTTTTGTGCATTTATTATCGGTTTATTATTAAGTGTATTGTTCTTACTTCTCGAAAAATTTTTAAGGCTTACTATGGGTTTCGGGTACTTTATGTATTCCCATTCCCTAGTGTCAGTCACGTACCTTTCGATTCAGATCATGACAATCTCCTTCTTTTAACAATTGCACATGAGATCTTTTTTTTCTATATATCTCTTCTTCTTTCTATAATTGTTTAATTTCATTTTGAGCAAAAACAATTTTTTTTTCACCTCATTAAAATCCCCTTCCATTGCCTCTTTAAATTTCCTTTAATGATCATTTGTTATTTTCTCTTTACCCTTGGTTTTGCTCCTACACCATTTTATTAGATCCCCTCTTAATTTATTTAACTTCATCCCTAAATAAAATAAAAGAAGAATATGGAGAAGATGATGCTTATGGATGTTTTTAATGGAGTGCTCCTTAGATTTTGTAAAATCATTGTTCTTGATAGGTTTTCAAATATTATTATTTTACTCCTCTAAAAGCCTCCAATTAATAAAAAACAAAGAAAATTTTGTGTAGTGAATCCTCTTTTTTTTTTTTTTTTTTTTTTTTAAATAAGTAAAAGTAAAGCTATGTATAAAATGCTGATACCAAAAATTCTCCACGAAAAGAAAAATCCTCCTCCCCTTTCCTTAGGAGCCAAACCCATCCTTTTATAGTAAAACAATACAAAAACCCTAGTTCAGGTGTCTGTGAAGTTTCATTCCTAAAAGGACTTTATTTCTTAAAAAAACCAGATAAATACCAAAAAAATTTAAAGAAAGATCCATCGACCAATCAGGATTCAAAAAAAAGCATTTTTTATTTTTTGAAAAATCCAAAAATTAGACAGAACGGGTATAATTCTGATTGGAATTACACAATTATGATTTTTTTAACTTTTAATTATAAAAAGACCCCTAAAAGAATTTAAACTTTTCAATTATGTCCTTAAAAAGCATTACAATTTAGTCCTTGAAAACATTAAATTATTTCTTTAAAAAACACAATCAGACCTCTGAAGTTTCAAAACTCAAGCATTGAAGACCTATTTAATATATTCATCATCGGAGTCCTTTGTCGCATCCATAACTCATTATCTAGAAATTGGGTGCTTACAACATGTTTTATCAGTAAAAAGATTAAGAATGAGAGATCAATACAAAAATGATTCTATTGTATCATGTCGACTTTTAAATGCAAATCTATGATTCACCAGTAGGATTCAAGTCAGAAAATATTGTTCAATATATAGGAAACTATGTAGGCTCATATGTATCCTTTGACTTAATAACTTTCAAGGATTCTATCATACTTATATGAGGATCAGAGTGTCTTTGGATGTGAGAAATCCATTCAAAGAGAAAATAAAGATAAAGAAGTCTAGTGGTATTCGCTTTTGTTATAAATGACTGCCAATGATTTATTTCATATATGGTTTTCTTGGTCATTCAAGAAATTTTTATGAAAAGTTATTTGACATGCCGGAATTGTAGAGAAGCCTTATGGTTTGTCACATATGGCACAAAATAAAAGACAAGGGATTTAAATTGGTGAGAGATGGTTACATTCATTAGTTTTGAGAAATCCAGCATAATTGGTAGTGATGGGCAAGATAGAATGGAGGTTGATAGAGAGATATAATATCAGTTGGAGAAAATTTTAGGGATTAAAGAAGGAAGAAATAATCATGTTAATGGTAATCGGGTCGTAGGTGGCAAAGTTAGTGGCTTTAATAATTGTCTTAATGTAGTAGATCATAAATGGTAGGAAATATAAAATATAAAAATAGGGATTTTTACAAAAATTCCCTTTGTTAACCTCATTTTCTATAAAATACCCCTTTTCTCAAAAGTATTATATACATGCCCTAACTTTATTAAAAAGTACACACGTGTCCTTTTTTATCTTCTATCTTTTCTTTTTTTTTGCATTTATTTTCTTCCTTTTTTTTCCTACGTTTTCTTCTTCCTGGCATTTTTTTTTGTCATAACTTCTTCTTCCTTATTCACTACTATCATCGTCATACTTTTTCTTTGTCATTTTTTTTAATCCTTGCTTAATCTTCTTTGTCAAGCTAAGCTTAGCCCTCCAATTTTGCTCAATTTATGATCATGAGCTCCACATATTCTGCTCCAAAACCTGTTAGGAATTTTATCCTAGAATGACCTTGACTGGATTGCATTCTGCTCTAATTCTGCTCAATCCTAGAATGACATCGATTGGATTTGATCCTAAGGTGCTTAAGAGAGGTGCTAAAGCCTTGACGGAGATTGCTTCTTTTACTCATGCTAAATTTTTTTTGGGAAAGTACAAAAAACTACCCTATGGTTTTATGGTTTTAGAGTTTTAAGTATTTGTTTCATTTTGTGACAATTTGAGTCCTGTGTTTGTTGCCATTTGACAATTTCTAGTATACGAGCCTAATGCCGTTAACTAAGTCTGACACATTGTATGACCCAACTAAAAATAATTACAGGAAAGTACAGAAAACCACCTTGTGGTTTCAATATTTTTCAATTTTAAGTATGTGTTTCACCTTTTATGACAATTTAGGTTTTGTGTTTGTTGTTGTTTGATAATTTTTAGTATATGTGTTTTACTCATTTAATAACATTAGTCTCATATACTAGAAATTGTCAAACGGCAAAAACATAAGACCCAAATTGTCATAAAATGAAACACATACTTAAAATTCTAAAACTATGAAACCACAGGGTGATTTTCCATATTTTTTCCCTTTTTTTTAATTAATGAAGGCATAAGATATGAATTGTATTCTTTTTGAAATTAGGGATGCCAAAGAAAATAGGTTATTGAAAGAAAAAGAGCTTATACATTATACAATTTCATTAATTTTCAAGGAAAACCATTGATTTTTTTTTACTCCTAAGAACATGGTGAAACAATTTTAATGTATCTTTTTCTTTTGGAGATGTTCTCTTTTTCTTTCTATTTTTAAAATTTGGTTCTATTTGCTTTTATTCCCAAAATAAAATATATGAAGGGTTGCAAAACTTATGAATGCAAGGTGTTCGACGTATTTAGGAATGGCCATGAGCCTTTTATTTCCAATGTGAGTTTGATTTTGTGACAACTCTTGCTCTAATTTTACCTCCCTTTACATTCTGATTTTGTTACAACTCTTGCTCTAATTTTACCTCCCTTTACATTCCTCTATTTTTCTTAACTCTTTCATAATTTCTAGTATTATTTTGAGAAGCAATACGATTGGTCAAGTTTGAGAAGATTGTTCAGAAAGTTGGGATGTACTTAATTATTCACATTGGCACCTTTGTTACTGTAGAGTGGAAATTAAAAATTGAAAGGGATGAAGGTAGTTCCTTTATATAAATTATAATTAAGAAGAAGGAAGGTTGAAGTTTTCATTCTTTCTTTTCGGATATGTTAGAGTTTGGTATGTTATTATGCTATTATCGTAAGCTTTTGTCTCAGCCAGGAAATATCTCTATTCAATTTGCTCCTAGAACACCCAATAAAGCTGTACACTCTCTTGCTAAGAAGGAAGGCTCTAACTCAGAGTTAACAATTTGGGACTCTTTGCTTGTTTTTGTTAAACATATTGTGTTTGATGATGTAATCGTTTAAGTTTTTAATAGATTTCACGTTTTGAAAAAAAAAAGAATGAAGGTTGCGTGCCAATTGCCAATGATGACTTCTATCAACTATGGAAGTACCATCTTTGTAAATTAAGACTTAAATTGGTTTTCCACTTTGATAATATGAACTATTTTTGACAACTTCTAACCATTTTCCTTATAATTCGTAATCTATTTCAACATTATTCATTCAAGGCTAGAAATTTGATATAATATTGCTCTTTCTTTATTTTATTGCTTAATTAAAAAAACTTATTGTTAATTATCTACTATTAAAATGGCAAATGAATTTTTCAATTAAATTTTTTGTTACATAACATGCTTAAGAAATAGTATGAATGATACTTAAAAATAGTATATTTTTTGAATATTATGCATATATGATAAAGTCATAACAATATATTATCTGAATATTATATGTATCTGAAACTCAAAATAATATATGAAATTTGAAAACAATATCTAAAACTCATAAATATAGTATACTATATGAATATGTATCTAAAAATTCAAAATCGCATATGATACTAAAAAACAGTGTATTATCTAAATATTAAAAAATAAAAAAATTGAAAAAATAAATATAACAAAGAATAAGGAAAAAATAAAAAGAAATAAAAAAGAGAGAAAATAAAAATAAATAAAAAAAGAAAAAAAAGAAAAAATAAGGATAATAGAGAATAAGAAAAAATAACAAAAGAAAGTATAGATTGTTCTGCTTATGTACTTTGCTTATGCATATAGATACACACTTAATTTCTATGTCTTAGTTGGTTATGTTCTTTGATAAGTTGATTTCTTAAGTAGACAATCATTTTTTTTTCTTGAATATTAATGTAATTGCATATATTTATTCTAAACCTGGAAATGGATCCACAATAAAATAAAATATAAGTTAAATGTTCTCTCTAATATTTTCTTCCAATCACTAAAAATTATTCGTATATGATACAATCAAAATAGTATATTATCTGAATATTATAAGTATCTAAGACTCAAAACAGTATCTGAAACTCAATATAGTATTTAAAACTCAAAACTGTATCTAAAAATTAAAAAACAATATCCCAAACTCATAAAATACAGTATACTATCTGAATATTATTTGTATATGAAACTTCAAAATCACATATGATACTAAAATCAGTATATTATCTGAATATTATTCAAATATTTTCCTCAAACCAAGAAGTATATTTTCTAAATATTGTTTGTATATGAAAATAAAAAAAGTATCTAAAACTTAAAACAATATCTTAAACTCAAAACAGTATATCAAACTCATAAATACAATATACTATCTAAATATGATATGTATGTGAAACTTCAAAATCGTATCTGATACTAAAACTAGTAGTATATTATTAGAATATTATTCAAATATTTTCCTCTAACCAAAAGTATATTTTTTGAATATTTTTCGTATTTAAAACTCAAAATAGTATTTGAAACTTAAAACAATATCTAAATATGATAATTTGAGTCAGTATATATTATTAGAAATATTATCAAAAAAATAGTTGGCCTTGAGTAATAAATTTCAAATATAATTGTATTCAATTAATTAAAATAAAATAATTAATATATGCATATCCAGCCATCTTTTTTGAAATGCATGAAAATTGAAAATATTTTTCATTTATTTCTACTTTATTATTTGTATATTTTAGTTTATTTTCTGTGTATAAAATGAATAAAATAATTTCACCCTAATATATATATATATATATATATATATATATATATATATTTGAAACTTTGATTATTTATTAAAACTAACATGAGGTAATATGAACCCTAAAAGGGATCAATAACGCCTGAATATGAAGAATTCAAGCTAATTAGCTTAATTTCCTATTCTGAAATTAATTAGCTTGATTGGATGAATTTTGATTTATTTTCCTATTTTGGAGTCAATAAGGAAGATTCAAGAAGATTCTAGAAGATGTGAGAAGATTCAAGAATATTCCAAGTCAAAGTCAATAAGTCAAAGTCAAAGTCAAATAGTCAACAAGTCAAAGTCAATGGTCAACATATGACATGGCATGTTTTAATGCTTAGTTGTCATGAGTTGTAATGAGTTGTCAATTTTGACTTTTCAAAGATGAGTTGTCATTAGTTGTCCTATTTTAAAGGAAATCTCCTTAATTAAGGATTTTCCTATATAGGTATCTTTGGGAATAAGGAATAAAACCTTTTCCTTTAAGGATTAGGTTGTTTACATGCCTATATAAGGGCTAACCCTATGACATACGAATTAAAGAATGTATTTTTGACAATTTTAATCAATTAAGTGAGGTTTTACCTTAACTTTGTTCTTTTGAAACTTTGCAAGTTTACTTGAATTGTTTCACATCTACCTTTCATTACAATTTCTAGGTTAGACTTAGAATTGTGTGATTGTTCATCTTTTAATAGCTAAGTATCTTGCTTCAAATTAATAAGCAAGGGGTTTAGCTCCATCTTTACAACCTCATCTTGACGATCTTGGGCAATGATTTCAAAGTTGGATGCGTGTTCTATCTCTATTATAGGTAGGGTTCGTATTAGTTTGGTATCAGAGCCAAACTTCAAGGTTTGGTTACGTATCCTTTATTTTTTATGTATTATCTATTCTTTTCTTCTTCTCAATTCTTCACAAATTGAAAAAAAAAAAAAAATTTGAGTGAAACACGAGAGCATTCACATCCTTGAGTGTGAACACATAAGGGAGTGCATTGCGAGGATTTTTTTTTCTATATCTACTCAAAACTATTTTTTTTAGCATGGACATGCCTTATTTTCTTGGTGGGGATGATCCTTTTGTTTACTTGAAATGGGTACAACAAATGGAGGAGATTTTTTATTCTCTTCAGATAAGTGATTTTAGAAAGTGCAAACTTGCTTCTAATAAATTTGTGGGTCATGCTACTATATGGTGGGAAGATTTTATGTTAAATGAGGTTAGAAATTGGGAGTTAATGAAAAGGTTAATGTCTAGATATTTCATTCCTCATGATGTCAGGAATAAATTTTATCTTAAATTAGAAAGACTTAAACAAGGGGATGTGTTAACTGTTGATGATTACGCTAAAAATTTTAAGTTTTTTATAATTGCAAGTGATTTAGGTGAGTCTGAAGGGCAGAAAATTGAAAGATTCATAAATGGGCTTAAGAGTGTAATTAGACAAGATCTTATGTTTATGGTACAATTGCAACTTAATTTGTCCTTGAATGATGTAATTTCACTTGCTTTAGATAGAGAGAGTTGGAGTAATAAGGTTGATAATCAAAGTGGTGGTAATGCTAAAGTGGTGTTAAGTGATCATGAGAAGAAGCATGAGGATCAATTATGTGATCAAACTAATAAAGTAGAGGAGAGCATTATTCATGAAGAGAAGTGTGAAAAAGAAGTGGTTGTGTGCGGGGAGGTCAAAATAGTGTGCAAATCCAAGAATAGTGACTTTGTTGAAGTCATTGAAGATAATAAGGATTGTTTGCAAAGTTTTGAGCAATTTAGTGAAGATGTGCAAGGATCAACTCATGAAGAGGCAAACCAAGAAGTTTGTGCACAAAAGAAAGAGGAGGATAACAAGCTGGTTATTCATCATGATTATGCTAACAACTCTATTCTTTCTTTTTCTAGTGTTTTGAAATTTGTTTTATAGACTTCTATGCCATACAAAGATCCCTTTGCTGATGCTATTGAAGTTCCTTATGTTAACAATGCAATTTATGGAGTCTTCACTTATGCCAAGAAGAACTTGAGATATTCCTATTTCAAGTTTAGAAGGAAGCAACAAGAACGCAATCCTTACAAGTTCATGACCAAAAGTTTTATGCTTTGAATGTTCAATCAAGTTCAAGTTTTTTTTAAGCTACTTTTATGGTGCATTACTTCAAAGGAGAAATTTTCAACAAAGATGTTTGTATTTGACCCTGGAGGATTTGCACATTTATCAACTCTAAAAGATGGCTATGATTCGAGGGTGAATCATCTTCAAGAGGGAGGGAATAATATGAACCCTAAAAGGGATCAACAATGCCTGAATATGAAGAATTCAAGCTAATTAGCTTAATTTCCTATTCTGAAATTAATTAGCTTGATTGGATGAATTTTGATTTATTTTCCTATTTTGGAGTCAATAAGGAAGATTCAAGAAGATTCTAGAAGATGTAAGAAGATTCAAGAATATTCCAAGTCAAAGTCAACAAGTCAAAGTCAATGGTCAATGGTCAACATATGACATGGCATGCTTTAATGCTTAATTGTCATGAGTTGTCATTTTGCTTAGTTGTCATGAATTGTAATGAGTTGTCAATTTTGACTTTTCAAAGATGAGTTGTCATTAGTTGTCCTATTTTAAAGGAAATCTCCTTAATTAAGGATTTTCCTATATAGGTATCTTTGGGAATAAGGAATAGAACCTTTTCCTTTAAAGATTAGGTTGTTTACATGCCTATATAAGGGCTAACCCTATGACATACGAATTAAAGAATGTATTTTTGACAATTTTAATCAATTAAGTGAGGTTTTACCTTAACTTTGTTCTTTTGAAATTTTGCAAGTTTACTTGAATTGTTTCACATCTACCTTTCATTACAATTTCTAGGTTAGACTTAGAATTGTGTGATTGTTCATCTTTTAATAGCTAAGTATCTTGCTTCAAATTAATAAGCAAGGGGTTTAGCTCCATCTTCACAACCTCATCTTGACGATCTTGGGCAACGATTTCAAAGTTGGATGCTCGTTCTATCTCTATTATAGGTAGGGTTCGTATCATGAGGTATATAATTTAAATATGTTAATTATAATCTTTGAAATAGAGAACAATGCCTATATATATATTAATACCCAAAACAAAAATAAGAAACTAAGAATAAAAAAATAAGGAAAAATAAAAAAATTTAAAAACAAGGATAACAGAAAATAAGAAAAAATAAGCAAAAAACAAAAATAAATAAAAAAGAGAGAAAATTAAAAAAATAAATATAAGGATAAAAATGAAAAAATAAGGATAATAGAGAATAAGAATAAATAAATAAATAATAAAGAAAATAGAAATAAGAAAAAAATAAAAAACAAAGAAAAAATAGAAAACAGAGAAAATAAAATAATAAATAACTAAATAATTGAAAAATAAGGATAATAGAGAAAATGAAAAAAATAAAAAAAATAAGGATAAAATAAAAAGAAAAAAAGGAGAAAAAATAAAAAAAATAATGACAGAATAAGGAGAATACAAAAGAGGGCAAAAAATGAAAAAAAAGGCACTCATAAAAAAAGCACTTATATAATTAATGAAAAAAGGGGCCATTTTGATGAAAACTGAAGGCCAAAATGTGTACAATTGTGTAATTTTCTCATAAGAATATTTAAATGTAAGAGAACCTGAAGTTGGGGAATATAGCCCAACATGATGGGCTAGTGATAACTGATCCAAAACGGCATATTAATTGGTGATCAAACTTGAACATGATTCATGTAACATATAAAATTAGCGAATTAAGATTGAGGTTAAATGAATTAATATAAAAAACGGGTCAATTTGTTTATGATATAGTTTAAAGTATACCATGTTATGGGTTGATACATAACCTAGTTACATCCTTTTTAATCATACATGTCATGTTGGGTCGTGTTAACCTGACACAATCCATATAATTTGTTATGGTTTTAAAAGGTGAGGTAGTATATGCACACACACACACACACACACCCCTTATTCTCTCCATGATTTTAAAAGGTAAAGTAGTCATTATTATAAGTTTTTGGTTGCTGAAAAATAGTATTTTTATAGCTAATAAATGTTGTACATGTTAAGTAGATTGTAACAAATTTTATGACCTGTATAACTCATTTAAAAAAAATTAGTTACACATGTCATGTTAATGTTACCTATTTTATTTTCATGTTATGTTAAATGTGCAATACTTGACACGATTAATAAATGAGTTATGTTCATATTAACCTTAATTGTATCATTCAAGTGGGTTAACTTGACATGAACATGACCCACTAATAGGTTTTGACACTCCTAAAAGCATAGAACTGAAGAATAATTAAGGAAAATGTCAGTAAGGATAAGCATTATAATGGGTTCAATTCTTATAGATCAAGATTTTCAAAAAAAAAAAAAAATTACAAACAACATGCTCTCGGTCTTAATCTTGTCGAATCCTATGAGTACTTTAAGTTGGAATCATTATGGGCTAGGTAAACCCATGATTAGTTCCAATCCTTAAGGGCTTAATTCTCTCAAAACAACCTAAATTTATTTTTCTTATGGAAATGTTAGTTAAGAGGAGTACAATGGACAAGATAAATAAAAAATAAGGTACAAAGGTATATTTGTAGTTTATTATAAAAGGAATAATGGAGGCTTGGTAAGAGGGGAACACAATAAAATTGGTTATTTTTTTCTTGACATCATGTAGATGTTACAGTTAACACAAAAGAGTTGAGAGAATAGGGAATCACAAATATTTATGGGTATCTAAAGAGACATAAAAGAAGAGAATCATGGGCTTTGCGAAGACACTTAAGCCATCAATCAAACCTCCTTAGGTGTTTCAAAGGTGATCTTAATGATATCATGTTTCTAGTAAAGAAGAAAGGAAGAGTAAAGCACCCAACTTGTCTTATTATAGGCTTTCAAAGTGCAATTAATTATTGTTCTATTATTGATTTGGATATGAAGGAGTATCAAATTACATGAGAACATAACAAAGGTTCTCCATATTATATGGAAGAGAGGCTTAACAGAGTGCTTATAAATAAGAATTGGCTTTAGTTGTTCCTATAAGCAACGTTGTTCAATTTGCAAGTGTTGTATTGGATCACTATCTAATATTCCTAAAATTTTGAAAATAATTTACAAGACTAGAATTCATCAATTTCATTTGGTGAAAGGGAGTGTAAAAAGGTGGTTAAAATAAGTTGGAACAGGGGTACTTATTGGTGTATTCATCAAAGAATAACTAGTATGGTAAAGAACTCATGTGTTAAAGTAAGGATGTGTTGCACAACTTTAAAGGTCAAATTATTTTTGATGCTTTGAATGATAATATTATAGTTTAATCCTAAAGAAAAATAATTATGTTTAGATGTTTGAATTCAATTCAATATTGCTATGTAATGTTTTCGATAATATGGTGTTAAAAGTGTTGGCTAATTGGCTTAAGGTAATTCTACCAAATGTAACCTCAAAATTTCAAAGTGTTCTTATGCCTAGGTGAATGATTTCAGAAAATATTATGGTAGTGTTTGAAGCTATACATCACTTAAAAAGAAATACCTAAGGGAAAGAGGGGATTGTGACACTAAAAGTGACATGAGTAAGGTAAATAACAGAATTGAATGGCAGTTTCTATGCTGCATAATAAAGAAGAAAGGTTCTAATAGCTAATGGATTTCAATTATTTGAATGTGATTTAAAAGAGTTAAGAAAAAAAAAGGCAAAATAAGTAAAAGTAAACATAAAGATATATATGGAAAAACCTAATGTGGGGAAAACCCAAAGGCATAGGATAAAAGAATTCACTGTATAAAAGTGTTAAGTCTGCTATAAGAAAGACTACTTAAAGCCCTAATTTGGTACAATAGTATAATATAGCTCCACAATTAAAATGCAAATCTTATGCATTAGATGGTTGTGTTTTGGCCGATGTACATAACACAACCATATTGTTATCCCATGTTCATATATAGATTGAAACTGCAACTTGGCCAAAATAGTATCGAGATATACACGACTAGAGACATGGGCGTGTCTCAAGCCATATTTCTCTTTGGGTAAAACTTTACAGATTACTCAAACTCATAAATAGTTATGTAAGGTTAGACATGATGGTGTTGCCTTTCAAAGTGGATTTTCTTTAATAGTATCGGCCTAATCACTTTGCTCCACCATAGATTCCCAAAAATTTATAAATTTGTTTTCATAAAAGACTTTGTATTATGAGTATGACTATGGTATGTGAGTGGTGATTGCGGCTCATAAAAGACTAGCGATAGGGATATTTTTATTTTTTGATGTTGTTGTAATAGGAGGGACAACCTTACAAAGTGAGCCTTGTGAGTTTAGAGTCACCACCTGACCATAATCGAGAAATAGGAAATGAGTTAGGAAACCCACATCCCCTATCAGAGATTCTGGGTTTGGGGAGTTAGCATTAACTGGACGGTTTTTCTTAATTATACATATCTTATATTCACTTATTTCATTACACTAATTTTGGTTTAATGATGCATTTATTATACTTGAATGCTAGTCAATTTAAAATGGTATTGGATTGATGGTTGGAATGTGGAATAATTGGATTTGGCATGCATACATTACAAATATAAATAAAAAGCAAATAAATAAATAAATAAATAAAAGTAATTATAACAAATAAACAATTAACATGTATTTCACACAAGGCAAGTAAGCAAGTAGAAAACTACACTCAAGCATACGAGGAATAATCAATAAAAAAAATAAAGTATGAAAAAAATAAAATGGGGAAAGGGATTAAGGATTACAATCCTTGAAATAGTCTATTATAGTAAATACATCAAAATAGAAAATTGTGTAAGGAGAATTGAGATTAAGAATTACATCACTTTAATAATTGCCTATTCTATTAATTACATTAAAAAAAGGAAATAAAAGAAAATTCCTATCCTAATAATTCATGCAAAACAAAGGTTAGTAGGCAAACACATGCAAGCACAAATCACATTTATAACAATTATATATATTCCATTCATTCACATGACAATAAAATAAAAGAGAATACATTAAAATAATGAAGAACATTCATGAAATTAACAAGCAAATAAATAAAAGAAAACATTAATAATAATGCATAATCTAGATAATTAATTAGAAATGGTACCTCAAGTGATTCATTAGTTATCATCAAAATTAGATGATGTGAGCAACCTTGTTGAGACTTTTATTGTTGTGGTTTTTTGTTACTTTATTAAACAGTGTAGCAGGTCTTTCCATTTTCAAGGGACATGGAAACTTTATTGAATAGGGACAAGTGATTGGTCTTGGGGAGATGAGACGCTTTTAATTTTATGGAGTTGCCACCCAATTTTTAAAAAATCGGGAAAAGAAAGGGAGAACATTGAGTCACTTAACGAGTATTATCCCTAGCAGAGATTTTAAGGTTCGGGAGATCACATATACTTTTTGACTATTTCTCATTATACGATATTTGATGTATAACTACTACAATACCCTAGTTTCGGTAATGACAGTTTATATAGCATTCACATAGTAGATCAAATAGTATAAGATAATAAGACTAAAATTTTTATTACATCACTTTCTTGATAAAATACATATGAAAAGGAAAAGATTGTGAAAAAGTAAATCTAATATGATTGATCTGCAAGGATAGCACGACCTTTTACATAGCTTATTTGATGAATGATAGGATGATCATGCTTGCAGTGATTATTTATATTATGATGATGAATGATGATAATATAAAGGATGCATGAGGTCATCACTAGATTGAGGGCATGATGACTCTATTTCGGGACATGAACTTTTTCACATTATTGATATTTACAATGTGATTTCATGATTTCAGAAATAGAGGATGCAGAATGATGATATGAAATGAGCATAATAAAGCATATATTATTCACATAGCATGCAAGATTACTAGTCTCATCACACAAGCACAATAGTATTCCCAAATGCTAGTGACAATAAAATAGAATGCAATACAGTAAAATAAATATGCTAAAATAATTTTGTGGTCCTTAGACTTGACTAAGCTTGTGTGAACTTTAAAGCTTTAGTTTTGAGTGATTATTAAGCTTTCCTCATCGAGAGGTTCAAAATGACAATAGAATGATGCTAGATTGTATACCTTTAAAGTGTGTTTTGACAAAGATGATGTTGGGTTTGGTGGAAAAAGGGATCTAACAACCTAAGGGAAAGGCTGTGGGAGAGCAAAAATTATACGGAGAGGGATTTCCCGTACCTTCGATCGAACTAACTTTTGAGTGTGCGTATGTCTTCACTTTCTACCCTCCCCCCCAAAATGGGGTGTAGAGGGGTCTATTTATAGGAAAAAAATGTGTAGAATGGGTGTAGGCATGGTCACGTGTGTAGAAGTAGATTTTTGCATGTGGCCACGCACAGTGTTTGCATGGTCACGCTCTTGGAAAATGGCCACATGTGCACGTGTGTGTTTTCATGCGTACTTTGACACTTTACGTGCTCTTTTTGGGTTCTAAATGCACTACTCTAGGGTTGGTTCTTAGGGTTTTTGGAGTCTTTTTTTTCCAAATTTGGCTTTGATTTTAGCACATGACACCTAGGGGTGTTTATGCGCACTTCTAAGCGATACACGCTAATACTCGAGTTGTGTGGACCATTCTAGGACCACTTCCAAAGGTTTTGGAGCCTTCCGGACATGTTTCTGAAGTCCATTTTGTCAAAATTGATTTTCATTTTTTCATAAAGCTAGGTTTTGATCTAACAAAATGTGCACCAACCCAACGAACTAAGTATTTCAAGAGGAGTTTTCTTGAAATAAAACCTCTCGTTGTTTTGATAATTCATATTTTGTAAGGTGATTAATTTTTCACACTAATGGGGTCAGTTAAGTGTTTTAAGGTTGCACACTTTAGAGGTGTTATAAATGAGCAAACTTTAGTCATCTCGGGGATCATTGGACCTTTTTGGGGATAGTCAAATTTAAGGTATGACAGTTGCCCCCTGCTTTACATGTGTTGATAGCCACATAGCGCTAGTGTTAATACATATGAAGCAAAATGCAAAGATGCAAAAAACATTTTGATAGGGAGAGAGGTACATACCTGCGGGTTATCTGTAGACGTCTTATCAAGATTTAACTACTGTTGTTATGTTTTGTTTGTTGCTATTGTTCTATGACTTAGTCATCCCACAAGGTGCGATTTGGGATATATGAAAGCTTATGATTCATGCAAAGTGCATTTGGCATTTATGCGACTATAACCTTCTTAGGTGTCATGCAAATAAAGATGCTATTAAGTAAAATGCAGATGTGATTATAACCTTCTCAGGTGTCACACAAATGAACATGCGACTATAACCTTCTTAGGTGTCACGTGATTGAACATACGACTATAACCTTCTTAGGTGTCACATGAATGAACATGTGACTATAACCTTTTTAGGTGTCATGCAAATAAGGATGTTACTAAGCAAAAAGATATGCAACTAAGTAGTGTGGATGCTCTTAAGCAATGTGAGGATGCTTCTAAGTGATGAAAATGCTTTTAGGTAATGAGAAGATGCTTCTAAGTAGTGAAAGTGCTTCTAAGCAGTGCAAGAGTGCTCTTAAGCAATGTGAAAATGTAAGAGTGCTTCTAAGCAATGTGAGGCAATGTGAGAGTGCTTCTAAGTGTGTGAGAGTGCTCCTAAGCAATGTGGGTGCTTCTAAGCAATGAATGAGGTAGTAGTGATGATGTAGTAATGATGCAATGATGATGTAGTAATGATATATTAATGATACAATGATGATATAGTGATGATGTAGTAATGATGTAATAATGAGGCAATAATGATGCAATGATGAGGCAGTAATGATGCAGTGATTTTTCATGTTGAGGATATTATTTTAATGATTTGGAGTAAGATATCCTTATAGTGATTTTTCCTTACTCTTCTTCTTTGTAGGATGTTGAGTTCCCTGAAGAAAGCGATCACGTGCAGTGTCTTTTAGATAGATGGAGTCCACATCAATGTACTTTTATATGAGTTTAGTGAATATCTTATGCTCAAATGGAAGTTTAGGATTGTAAAAGTGAGTGTGCAAAGTCTCAAAGTGCGTATAAAACCATAAAAGAGCATATGGAAGGAGGAAGTGTGTGTGACTATGTGTAGGGGGCGCATGATCATGCGCTTGTGCACGTGGTCATGCACCTGGTGCATGGTCACACACTTCCTCCCTCTGGGCTTGTTTTTAGAGGTCTTAGGAGGCTTTGACTAGACTTCTTTAAGTACTTTCTAACTTTTCTTGACCATTTTAGTGTTTCGGGTGCTTTTTGCTCTATTTTTGCTTATGTATTTCCATTTTATTTTGCATAAAATGGAGTTCCCCAACATTCCTAAAGGTCTGGAGGACATTTTTATTAATGTTGATGTTAATCTTGATGGTGACTTTGCAGAGGCTACTAGAGCTAGGACATCCGCAGTTGGGACTAGCACATTTAGTGCTCAGAGTTTTTAACCTTCCAGGCTTTCTCGGGGAGATCCGATCCCTATTATCCATAGCTTGGAGACTTATGCTTGGGTGCATCATCATCACGAGGTAGGTCCCTTTTTGCCTTGTTTATTTTGTTGTATGAGGTTATTGTAGCTGTAGCTCTGTAGCTTTTGCTGTAACTATCTGTCTAGCTTTATTCTAAATGCTAACGTTGATAGCTCTTGCTTTATTTTTTTGTGATTGTCTGCTTATCGTGATGCTTTTCTTTACAGTCTTTGTTACCATTTTGATCATGCTGAGTGATAGAGAGAGATGTGTCAGTATTTAGTAGTTATGTAAATGTTTGATAATGTACTTGTTGTTTATAGCCCCATAGGTATGTCACTGTGCTACCTAGTAGTTTTAATAGGGTCAACATGTACTATCAGGGTCTCCCGATGTGTGTTAAGTAGATGGTTGCTAGGAAGGGCTTCGATGGGGTGATTGCTACATTGTCTTATGACTCGTACGCATCAAGTCAGATTGCTATGTATGCATTGATAGAGCAATGGATGGACACGACGCATACTTTCCATCTACTCATTGCGGAGATGACTATTAACCCACTATATTTTGCCCCTATCACAGGCTTGAGCTTTTCTGGAGAGCCCTTTCCTTTTAATGATGAGGAGTGTTCCACTACTATGGTGAGGAGGCATCTCACGAGGGACTTGCTCAGGGTAGTTACTCCTATGAAGTATGGCTACCTATATTTTGCTCGATACATAGAGTTTGTTTCTTTTGTACGGGCTTTGTATGATGATGGTCTTATTTTGGTAGAGTAGTTAGTTTGCTGCTTTTTATTTTATTTGATGAGTGCTGTTATCTTCCTAAACCCTTCGGGTATGGGTGATATGCGATTGCTGCTTATCTTGAGATATCTGGATGGCTTGTTGGGCTATTACTAGGGCACTACTGCCTTTGCTCATATGTACTCGGGACTTGATGTAGCATGCCGAGGTGGCTCGAGGATCTGTGGGTGCTTATTCATGCTAGACATAAGTAGGATTTTTATTATCTGTTCTTTTGCTTTTAGTTTGTTATTTCTAACCCTCTGATTTTGACATATCTGGGCATATGAGTTTGGGATTATCCCTTGTTTATCCATCGAGCATTTTTAGGAGGATGGCTTTCCTCATTATTCTCACTGGATCAGGAAGACTACTGATTTGATTGAGGATTGCATGGTAACCCGAAACCATATGAGGAAGTTGTCCCTTGATGAGGTATGTCTAATTCTTATTGTGTTGGTTGTTCCTTTCTTTGGGATCGTTTGTTCATTGTTGCCCTTTGAGCAGATCTTTCTTCACTGGTGGGTGGTGAGATCTCACTAGATGGTAGAGATAGTGGTTGCATGGCAGCTAATAAAGAGATGAGTGTTGCTTTTTGGCCTCGTTGGTAGGGTATGATATTTGGGCGAGCGAGTCCATCTTTGGTGGGATGGCCCATACATGAGGAGAGTTCCTATCCCTCCCCCTAAGGACATACTCTGGGGCCATGAGCTCTGCATCGATGATCTTGCTGATGATACGATGGGATTCCCCTTTGAGAGCCTTTTAAAGAGTGAGGGTTTGCCTTATGCTTATGTATTGATCCCATAACTAATTAATGTTGTAGCTATTAGGACCTTTCCTTCACCTCCATCGTCTTAGGCAGATGCATCTCGTCCCTCGGGTTTGAGGGTTAAGCCATCACGTGGGTAGTCGAGAGTTATTTCTTCTGATCTGGTAAGCTTTTATTCTTGTTTTGGTGTAATCATGTAGAAAATTTTATTAGTAATATACTGTAATTGACATGAGTTATGAGAACTTATCTACAGTGACACTAAAGGAGATATGGTTCTCGCTTTGAGAATGATGAGGGCACGCTTCACACTGAGGCTACTACTCATTCCAGTGGTATGGCTTCTAGCAGCATTATCCTTTGGGATTTGATGGTTTAGTAGTCTTTTTCTTTGCTTAGGATGGATATTCTTGGTAGAGCAGTGAGCTTCGATTTGCCTAGACCTGGCTTTCCTCAATCGAGTGTTGCTCCTGCTGATGCTACCTATATTTTGTTCTCCATTTATTCTTGCCTATGTTTTATTTATTTAGTGAGTGGTGGTTGACTTATTTTCTTGCTTTTGCAAATTCCTATCTTCTTTGGCCAGTACTGGTATACTGTTACAAGGAGTGCTCAACAGTGCTTTTTGGAGTTTGCTACCATTTAGAGGGTATGCCTTCTTTACTGTACTTGTTTATTTTATGCACATGTTTTATGTATGAGTGTATGATATGCAATGTGTAATGCAGGTTGAGCATCATTTCGCTAGTCTTGAATGGGAGTGGGAGCGTGCATCTTATCGTGACCGCATCAATGAGCTAGAGTCACGGTTATCATCCTTTGCGATGAACGGTGATGAGTCAGGATCAGATGAAGGGGATTCTTAAGTAGGATCATTGCTTGCTTTTGATGGCAGCCACAACCAATGTAGTTGTTTTAGGAGCTAGGTGTAGGAATTTTGGTTCGTGGTTTGCTTTATTGTATAATTTTCCTAAGGTTATGGACTTTGGGTGTTGTATCTGGGCATTTGTCCCGTACGTTGTATGATGATAACTTATATGCTTCCTGCTATGTATCATTTATGATGATGTTTTCCATTTTTCCTTTTTTTTAGCTTAAAGCATCTCCTTTTGGAGCTTTTCGCACTTAGCTGGGTTTTCTTTTTCTTCCCTTTTTTTTTGCCTAGGGTGTCACCTTTTGGAGCTTTTCACACCTAGCTAGGCTTTTCTTTTTTGCTATACGATAGTGGCTAATCTTAAAAAGTGAGCTTAGAGAGGATAGTAAGAACTATGGTCATGTAAAGAAAGAAGATGCAGGGCAAGTTTGATGTAATTCATGATGATAAAATGTGTTGCACTTTTCAAAGACATTTTGCATAAATTAGCAATCATTCTTATTTCATTGTAATCATTTAAGAAAAGCACAGGGGCATTTGTACAAATTTCAAACTTGAGGTTACCCCTGTCTTTAACTAACCTTCTCAAGTTTTCTAGTTAAGTATTTTCTCTCTTTCCCTAATTTTTTCCTGAGCTGCCATTTTTAGGTTTTCAACTCAGCGGGAAGTCCCTAACTTTTTCTTGAGCTACCATTTTTAGGTTTTCAACTTAGTGGGATGATTTTTTTTATACCTTAGACATAGTACTTCTTCAAGTGATCTATGTTGATAGGTTCAGAGAATTCATTGCCTTCAGAATCCATCAGCTTAACTACCCTTTTTGATAGGACATGTTTGACCATGTATGGGCCTTTCCAGTTCGGTCTGAAGTTTGCTCTAGGATTCAAAATGTTCTGTCTTGTCTGCTTTAGCACCCAGTCTCCTGCTTTCATACTCTTATGTTTTACTCTTCTATTGAAGGTCTTGGCTAGTCTAGCCTGATACAATTGTGTGTGGTATAGAGCTTTAATCCTTCGGTTGCCTGAGAGAGTGAGATTGTTGTGCCTTTGTTGAGCCCACTGTACTTTTGGTAATTTATATTCAATTGCTACTCAAAGAGACTTGATCTTTATTTTGATTGGAAGAACTGCTTCTGATCCGTACACTAATGAGAAATGAGTTACTCCTGTTGAAGTTTTGATTGTTGTTTGGTGCCTTCATAAGGCATGTGGCAATCTATCTGCCCAATTTTGGTAAGTCTGAGTAATCTTTAATAAAATATTTTTTATATTCTTATCTGTAGCTTTAATGGCCCCATTAGCTTGTGGTTGGTAAGGAGAAGATCTGTGATGTTCCGTCTTATAACTCCTAAGTAGCTCTCTAACTTCCCTTTGGAATTAGACACCGTTGTCAGAGATGATGTGATAGAAAATCCCATATTGACAGAACAAGTTTCTTTTGATGAACTTAGCCACTTGCTTGGATCCTATCATTGCGAATGATTCTACTTCAACCCATTTTGTAAAGTAGTCCATTGCCACTAGGATGAATCTATTTCTATTTGAGGCTGTCGGGTAGATTTCCCCAATTATGTCTAGTCCCCATACTGAGAAGGGCAATGGAGAGGAGATGTAGTGTCATTTTGTTAAGGGAAGGTGACTAACATTCTTATGGATTTAACACTTATGGCATTTCCTTATAAATTTGATGTAGTCTACCATTATTGTCATCCAGAAGATTGCTTATTTGATTAGCTTTTTAGCCAGGATTGCTCCATTCATGTACGGACCACAAACACCCTCATGTACTTCTTCTATTGCTCTTGCAGCCTCAGTTTCATCTAGACATCAGAGTTGTAAACCATATGAGGCTCTTCCATATAACACACCCTGGTGCGATATGAATTTTGATGCTAGTCGTTGAATGACTACTTTTTCTCTTTCATTTATTCGATCAGGATAGGCTTGTTCCTTTATATATCTATGGATGTTAGAACTAGGGCTTTTTAGCTGCTTTTATCTTTACTATTCTATAGGTTTTATGACAAGGTTGTCCCAATCTAAGTAGAATTAGAGGCTTAATAGGCATTTTGGATGGTCCTTCCCATAATAATGCTAGGGAAGCAAGTGCATTTGCCATCTGATTGTGGTTCCTGGGGAGATGAATGAATCTGCATTTTCAGAAGGACATGGTGAGTAGCCTCAAGTGGTCCAGATAAGGCTTTAAGTGCTACTCTTTCAGTTCTCACTCTTTTAAGGCATAATTGATTACTAGCATAGAATCTCCAAAGATTTTAACTTCTATGACATCTAGGGTTATCAGTGCTTCTGTTCTGAGTATGCATACCTCATATTTTTCTTCATTATTTATGGCTCATAACTCGAGCTTTTTAGTGATTGGTACTACTTCACCTTCTGGAGATTGTAGCATTACACTGACTCCTGTGCCAAACTGATTGACTGATCCATCAAAATACTTGTGCCATCCTTGGATTTCAATGGCTGAGTTGAGGTTATCTAAGAATTCCAGTTGGATTTCTTCTGAGGGTTGAGAGCTAGAAATTCAGCCACTGCCCTCCCTTTTACTACCTTTTTAGTCAAATATTGCACGTCGAATTCTATTAATAGTACAAGCCACTTAGCAAGCTTCCCCACTAGAGAGGGAGCTTTATAGAGGTACTTCATCAGGTCCATTTTAGACACGGCCTAAATTTTGTAGGATTGAAAGTAGTGTTTGAGTTTCTTTATTGCCTATACCATTGCCAGGCATATTTATTTGACTTGGCTATACTTCTCTTTATATGGAAACATCTTCTTAATCAAGTAGTAGACTGCGTGTTTTGCTTTCATTTCTCCCTCTTAGGCTAACATTGCACCGATTGCATTCCCTTCGATAGCTAGATATAGGGTTGGAGGTATCTATGGTTTTGGTGGTCTTACGACTGGTGGTTTGGTTAACTAGCTTTTGATCTTGTTAAATTCTAGTTGACACTGTTCATTCCATTCAACTGGCTAATCTTTTTTTAGTAGCTTGAAGATCGGTTCATATACTGTTGTTAACTTAGCAATGAGTCTGCTAATGAACTGTAGTTTCCCTAGAAACCCTCTAATTTCTTTCTCTATTTTTGACACTAGCATCTCTCTGATGGCTTTTGCTTTGTTTGGTCCATTTTAATCCCGTTCTGACTGACAACATACCCCAACATCTTTCCTAAAGTGACCCCGAATATGCATTTCTTCGAAGTTAGCTTGAGATCGAACTTTTTGACCCTTTTGAGGAACTTTTTAAGATCAGAGGGGTGTTCTTCCCTAGTTCTTGATTTGACCATCATGTCATCGTCGTATACCTCCACTTCTTTATGTATCATGTCATGGAACATTACAGTCGCCATTCTCTAGTAGGTTGCCCCTACATTTTTTAGTCCAAAAGGCATTACTTTATAGCAATAAGTACCCTATTATGTTATGAAAACTATCTTTGCTTTGTTAATAATGGCCATTAGGATTTGATTGTACCCAAAGAATTTTTCAACTAGTATGTCTATGTGGGGTAGTCTGAAATCATCCTTCAGGCAGGCCTTGTTCAGATTTTTGTATTCGATGCAGATTCTAACCCTTTCATCTTTATTTGATACTAGCACCATATTTTCTAACCATTTTGGATAGTTTACTACCTTTAGGAATTTTGCTTTAATTTGTTTCTCGATGTCCTCTTTCACTAGTTGGGCCTATTTTGGTATGAGTCTTCTCATCTTCTGCTTTACTGGTTTGCACCATTCTTTGGTAAGAATAAAGTGTTGAGCAATGTCTCTATCAATACTAGGCATATCGTTATATGTTCAGGAAAATACTTTTGAATATTTTATTAATATTTTTTCAATTTCTCTCCTCTCTTTAAGGGTAACATCTTTCAAAATATGCAGAATGCGTGGTTCATATTCCATGCCAATATTAAATGATTCAGTTCATATGGAATGAATGTCAAATATGCTAATGTTTTGATCAATACAATGCAAAATACCATCAGGAAAGGCATAAAAAAACTAAGCAAAATCTAATTTCATTGCATTAACTTTAGAGTTCATTACATCATCATTTTCAAATAAAGAAAAAGAAACTAAATAAGCAAACTTTCTTTGGATCAATGACTTGAGAGGTGTTTCTATCTTTGGATCATCCACTGCTTATATGCTTTATCTGTAACACCATCTCTGGTACTAGCAATAAATTGATGGATGATTCTCCTCCTCTATGTTGCTCTAAAGTGATCCATAAACCTTTGTTGTATCCTACCGCTAGAGAAATCTGCAAGCTCAGAAGGTACATATTGCTTCTTACCAAACTATCTCTTCACTAGTGTTGGTTAGTAGTGGGTACATGACCTGAATCTTAAGATTGGTATGTAGCTGATGTACGTGCAAAGAGTCATATGTCCTAGATTCCACCATGGGCACATCCATCTTATTTGATATTCTAGTGTGTCCTTCATGCATTTGAACCATTCCTAGGCTGTGATATGGGCTGAGCATCTATGAACATCCTTAATGTGTCTTTCCAGGTGATTCCTAGGTTGGTATCTCATCCAGTTGCCTGTAGGTTTGTCGAGTAGACTCAACTTTTGTTACAAAAATATTTGAAGTAACAGAGGACTTCTAGTGAAGTTTGGACTTTTCCCTTTTTTGAGGTCATTTAAACCTTGAATGGTTTCTGCTAGGATCAATGGGAAGGGGGTCATTCCATATTCTATTCCTTTTATGACCTGGAGTATCCTGTAATCTCCTAGCCCATCATTCAAGATGGTGAAGTATTGCATAAAGGTAACACATAAGGAGATGTGCCCAAATCAGTGTATCAGTCTTCTTGTTAGTGTAGGCAGCTAGGAGTTGCATAGGAATCAGTCGCTTGCACTCAGTGACTAATTCATCAAGCTTTTTTGAGCTTAAGTCAAGGAAAGTGACCTTGATCCCTAGGTATTTGATGTCCTGGTAAGTGAAAATTACTTCTTTAGGCCCTGCTATGACACTAAATTCTTTATATAACGACCATAGTTCTATGGTGTTGAATCTGAATATATGCTCTTGAGGGTCTTATAATGACACAATAACATTCAAGAGTTCATGGTTGAGGGGCATGTGCTGGAATTTCTTAATGCATAGCATTCTGATGAGAGTGAAAAATGCATTTCATTAAGTAGTCTTTGTGTTAGGAAAAATTCAATTTCAATTAAGTTTGTGTTTCTTTTATTCAGTTTTTATTTAGTTGAGTACTTACTGCATGTCTTGTATGTTTATTTATTTTTACGTATTAGTTGGTTTATTTTTGGTTGATTTTTACGTATTAAGGGAAGTCAAAGAATAATAGAGGAAGGTTACATGGGAGCCATGAGCACTTGAAGTGAGCCTAAAAAGCAATGGAGGTCAATATGCTGAAATGCTGAAAAAGTGATGTGCACGGCCATGCGCATTTTGCACACGGCCGTGCGACATGGTGATTGGAAAATTCGATGTCAAATTTAATTGCTGACTCATGAGGGACAAGATGGAGATTTCACATGGCTATAACCTTAAGGCTAGTAATTAGGGTTTTATAAGAGGGTAGCCACCAGAAACAAAGGGGGGAGGATTATTAATCACTTTTAAAAGATTATTAATCACTTTTAGGGGATGATTATTCTTCACTTTTAGGAGATTATTATTCATCACTTTTTGGATATACAGATTTTATTTTTTGAGAGCAGTTTTAAGAAAACAAGGATTTTTCTTATTTATGTCAGTTTGGAGATTTTAGAATAAGAATTGAAGAACATCAAGCTTCCTATTGAACATGGTTTCTTCTATTCAATTGTGTTTATTCATTCTTAATTTTAATTTAATGATGATGTCTATTTTCTTTTATTCTTTTTCTTTGTCTCTTACAATTAACATGAGTATCTAAATTCGTAGTTAAGGTTTTTGTTACAATTCAACCATAGGCTAATCACAATTAAACCTAAGCCATTAATCTAGATCCTTTGGTTGTTGTTGAACTTAATTTCTTTTTAGGATTGATCACCCTTTGATTGAATATACACAATAAAACTTGATCGAGAGATAGTTGTTTTGGATTTAAACAATAACCTGTTAGATGCTTTCTTAGTTGAGAAACACTTAACCAACTAATATTAATTAAGGGTTGGTGCTTAAACTGGGTTAACCGAACACTTAATAGGCGAGAGCTTTAAATCTAAGAACGTCAATTTACTTGGTTAATCATAGGGTTGTCTTAGGAGGAAAGCCTATGATTCTTGAGAAACCCTCAAATTGGATTAAGGTTAGGTATGGCTTAGAAATTAATTTATCTTAAATAAAGGTTGAATTAGTAATAAGAACCCTAGCTCTCTAAAGTGATTGTTATTTCATTGTGATTTTTGTGTTTTGTTTTAGTTTAATTCAAAATACCCTTTTTCGTTGTTTAAACAAACAAACATAACTAGTATCATTGTAGTCAATCTGCAATCTCTGTGGGATCGATATTTAATTACTACTTGTAAGAATCTGTAAACTTATGGAAACCCATCAAGTTTTTAGCACCGTTGCTGGGGATTGCCAAATTGATATTGTTAAGAATTTTGTGTTGTTTGATTTAGACATTATTTTTTAACTTTTGTTTTTGTTATTTTTTGGTTTTATAAGAACTCTTGTTATTGCATGCACACAACGTGTGGTGCAAGTAGATAAGGAGTCTAGTTAATACCACTTGATTTAGAGATTGAGAAAACTATTCACAGAAGGAGAAGACAGGATAGAGATAGGATGAACGGAGGGGAAGCACACAATGAGCAAGATGGCCAAAATGGGCATGTTGCCCACAGAACTATGAGGGACTTTGTGAGTCCCAATGTCCAAAGTGATCAAACTCCGATTGTGAGGCCGGTGGTGGGTATAAACAACTTTGAAATCAAACCCACCATGATCCAAATGATTCAAAACTCACAGTTTAGTGGCTTACCACATGAGGATCCAATTAGTCACATGACAAGATTTTTGGAGTATTGTTCGACCTTCAAGATGAATGGAGTACAACCATAAGCACTCAGGCTCATCCTTTTTCCATTTTCATTGATGGATAGAGCAAAAAGATGGTTCACTAGCTTGGCACCTAACTCCATAAACACATGGCAGGAGCTTTATACAACCTTTTTCAATAAGTACTTTCCACCAGTTAAAGTACTCAAAATCAGAAATGAAATCAACTCTTTCTATCAAAGAGATGATGAAAGTTTTTATGAGTGCTGGGATAGATTCAAGGATCTTTAACGATAATGTCCACCATAACAGATTCCTTTGTGGGATTTGGCACAGTCTTTTTACAAGGGTGTCAATCCCACAGTGAGAGCAAACATAGATGCATCAACAGGAGGAACTATCATGTCTAAGACACCAGAAGATGCCTTGGAGCTTTTTGAAGAAATGGCTAATACCTAAAGCCTCTGGTCTAGTGAGAGAGCTATTCCAAAGAGAGGGGGAGCAATTGAAGTTGACAGTTTGACGATGTTAAATGCAAAGATGGATGCTTTATCTAAAAGAATGGATAAAATGAATATCAATGTAATATCTAACTTGTCTTCCTCTTGTGAATTATGTCAGGGTAGTCATCCAACTATAGAGTGTCAGATGATGCAAAGCTTGTCCTTAGAGAATGTAAAATTTGTGAACAACTTTAAAGGACAGCAGAACCAAGTGCATGACAACACCTATAATCCAAGTTGGAGAAATCATCCTAATTTCTCTTAGAGCAATCAAGGGAACAACCAGTGGAGGCCACAAGGACCACTTGGTTTTATAGGGCATAATGTGCAACACCAGCAACCAAATTACCACCAAGAAAAAAATTCATCTTCTGGGAGTTCTTTAGAGAGCAGGTTGGAGAAGTTCATGGATGTGATGTCCAAAAAAATGAATCAACAAGATGAAGCTACAAAGAGGTTGGAAGGCAGATTTGAGCAAATGTATCAAGACACTCAACTGATGTTCAAGAACCACTCTTCCTCTATTCATAATTTAGAGGTGTAAATGGGACAGTTGGCAAATTCTTTGTCAATGAGGAATCAACGTTCTTTGCCAAGCAACATTAAGAAGAATCCAAAAGAACAGTTGAAGGCTATCACCTTGGGAAGTGGAACAGAGATCTAAATCCCAAAAGCAATAATAGAATATGAGCAGGAAAAGAAGAAGGAAGAGGAGAAAGAGCAAGAGGATGAATGGGTTGAAGTGCAAATAGAGGAGAAACTGCAAGGTGATAACAACAATGAGGAACGAGTAGTAGAGAAACCTACACCATCACTAGTGAAACCTTACAAACCTCCAGCTCCATACCCTTAAAGATTGAAGAAACAGGAGCATGATCAATAATTTGCTAAATTTTTAAAGAGGTTTAAAGCACTCCGTATCAACATGCCTCTGGTGGAATGTCTTTCGCAAATGCCTAAGCATGCTAAATTTCTCAAGGAACTGATTTCCAATAAAAAGAAGCTGCAAGAATGTGAGACCATCACACTCACAAAAGAGTGTAGCATTATCATCTCGAAGAAACTTCCTTTAAAAAGGAAGCATCCAAGGAGTCTCACTATTCCTTTTTCTATGGGAAATTTAAATTTTCAAAGAGCTTTATATGATTCTGGAGCTTCAATTAATCTTATGCCTTTGTCTATTTATAGGAAATTGCGATTAGGAGAAGCAAAACCTACAAGCATTCGATTGCAACTTGCAAATAGGACAGTGAAGGAACTAGAAGGGATAGTGGAGGATGTGTTAGTAAGGGCTGGAAAATTTATTTTTCCAGTGGATTTTATAGTCCTTGACTTTGAAGAAGATAGGGAGGTTCCACTAATCCTTGGTATGCCATTCCTTTACACTGCCAAAGCAATAATTGACGTCTATGATGGAACTCTTATATTAAGAGTGGGGGATGAGAGCTGTAAGTTTAATATCTATGAAACTATGAAATATCCCTATGATGAAGATTTTTGCATGCGAGTTGAAGTCATTGATGAATGTGTGAATGAAGTCCAATGACAGAGGTTGGCACAGTCTTTAGAAGTTGAGAATATTGAGAAGTGCTTACAGGTACAATATGCTCAAGAAGAAGTGACTCTCAAATACCTACACCAACCACACATACAACTACCAAACATTGAACCCACACCACCCTTAATCATAAAACCATAAAAACTAGACTTGAAGCCGTTACCTTAATACTTAAGGTACACTTTTCTTGGTGACAACCAAACTTTACCTGTGATTATATCTTCTAAACTTAGCAAGGAGCAAGAGGATTTATTGGTGAACATACTAAAGAGAAAAATAAAGGCAATCGGTTGGCAGATTTTAGATATAAGAGGAATAAGTCCCTCTTATTGCATGCATAAGATTTTGATGGAGGATGAACATAGGCCAACCATTGAAAGGCAGAGGAGGCTCAACCCGAATATGCAAGAGGTGGTGAAGAAAGAAGTGGTCAAACTACTTGATGCAGGAATTATTTATCCAATCTCTAATAGTTCATGGGTTAGCCCAATTCAGTGTGTGCATTGATTATAAGAAACTGAATTCATCCACAAGGAAAGACCATTTCCCATTACCCTTTATTGATCAAATGTTGGAGAGGATAGCAGGACATGCTTTTTACTGCTTCTTGGATGGTTATCCAGGCTATAATCAAATTGCAATAGCTCTAGAAGATCAAGAGAAGACCACCTTTACATGTCCTTATGGCACATTTGCATACAGGAGGATGCCATTTGGATTATGTAATGCTCTTGCAACTTTTCAGAGATGTATGATGGCTATATTTGCAGATTTAGTGGAGGAGATCATGGATGTTTTCATGGATGATTTTTCTATCTATGGAAACTCATTTGAAGGATGTCTGAGCAATTTAGAGCAAGTTCTAGCACATTGTGAGGAAACAAATTTGGTGCTGAATTGGGAAAAGTGCCATTTCATGGTAGATGAAGGTGTTGTACTTGGACACAAAATTTTAGCTCAAGGCATTCAGGTTGATAAAGCAAAGGTGGAGGCAATTAAGAAGCTGTAGTACCCCAAAAATATTAAAGGAGTTAGGAGTTTTCTTGGTCATGTAGGCTTCTATAGGCGATTTATTAAGGATTTCTCAAAAATCTCAAAACCCCTTTGTAAGTTACTTGAAAAAGATTCACCTTTTGATTTTATTGATGATTGAAAATTGGCTTTTGACAGGTTAAAACAAGCACTTGTTTCTGCTCCTATAGTGATGGCACCAGATTGGAGCCTACCATTCGAGCTGATGTGTGACGCTAGTGATCATGCAATAGGAGTCGTTCTTAGACAAAGAAAGGAGAATAGGTTGCATGTGATCTATTATGTGAGTCGAACATTAACAGATACTTAGTTGAATTATGCTACTACATAAAAGGAGATATTGGCTGTTATATTTGCTTTTGACAAGTTTATATCGTACCACTTTGGATCTAAGGCAATTGTATACACATATCATGCATCATTGAAGTATTTAATAAACAAAAAGGATTTGAAACCAAGGCTCATGATATGGGTACTTCTGTTGTAAGAGTTTGATATTAGAGACAAGAAAGGAGCTGAAAATGTAGTAGCTGATCATCTTTCAAGGTTAGAGTTGGAACAAGAGGAAAGTGATAAGCAAGAGCCTATCAAAGAGATGTTCCTTGACGAAATGCTTTTTGCTATAGGATTTATGGGTGCTCCTTGGTTTGCTGATATAGCAAATTTTTTACCAGTGGGTGAAATTCCAAAAGAGTTCACTCTTCAACAAAAGAAAAAGTTAATTTGTGATGCTAAGTTCTACATTTGGGATGAGCCATTCTTGTGGAAACTATGCAACGATGGCATGGTGAGGAGATGTGTAACAAATGAGGAAGTAGGAGAAATCTTACAACACTGTCATGGGAGGGTCAATGGTGGGCATTATAGACCACAAAGAATAGCTGCTAAGGTTCTTGAAATAGTGTTCTATTGGTCGTCAATCTTTCAAAATGCTAGAGATTTTATGATGCATTGTGACACATGCCAAAGGAGTGGAAACATTTCAAAGAAGGATGAAATGCTCCAATCTGGAATTTTAGAGGTGAAAATTTTTTATGTTTGGGGCATTGATTTCATGGGACTATTTCTAGCGTCAGATGGTAACAGGTATATTCTTATTTGTGTGGATTATATTTCCACGTGGGTGGAAGCTCAGGCATGCACAGTCAATGATGCAAGGGTTGTTTGCAAGTTCTTAAAGAAGCTATTCTCTTGATTTGGAATGCCTTGAGTCATCATAAGTGATGGGGGAACACACTTCTGCAATAAGTATATGGAAGCTTTATTAGCTCGCTATGGTGTGAAGCACAGGGTAGCTACACCTTATCACCTGCAAACCAGTGGCCAAGTTGAGGTGAGTAATAGGGATTTGAAGAAGATTTTGGAGAGAACAGTAAGTAAGTTAAGGAAAGAATGGGCAAGGAAGCTTAATGATGCCTTATGGGCATATGGAACATCTTACAAAACACCTCTTGGGATGTCTCCCTTCAGGGTGGTTTATGGCAAGGCATGTCATCTTCCTGTTAAGCTTGAACACAAGGCCTACTGGGCAGTGAAAGCCTTGAATTTTGACTTCAGGAAGGTAGTTGAGAGAAGAATATTACAGTTGAATGAACTTAAAGAGATAAGGGAAGCTACTTATGAAAATTCAAGGATTTATAAAGAACAAACTAAGAGATGGCATGATGCAAGGTAAGAATTAAGGAGTTTAAGGAAGGTGATCAAGTTTTTTTATTCAACTCACAGCTCAGATTGTTTCCTGGAAAGCTGAAAAGTAGATGGACAGGACCGTATACAGTGACTCATTCATATCCTCATGGAGCTGTGGCATTAAGCAACACAAGAGGAGACATGTTCAAAGTGGATGGGCAAAGGTTAAAGCTATACCATGGAAGCACATTTGAGGAGTTCCATCAAGTTTCATACTTGAAGGAATTAACTGGATGATCAATTTGATGGTCTAGCTCATGGACCATTAAAAGAGCGCTTCTTGGGGGCTTAACTAAGATTATTTTTTATTTTTGTTATTGGTTATTATTTTTACTTTTTTGCAAGTTTATTCTATTTTTGATGATTATTTCTGGTGCATTTCATTGAATGAAAGAAAGGTTGGAGCTTTAGAAGAGGTCTTGTGAGTTAAATGTTTGGTGGAATTTTTGTTTCGAGTGACTTGTAATTTAAATTTATGATGCATTGCTTGTTTATGTGTGTTGAATTTTTAATTAAGCGAATTGATGAAGTATGCATATATAGGCCGCATGGCCGTGTGCATTTTATGCATGGCCGTGCATCTTGCGTCGCCACTTTTGAACCATCAGGTCACACAGCCGTATGCATTTTGCACATGACCATGCGCCTTACGATGCCAGAACTCAACACACGGTTGTGCGAATTTCACACATGGCCGTGTGACGAGATAGACCTGACTTTTAGAAAAGATGCAAAATTTTGTTTTAAGTGGATTTTTTCACTTCCCAACACTCTACACTTCCCCAAAACCCTAAGGACTCCACTTTTGATCACTTTTCCACTTCCCAAGCCCTAGAAAACCTAATCCTTGACCACCTTTTCAATTTCTCATTAAATTTGACCCAATTCCCCATTATCCCACTCTCTATATAAACACTCACTTCCTCTCTACAAAATCATTCTCTACACCATTCTCCACTCTATATATTCTCTTAATTCTTTTTAAGGAAGTCTCATGGAGAAAGATCAAAGAAGGAAGGGCATAGCAAGGAAGCAAACTAATCCTTCCAAAAGAGCAAGACATGGTGGAACTTCCAATAATTCAGGTGGTGCTGAAGAGGAACAAATGGTAAAACCTTTCCCCTCTCAAATTCAATTTAGGCATGGTGAGCATAGGAATAAATTTCAAGCAATGATGAATAGGAAGATTGTGCCAAATAGATATTTGAGTGCCACATCCTTGATTGAAATTAGGTTGTTAGATGAGATTAATTTATATGTTCATAGGATGGGGTGGAATGATTTTAGTTTGATGCAAAATCCTTCTTATGCCATCCCCACTTGTGAATTTCTCTCTTCTTTTGAGTTTAATGATCATACCCTTATGCTAAATTTTCGTTTAGGGAATGAGGAGCATACTCTAGGTTTGTTTGAACTCAATGATGTCTTTCATTTTCCCAAAAATCTGGATGCTAATGTTGCATATGATAGAAATGAGTTTTGGAGAGAATTAATAGGGGAAAGGGGAGTTTTCTATGAGGCTTGGTCAATAAAAGAATCAAGGATTTGATTACCCACACTCAAGTAACTTCATAGACTCATGACACATTCTTTGTTTCCAAAGAAAGAGGGTGACTCTGTGTTTACTACCACTGAGCTAAACATTTTATATTGTATGGTGAATGATAAAAAACTTGATGTCTGTCATTCTTTAGCTGGGAAATTGAGAGATGTTGCTACAAAAGCTACTGGGGCTATTAAAGTGTGAGGCCTAGTAACAGCTATAGCCAAGTACTTAAACTTTGACATCGAGAATATGCCTTTTTAAGGTCCCGGGTCATCACTTCATTGACACTGGCATGATGGAATCCATGGGAATGGTTAGAGTTGATCATATTGGGAGAGCTTTTCTTATCCCTCCTGCACCTGTAGAGGAAGAGGAAGAGGAAGATGTCTCTCTGAATAATGTGTTAGAAAGTCTGGACAACTTGGAGTTACAAATTGGAGTCATCGATTCCAACGTAGGAGAGCTGAATTCTGAAGTGGTAGGAATGGGTCGTACTTCTAGGCAAATGAATCGCACATTGCATATGATTAACCATAACCTTAATGCATATTTCAGCTCTTAAAATTTTATCCCGTCGCCATTCCCACATGATGAAGATATGGCAACACAATAATACCCTTTTGAGGATGAAGGGGAGGAATGCAGATCTTGTTTTGAAGTGTTTAAGTCTAGCTTGAACAATGTTTACTTTATGTGTTTTTGTTTTTTTAATTATGATGTTTTGTGGAACAAAATGTGTTATGTTTCATGTTCTGAATTGAAGTATGTTTTTATTTAAGTTGCTTTTTTTGTCGAGGATTTTTATTTTAGGAATGTTACTTTTTTTTATTTTTCCATTTAATATTTTTTCTTCCAATTGTGCAATAAATATGGGAGGTTTGTCCTACCAAAAAAAAATTATGTGCTAGTAGGTAGCACGGTCGTGTGCATTTTAAACACGGAGCACAGTCGAATTCCTCAAAATTTTTCCTGTTTTAAACGTTGCAATGAGGACATTGCACATTTTAAGTGTGGGGGAGGAAATAAAAATAAAAATAATAATAAATAAATAAATTTATTTTGTGAGCTTTTTAGTTGTGATTTTATTTGTTTTTATTTATTTCCTTATTCCATTAAGGGTTTAGTTGATTTTAGTTTCCTAAGTAAGCTAAATTTCCTGAATTAATGGGTAAGCAATTTTTACTGAAATTGGAATGTTTTATTTTTCTTATTTAAATTCTGCTGACTTTTGTTTTTATTCTTATTAATTTCATTTTTTATTATTTTATTTTAGTACTAACATTGTTATGATGGCTAGAACAAAGACACAATTTCAAGGAAAGAAGCTTAGTGATGGCGAGGGCAAACCTAAAGACATGAGGAACGATTATGAAGCTTTTTTTGCCATTTATTCTGAAGAAGAAGAGAAGAGATTTTGCTCCTTAGTCAAGAGAAAATTTAGCAAGCCAAAATACTTTGATGATGAGGTACTGTTGAATATGGGTATTAAGGGAACCATATATATGTTTTGCAATAAATTGGGGTGGTTTAAATTGGCTACAACCCAATATGATGTATTCTTTGAACTCACAATAAAATTTTACACTACATTTAAGATTTTAGATGCACTTTTAGGGATCTTTTCATGTAGGTTCTTTGGGAAAGAATAGTTATTTGACTATGAAATCATGTCTCAAATCTTTGGTTTTCCTCAAGGAGGTGTTTGTCAACCTCCTATGGATTATAATATGAGTAGTTTTTGGCATGAAATCACTGGAGGTGATAAAGTTTATGAGGGTCAAATAATGACTAGTGGTTTAATCAAAGATCACTCATATTTAATTATGCATAAATTCATGGCACATACAATCTTTGGAAGAAAAGATAGTACTAAGGTTTCCTTTGATGAACTATTCATGTTGTGGTGTTTGAAGACTAACACAAAAGTATGTAGTACATACTTTGTTTTGTGTTCTATTTGGCATGTTGTTCAGGCTAGAAAGGCGTTGATCTCAATGGGGCATATTGTCACTAGATTGACATTGTATTTTGCTCCATTCGAATTTGCCAAACATAAATTGGAGCATTTAGAAGCTGAGTCCCTTAATGAAGATGACCTAGTGCGAGCTGAAATAATCACCGAATTCAATGAGTTTTATGATGTAACGGGTAAAAGATGCTACATGATCCATCAAATGGCAATGCAATATGGTGAAATACCTTTACCCCCTAATGTAGTTGAAAAAGGAGATAATGGGAGAGAAGCTCAATCAAGGAAGCGACGGAACACCGAAAAATGGAGTGATGACATCATGGAAAAAATCAATAAGCAGATGGTATCTCTGACAATAGGATTGGGAATATGGTTATGGATTTGTCCAACCAGTTAGAGAAGTTCGAGAGGCGATGTGAATCCAGAGCTGAAAGGTTGCAACTTCAAATTAATGAAATCTTTCGCATCCTTCCTCAAAGCAAAAGATCTAAAGCTATAAATGAAGCTGCAAAGTGCATCATGGTCACACCATATATTCCCCATCCAGTTTCACTGGAATAAAGGGAGTATACTGTTCTCTAATTTTCTTTTATTTATTTATTTTCTTTTCATGACTGTATGCTTGTGTGTTTGTTTTACTTTAAGAGTCTACATGCTTTATTTATTTATTTATTTTTACCCTTTTGTGTGTTTATGCCTTGCTCTTACACTTGAATTTTTGCAACATATATACCTTTAGAGCCTTATTCATTAATCTTAGTTTTCTTAAAAAAAATGCCTTAATGGATCGTTTTAATTTTTTAAATTAGAAGAGCAACTTATGATTAAGAATTTTTACATTTTGATGTACATTAATGCTTACTTTTCTATTGAACAAGTGAATCTAGATGATTAATATTTGAGAAAAGTATTTATGAGTAGGAATTTGAGGCTACTTTAGAGTGGTTATAAATGTTAAAAAAAATAATCAAGAAGTGAGATGGAGCGTAAAACACACTTGTTTGGAGCTTAAAATTGAAAAGAAAAATCTTTTAAATGCTCCTTCTACTCCAATGCTCTTCAAGAGTAAGAGTATTCAAAGGACCCTTTTTGGAGGTTTCCACACTGAGTAGCACAAGAAAGGTGAGGGATGCTGAGATTGGGAAGATATTGATTGATGAACTTCTTAGCCTCTTTATTGTTGGCACGATTCCTACTTATTTTTATTTTTCTTGAGTGTCAATCGTTTGTTTTCATATTTTCACTAGAAAAGTATGCTCTTCACATGGTAATAATATATTCTTGACGTCAGTTGCTATTTTACTTTTCGAGTTTATAAACTTTTTATTAAAGGAAGATTGTGGTAGTTAGTCAAGTTAAAGCTAGTTAATGAGTATGATTCTTTAGGTAGATATGTGTTTTCAAGTTTTGCTTGAGGATAAGCAAATATTCAAGTGTGGGGAAATTTAATAAGTGTGAAAAATGCATTTCATTAAGTAGTCTTTGTGTTAGGAAAAATTCAATTTCAGTTAAGTTTGTGTTTCTTTTATTTAGTTTTTATTTAGTTGAGTACTTATTGCATGTCTTGTGTGTTTATTTATTTTTATGTATTAGTTGGTTTATTTTTGGTTTATTTTTATGTATTTAGGGAAGTCAAAGAACAGTAGAGGAAGGTTACATGGGAGCCATGAGCACTTGAAGTGAGCCTAAAAAGCAATGGAGGTCAATATGCTAAAATGATGAAAAAGTGATGTGCACGGCCATGCGCATTTTGCACACGACCATGCGACCTAGTGATTGGAAATTTTAGAGTCAAATTTAATTGCTGACTCATGAGGGAAAAGATGGATATTTTGCATGGCTGTAACCTTAGGGCTGGTAATTAGGGTTTTATAAGAGGGTAGCCACTAAAAACAAAGGGGGGAGAATTATTCATCACTTTTAGGGGATGATTATTCATCACTTTTAGGAGATTATTATTCATCACTTTTTGGATATACAAATTTTATTATTTGTGAGTAGTTTTGAGAAAACAAGGATTTTTCTTATTTATATTATTTTGGAGATTTTAGAATAAGAATTGAAGAACATCAAGCTTCCTATTGAACAGGGGGTTTCTTCTATTCAATTGTGTTTATTCATTCTTAATTTTAATTTAATGATGATGTCTATTTTCTTTTATTCTTTTTCTTTGTCTTTTACAATTAACATGAGTAGCTAAATTCTTAGTTAGGGTTATTGTTGCAATTCAACCATGGGCTAATCACAATTAAACCTAAGCCATTAATCTAGATTCTTTGGTTGTTGTTGAACTTAATGTCTTCTTAGGATTGATCACCCTTTGATTGAATATATATAATAAAACTTGATCGAGAGATAGGTTGTATTGGATTTAAACAATAACCTGTTAGATGCTTTCTTAGTTGAGAAACACTTAAGCAACTAATATTGATTAAGGGTTGGTACTTAAATTGGGTTAATTGAACACTTAGTAGCAAGAGTTTTAAATTTAAGAACATTAATTTACATGGTTAATCATAGGGTTGTCTTACGAGGAAAGCCTATGATTCTTGAGAAACCCTCAAATCGGATTAAGGTTAAGTATGACTTAGTAGTTAATTTATCTTAAATAAAGGTTGAATTAGTAATAAGAACCCTAGCTCTTTAAAGTGATTGTTATTTCATTATGATTTTTGTGTTTTGTCTTAGTTTAATTTTTAGTTTAATTCAAAATACCCTTTTTTGTTGTTTAAACAAACAAACACAATTAGTATCACTGTAGTCAATCTGCAATCTCTGTAGGATCGATATTTAATTACTACTTGTACGAATCTATATACTTGCAGAAACCCATCACATTCTGTATGGTTGTAGGCTTTTTCAGTCGGCCTTATCAAGGTTATGGAGGAAATGTTTAATGATACTGGTTTGGGCTTGGGGGTTTTCGACCATGATGCAATCATCAAGCAATTCTTGGATCCTGGCTTTCAACTTCCCATTGCTTCGATGAGAAGACTCAGCTTTATGGTCACTCATATTTGAATGTAGTATTCCTGTGCATATATTAGGGTTAACTAAATGAATGATGCATGACGTGTGCCTGCAAAAGAAAAGGGTGAGCATGTATGCATGGAGTGAATGCAAAAATCCTATAATGGGAAAATGATTATCTTGTAAGAAAAAGTGGTCAGTACGTGCTATTTACATGTATGTGATGTATGCATGATTAAAGTTGGTTAGTTTTCCTGCACAGTGAACAAACCAATCACAAGCAAGCTCTTACTTCCAACCTTATTTCTTTGCGAGGTCATTTGGTCTATTTCCTAAGTGGGTTTTGAACCTATATTCATCAGGGGACTATGGTTCTGTTCTTAGAACTAGGTTGTTTCAATTTATATTAGTCAAAGCCAAAGGGTAAACTGATAAATGATACTCAAATATGCTTAAGGTAATCACATAATGTCAATTGTCGGGCTTCAAATGATGTCCAAAGCCCATATGTGTCTATTTGCATAGGGCCAAGGTTAATCAAAGGGAGTATGAGTTCTTGCCCCCACATTGATATTTGATATCTTTACCGTAAGTTATGAAAGTATCATTTAATAGTTTACAGTTTGATTTTGCCGATATAAAGGTCCATAATCTAGTTGGATTCCTAACACATTTATTTGATCTGATAAGGATAAATGGATGACATCTAGTAGGTTCTGTCATCGAGGGATGTCATTATTTGTTAATTTGCATAGACTATTCAACCTGAGGTACATGATTCTCATCATTCCTCATGCTTCGGGCTCACACGAAGTAAATGAGAATCACGTGGTCTTGAGCATAAATTTTCTATGAAAACTGACATTATGACATCATTCAATGATAGACACCAGGTGGGTCATGTCATTTATGAGTATTAGGTCAAACGGACAATGTTAGGACAAGGATAACATGCATAGCTTGGTGGAATCCTAGTGGATGTTGCTACTGGTTTATCTATATGAGTTGAGTTAGGTGAGAGGCTAAGGGTTCCTTTAACGAGAATGCCCTTATATGACTAGGGTTACAGACCCTGGTTAGTGAGTCTAGCATTCTTTTGATAACTCGGTCACCTCCTTCAAGGACTTGGGTTACAGACTCTGGTCAGATGAGTTCAGTGAATGCACAAGTAAAGACTATAGGTGATAATATCATATCTTCATAGTCCCATGACTCAAGTGGAATCATGGTGGCAATGTCATTTAGTATTATCAAGGCTTTTAAGGACAAGTAGTGCACGTGTGATGTGTAGTGCAAATGCAGTGGTGAGGGGCTCTATACGATTGAGTATTGCATAATAAAAAATAGTCATTTTCGAGTTGATCCCTCTTACTTAGAATTCCTCAGTGGAGTTGCCACTGTGAGCGACCTTGTTGAGACTTTTATTATTGTGGTTTTTTGTTACTTTGTTAAATAGTGTAGTAGGTCTTTCGGTTTCTTAGGAACATGACAACTTTATCGAATAAGGACAAGTGACCAATCTTGAGGGGATGACATGCTTTTGATTTTGTGGATTCACTACCTAATTTTTAGAAAATCATAAAAATAAAGGGACAACATCGGGTCACTCAGCGAGTATTGTCCCTAGCAGAGATTTTCGGGTTTAAGAGATTGTATATACTTTTTTACTATTTCTTATTATACGATATTTGATGTATAGCTACCGCAACACCCTAGTTTTGGTAATGATAGTTTATTTAGCATTCACACAGTAGATCAAATAGTATAAGATAATAAGACTAAAAATTTTATTACATCACTTTCCTAATAAAATACATATGAAAAGGAAAAGATTGTGGAAAAGTAAATCTAATATGATTAATCTGTAAGGACAATGTGACCATTTACATAACTTATTCAATGAATGATAGGATGATCATGCTTGCAGTGATTATTTATGGTATGATGATGAATGATGATAACATAAAGGATGAATGAGGTCATCATTGGACCAAGAGCATGATGACTCTATTTTGGGACATGAAATTTTTCACATTATTGATATTTACAATTTGATTTCATGATTTCAGAAATAGAGGATGCCGAATGATGATATGAAATGAGCATAACAAAGCATATATTATTCATATAGCATGCAAGATTGCCATTCTCATCACACAAGCACAACAATATTCCCAAATGTTGGCGACAGTAAAATAGAATGCAATGCGGTAAAATAAACATCCTAAAATAATAATGTGGTCCTTAGACTCGACTCAGCTTGTGTGAACTTTGAAACTTTAGCTTCGAGAGATTATCAAGCTTTCCTCATCGAGAGGTTCAAAATGACAACAAAATAATGCTAGATTGTATACCTTTAAAGTGTGCTTTGATAAAGATGAGGCTAGGTTTAGTGGAAAAAAGGATCTAATAACCTAAAGGAAAGGCTGTGGGAGAGCAAAAACTATACAGAGAGGGATTTCCCATGCCTTCGATCAAACTGACTTTTGAGTGTGTGTGTGTCTTCACTTGCTCCCCCCCTCCCTAAAATGGGGTGTATAGGGGTCTATTTATAGAAAAATGTGTATAATGGGGTGGTATAGGCATGGTCACATGTGTAGAAATAGATTTTTCCGTGTGGCCAAGCTAAGTGCGCATAGCTACATAGTGTGCACGTGTCATGCGATTATATGGGCTCATTTTCATGTGCATTTCAATGCTCTATGCTCTCTTCTTGGGTTCTATGCGCATTGCTCTGAGGTTGGTTCATAGGGTTTTTAGGCCTTCTAGATGCATTCCAAAGTCTATTTTTCCAAATTCGGCATTGATTTTAGCATATGACACTTAAGGGTGTTTACACACACTTCTAAGCGATATGCGCTGATACTCGGGTTGTATTGGACCATTCAAAGACCACTTCTAAAAGTTTTGGAGCCTTCTAGACGTGTTTCTAAAGTTCATTTTATCAAAATCGATTTCCATTTTTTCACAAAGCTGGCTCCTGGTCTAACAAAATGCTCACTGGCCTAATGAGCTGAGTATTCCGAGAGAATTTTTCTTGAAATAAAACCTCTTGTTGTTCCAATAATTTATATTTTTCAAGGTTAGAACACAACTTAATGTCTCAGTGATCGATTTTGCACATTGGTGGGGTCGGTTGGGTATTTTAAAGTTGTACACTTCATAGGTGTTACGAACGAGTAGACTCTAGTCATCTCGGGGATTCGTTTCATCATTGGACCTTTTTGGGGATAGTCAAATTTGAGGTATGACAAATGACTAATCACAAGGTCCTTTGTATTTTTTTCTTTTTTTTTTTTTTCTAAACACGAGATGTCCTGAGAGGGCCCCAAACTGTGGGAGGTGCCTTTAAGCATGTACCACACCTAGACTAATCCCCGCTCGACCCAGGACAAACCCTAAAGGGTAGGAAAGGTCTACCTCAAGAGTTTTAAAGTAGCTACATACCCAAGTCTCGAACTTGAGACCGCTGGTTAAACTAAAAGAGTCCCTCACAAACTCATTCACACCCTCTTGGGTTCCTTGGTACTTTTCTTTAATTAACTAAATGAATGCTCATGATTAAGGAAACAAATGAAATGGATAAATGGAGATGAAATGAGATAAAATGAATAAAAAAAGGAAATGAATATAATTTTATAAATTCATGAGAAATGATATTATATATAAAAAAAAGAAAATATTATTTAATATATTATACCAATAAGGTACCAACTTCATGTAAAAAATGTCATTAAAATGGCAATTTTATGTCCAAAATACTATCTTTAATTTTAAAGAAAATCTATTATTTATTTTCTTGACTAATAAAATTGCCACCTTCATGTTATGAATAAAGATGAAAACTTTATAACAAAAATTACCACTTTCATCATAAATAATGGTAAAATGATAATTTTATATCAAGAATTTATTAAAAATATAAAATTTATAGAATGAATGCAAAAATCAACCAAAAGAAGTAGTCCCTAATATTCTTGATTAATAAAGTTACCCATTTTATATAATGAATAAAGTAGAGAACTTTACGTTAAAAATATCATTTTTGTTATACAAAAGATAATAAAAATGATATCTTCATTTTAAGAATATAATAAAATGCAATTTTCACATAAAAATAAGGACCTACCAATGCAAAGAATTAAAATGAGAAAATAAAAATGAAGAGCAATTAATGAAAAATGATGTTGAAAATGAATGCAAATGAGTGTAATCCAAATGTTTCAAAAATGCAATATTCACATATATTTGCTAATTAAGCAAATAAAGAACTTCCTAATGTTCACATCACTACACCAATATCACCAAGTTCACAACTTCAATACAACAATTATAAAAAATATATATGAAATGCAAGATGATGAGATGGATAAATAATAAATAATAAATAAAAATGGGGTGAAAAAATATATAAAAGAGGATTTTTTTTAGAGAAAATGGTGACAAATAAAGAAATAAGAAAAATAAAATAAATGAAAGCAAAATAGAGGATTAATTATAAAATAAAGAAAATAGAGATGAGATGAAGTAAATAAATAAAAATAAAAAAATTATTCAAATAAAAATATAATGAAAATGATATTTTAATCCTTGTTGCATGTGCTTTGACAAAGTAGAGATTCAATTTGGATTTTGTTGCTAAAATCCTAATAAAATAAAATAAAGGTAGGTTTAGGTGTTTGGGGTTGGTTTCCACAGGTCACTCACCCTTTCATAGGGGTTTGAGGTTCGAAAACAATAATATTTTAGTGATTTTGGCTTAGGAAAGTGTTTAACAAAATCACATAGTAATAAAATAATGCTAAAAAAATCACCAAATGTCCTTCAAAAAATGGAAAATGAATAATTTATAAACAATCAGGCCCATCAGAGAAATCCACATGCATGGGTTATATCCATACGGGCTTATTAACCATAGTGTCTTTAGGTCGCTAAATGAGTTATTTTTCATATTTTTGAGGTCCTTTAGGCATGTTAGGACTACTTTAGGGTGTTTTTTAGGTTCTCAGGGTTTTTTTGGGCATTTAAGCATGATTCAAGCTCTGAATCGATGAACTAAACCTTTAAAAGCTTCAATTCAGCTCTTTAAGGTCTTAATTTAGGGCTTTTAAGTCCCAATATTGCACTTAAGGCTCTATTTTTAAAAGGTAACCCTTATTTGGACAGTTTAGGAAGGGCTTGGGTCTTTTAAGCCCTTGGTTCAATGATTTGAGCTTCTAGTTCAAGTGTTTGGGAGCTTGATTCATTAATTTAGTTGCTTAGTTAGGAACTTTAGGTTTGCTACTTTGGAAGCATGCTTTGGATATTCGCTTGAGAGGTTATCCTCTGTCTAGTCAACAAAAAACTTTCATCATTGGACCATTTAGAGGACTACTAAAAACTGGGTGTCAACAATTACGAATCCTTACTAAATTTATATTACAAAATTTAATAGTATGTGCATGGAAATAATGAAGTACAAAACAATCTATAGAAGTCGGAAGCTTAGTCTAATTGTTCCATAAAGGGGTTTGTCTTAAAAAGACCTTTTATCTCCTTATTTATTCATACTTTGTGCAAAAGGTGTCTCTAATTTCCTAAGTAGATATGGAGAACAAGGTTATATGCATGGTTGTAAAGTTATTAGAGTTGCTCCATCAATCAGTCATCTTTTCTTTATGTATAATAGCTTATTATTCTTTAGGGGTAATACTAAGGAAACTCTTGTTATTCAAAAATTGTTGGAGTAAGAAAAGTTCAAGGCATGTGATTAATTTTTAAAAATTCTCAATCTCATTCAACTCTAATATGTCTAAACAACAAAGGAAAGTGACTTGTTATTTGTTATCTATTAGAAAAACAAATAATCATTAGCAATTATCTTGGTCTACCTTCTTTTGTGGGGAAGAATAAAAAGGAAGTGTTTACTTTCATCAAAGACAAAATCTCACTAAGAATTCAAGGTTCAAGAAGTAAGCCACTAAGTCATGCTGGAAAAGAAATATTGCTTAAAAACATTTGACAAATAATTTTAATTTATTGGAGCAATTTTTATCCATGTTGCCCAACTTTAACCTAGGGACCATTATAATAAAAAACCTTTTTTGGTCACTTAAAACTATCTCACCTTTAGTTTCATTTTCAATAAAGTGCATAGACTTATTTTTGGCCTACAATAAATATGTGGCATCATGCTGGGATGTTCATATGGCAAAAATAATCCATATGTCATACAATAACAAGCCATGTCAACTAAGTGGATACGTGGCACTACATTATGTTACGTGTCCAATTCATTCTCTTTCCTTCTTTAATTTTTTTAAATAATTTCTTTTTTTTTCTCTCTTTTTTTTTTTTTAATTTTCTTGTAATTTTATTTATTTTCCCATTATTTAAACATTCATCTTTAACAAAAAAAATTATAAAGTGTCTTTTGAAAAATTTTCCGGTTTTCTCTTCACCATTTCCTAATATAGTTTCTTTTTTCTCTTTTGGGAAGATTACTATTATCCCCCTAAGGTTAGAGCATAATTATTAGTTCATCCCTCCTTTTTTAAAAATGAATTAAAACCTCCATTAAATTTGATTTCATCACCTATTTTACCTTTCTATTAAATATTTTAAGAATATATTGTTAGTCAAAGGAATAAATGATAGTTAAACTCCATGAAATTAAAAAAATATCCTTAAATGGCTATAAACTTGATACTTATTATTGTATAAATAATGTTTGGGTATTAATAAGAAATTTTAACAATAAACAAATATCATATAGGCCCATGTTACTTTATCATCCATTCTCTTTTACCATCTTCCCAAAGCACCTCTAACTAAGTACAAGTCCCAGCATAGTGTTACGCTAATACACCATCATATAGAGGTCGTCGCCCTCGCAATTGTAGTCATCATCGTCGTTGCCACCATCACAAACACTATTGCCATAAACACCACCATCACAGACGCCACTACCATAGGCGCCATAGACGCCATTGCCACCATGTTACATATCTACAACAATTAATAATAACATCACCACCAATCGCAAGATCAAGAATAGCCACAATAATAACAATAGAAAAAAAAAGATAGACAACAAAAATAATAAGATCAATAACAATAATCACAAATGTTTTTAAAACAAAATTGATAGTGGCGTTCTTGAGGTGTGGACAGTATTAGATCATAGCCTCCATCGTCATTTTTACAATTGGTTGAATCATGCTCAAATGAAAATATGCCTTTCTTTTTCATGGTGGTTGTGAATTATGCGGTGTACATGGTAATTGGGCATGAGAGTTGTTAGTTTTGCCCAAATTTTAGATGTTTTATTTTTGAACTCTAACTATGATTAATGGGATTCAAAGGGGTTTGTATTTGTGAATGTTAGATGGATTCTTCTTTGTATTGAATATAATGTTTTGTTCAATTTATTTTGGCTTTTGTTAATTTGCTTCGTGTTCTTAAGTTCTTAGTGATTTGAGTTCCTGAGATTTGGTTGTTAGCAGTGATAGAAATTTAGCTTGAGTATAAGAGTAATTTATTCATTTATTGTTATTACTTAATTCAAATAAACAAAAGCAAAAATAAGTAATAAAAATAGAAATTTTTTTTGGAATTGTAATTTATTTTCATTTAAATAATTTAAACTTTTTATTAATTTTGTATGCTATAAAAAAATAGATTATATTAAGAATGGTATAATATTATATTAAGGATAGAAATGTCTTTATTGTATTATTTTAAGCGTAAATTACGAGATTTGGTCAAAATAACTATTTCTTCTATACTTTTATAAAAGTTAATTAAATACTCTTTATATTTGACATTGTGAACTATTTGCCCCCTTCGTTTGATTTGTTCATAAGACACCATTAATTTTAAGTTTTAAAATGGGGTAAAGATAAAAAGTATTTTGTAAAATCTAAAAATCCCCCTTTTATAATTATGTATAAAATAGAATTAGCTCATTTACACAAATTTAACCTAAAAATTATTTCAATCCTAAAATTTACCTACCTCTTCCTCTTTTTTTTTTTTTTCATTTTATTTGAAGAAGCTGAAATATAATTTGGGTTTTGATTTGCTAGGCACCAGAATGTCGGATTCAAGCACAACATCATAAAATAATTGGGAAGGATTAATACGAACCTTACTTATAACAGAGATAGAATGCGCATCCAACTTTGAAAATCGTTGCCCAAGATTGTCAAGATGAGGTTGTGAATATGGAGCTAAACTCATTGCTTATTAATTTGAAGCAAGACACTTAGCTATTAAAAGATGAACAATCATACAATTCTAAGTCAAACCTAGAAATTGTAATGAAAAGTAGATGTAAAACAATTCAAGTAAACTTGAAAAGTTTCAAAAGAACAAAATTAAGGTAAAACCTTACTTAATTGATTAAAATTGTCAAAAATACATGTTAAATTCGTCCATAATATATGTAGCCCTTATATAGGCATGTAAACAACCTAACCCTTAAAAGAAAATGTTTTCTTCCTTATTCCCAAAGATGCATGTATAGGAAAATCCTTAATTAAGGAGATTTCCTTCAAAATAGGATAACTAATGACAACTCATTTTTGAAAAGTCAAAATTGATAACTCATTACAATTCATGACAACTAAGCAAAATGACAACTCATGACAACTAAGCATTGAAGCATGTCATGTCATATGCCATGTCATATGTTGACCATTGACTTTGACTTGTTGACTATTTGACTTTGACTTTGACTTAGAATATTCTTGAATCTTCTAACATCTTCTAGAATCTTCCTTATTGACTCCAAAATAGAAAAATAACTCAAAATTTGTCCATATCAAGCTAATTAATTTCAGAATAGGAAATTAAGCTAATTAGCTTGAATTCTTCATATTCCGCTCCATTCTTGCACTTTTAATCCCTTTTAGGGCTCATATTAAGGATGGTACTTGAATGTGAACTGCGGCTGTGGAAGGAAGGTTGGTATCAAGATTTGTGAAAATGATCAAAACAAGAATCTCTTGTACTACTACTGCATATCCTGAAAATGCACAAGATTCCTTGGTTGGTGTCAAAAAGCAGTCACCTTTCCATAGAGCCAAAGTGGAGGAGCAAGCACTTCTTTTCTTCGCCAGAGGACCACTGTAGGCCACAACAACACATGTGCTATCCTCAATAAGATAAAAGATGAAATTATGAATGTGCAGCTTGAAAAATGAAGGCTATTTGCCAAATTCGAAGATTTAGAAGGTGGGCTTTGTTATGTGAGGAGTGTACTTGCAGGCTATGTAATGTTATTACTCATGTTTTGTGGTTTTCTTTTGGTTCTTCTTAGTAGGTAGTAAAAATTGAAGGAATGCATTATTAAGTGGTGAAGGGGATTTTGAGTGTGATGAAGCTTTTTTGTAAGCTTAAATTGTGGTGTCCCTGTTTATTTATTTATTTTTTATTAATTATGGGATGGGATGAAGCTTCTTCTTAAATGTAACCTATAATGGTTGTATGTAGGTAGGCATTAAAGTAAATGGTTATTAGTTGTATTAGTAATCTAAATGCTAAAGGTTGCCTTTTCTATTAAATGCAATAGTCTTCAATGTTCTAAGTATATCACTTTGAATTCTAAAGAAGTTGCCAAGTATGCAAAAGTTAAAGGAAAACGACAATAAAAGTTGCTTGTTTACAATTGAAATAGTAAAATTTTATAATAAAATTTGGCTTTGTATAAGATTTGATAATAAACTAGCACAAAAAAATTGACATGTCTTAATAAAGTATAAAGAAACAAACAATAGAAATGGCATTATATGCTATAAGAACTTGTTCAAAACAAGCAACTTTCATTTCCAACATAAAAAAAGTTTGCTACAAAGTTGTATTTAAGCATTATATGCTATAAGAACTTGTTCACTACAATGCCCAAGTACAACTTTAACTGAACCACAGCTTGTCCTTTCATTAACTCCTAAAAAAAATACGTTGTCTATTATTAAACAAATAGTGTCTTCCAGTTTAGCAACCACAAAATACAATCATCATTATCCAAAAAAAGTTATGAAACTTTTCCATGAACACTAAATTTCACTTAAAGCATAGTCATTGTGTCCCCAAATTTGGCCTCCGTCTACTTTGATTGCCACTTCCAGTATAGCTTCCTTGGCTATAAGAGGTCGGTCTTAAAGTTCTTTCCTTGAAGAGGCATGTTTTGTTGTATTGCCTTTAGATTAATGAGCCTACATATTAAAGCCAATCATAATAAGTTATCTCTAATTAAAAGCAAAAAAAAAAAAAAAACTCTTGGATTATACTAACTCTCGAATCAACAGGAGCTTTTTGGCAACCACTTTTATTGTGACCTAGTTGGCCACAATTCTTACATCTAATAGTGCATGATCTTTTCCTTGTAGTTGATGGTCCAACTTCACCTTCTTGGCATGATCTATTCACTTTTGGCCTACATGGTAACCTTTAAAAGGGGGAGGGTACATATGCAATGAAGTGTCCGCGATTTCTAAGTCCATTTAGGGTAATGGATATATAACACCACTATACGCTTTAAAGTACCCTTGATTATAGTGAACTTCATCTACATATTCCTTAGGATTATCTCTTTTATAGATAATGCAGATTGCTGCATGCTTATAAGGGAATCTCAATATCTCCTGCCATTTGCAACTACACTTCCTATTTTTGAGATGAACAACATACCTCACTTTTCCTTCAGTTGCCTCATATTCATCATTTCTGCCTGTTATCAATTTATATGCTCTACTTGCATTATTCAAGGTTATCTTTGCTTGTGGTGTTAGTTTTCCCCCCCTAATAACATGATATAGCATATCTCTTATGTAACCTAATCATGCATTTTTTTATAAATATATCAAAGATTTGAACTATAGGCATCCCTCTAATTTTGCCTTACTAGCTATTGAAAGAATCAGTTGCATTATTTGTGTAATGCTCACTCTTTGATGTTATAGAGAATGCATGCCTAGCCCAACTCTTAAGTGGTATTTCAACTAAGTAGTTAAAGGGTTTACCTCCACCAATATGTTTCATTTCTTTTATCATTGTCTAGAATTCATAACTAGAAGTGCTTTTGGTAGTAGCCTAAAAATAATTCGTGAGTCCCAAACTTGCAAATTTTCAACAGAAGTTCACAAAAATATGCCTACAATAAAACCTATGGTCTGTTATAGGAAAGACCACCTGAATAGCATCAATTAGCCCTTATAAATGAATAGTTACATAATATTAAATGCACCTCACAATTTGTATCTTACTGTATAATATGAATAAGAATTATCTTTTGTCTGTCTGATATAAAGGTGTAATATCTCCCTTCATCTTTACAACTTATGCATCCTTTCAAGCAATCAAGGAAGAATAACCAAGAGTCTTTGCATTCTCCTTTGAAAACTACTAAAGCAAGGGGCATTACACCTTTATTTCCATCAAGTGCCACTACACTAAGAGCACACCCCCCAAATGGTCCTTTTAAATGACAACTATCAAGGCCAAAGAAAGGCTAACACCTTTTTAAGAAACCTGACTTCATCACTTCAAAACAGATAAAAACCCTTTTGAACATTGGAATTTCATCTAAATTATGCCTCTCAAAATATTGAAATTTAACCACTATTCCAAGATTTATTAATACGAGGTTTTCTGTATACTTCTTTAAGACCTTGAATGAATCAGTGTGGGATCCATCATTGCCCTCCTTAGCTAATAATTTGGCTCTGTATAACTGCCATCTTAGTGCTTCAATTTCTCATTTTTCTTTCATTTCTTTCTCCATTAATTCGTAACTAATTATTGGGTCAACAGCTAATAAATCCTTCAGCTTGTCTGAAATCCATCTTGTGTTTGCATTAGGACTTTTGTTTTCAACTCATCTAATGCATGTATGATCACCACAGAGTGTCTTCACTATAAATGTAACCTTGTCACTCAAACATGGCGCATGCAATCTCTAATCATATCCTTCACCAATGTATAAAGTAGTAATTTTTTCATAGTCATTCTTCTTCCAATCCAAAATGTATCCTCCTTTTATAGCATAATCTCTTAGACTCCTTCTATAATGATAGACATCATCGAATACATGTCCCTTTTCAAAGAGAATCCTTTGGTGCAAAGGGTATAGGACTCATCCCCTTATAGGGATCTAAATTACTCCTATTTTGAACTCTTTGCCCCCCATGATTATGAACCTATTCAGCCTTATCTTCATTATTAGCATCACTTAATTCAATAACTAGTTCTTTATCTGAACCTGCATTACTCAAGTCTTCATTGTCATTGACATCTTCAGTATGCTTACCTTTTTGGTCATCATTGTCATCAACTGTTTCACTACTTTTAGAAATCTCAGGATGAGCATTCACCATCCAATCTAGATCATCATTATTAGAAAAGTGGTATTCATTATCACTAAACTGATAATAAGTACTCTCACCACCTCCTGCAGTAGAATTACCCCTCCTATATGACCTTTGTGCAATTGTTTGCCTCATATTTTGCTGGCTACTAGTTCCATAAGAACTTTTTACAGTGGTACCTCTACTCTTGCCTCTTTTCCTCCCCTTGCCCCTACCTTTGTGCCTCCCTTTTCCACTGTATCTAACATTTTGAAAAATTATAGGCATTTCCTCTTCAACTAAATTAGGAGCAGGGGTGTTGCCTTTTTTAAATTCACTTTCAACTATCTTATTATTTTCATTGGTTTCAAAATCAGGGTCTTGTACAACTTCTTCCTCATGCTCTATAGCAATTTTATCATCATGCTCTTATCCAATTTCTTCCTAACCAGCTTCAATCTCTAGATCTTGTCCAATTTCTACCTCAAGCTCCTGTTTGATTTCTTCCTCATGCTCTTGTACCATTTCTTCTTTAAGGTTTTCTTCTATAAAAAGGTCTGCCTATGTAAATAGCACTTCTTTATATGCATTTTCATCACCAGGTACCTCCATAACTTCATCTTCACCAATTGCCATCAACTTAATCACCTCACTTCCATCACTTTCAGTATCCATTCCCACTAGATTTGCAAAACTCCTTCATCCTTGTCATCTTTTTAGCACCATTCATTTCACCACTACATTTATTATGTTGTTATATACTCTAACCATCCTTATGCACAATTGATATTGGGTTATGACACTCATACACTTAAATTCCAATATTTGGCCTTTTTATATACTTATGAAACATGAGCATCACATCATCATAATTTCTTAAATATTGTCTCTACTCGTAATCACGTCCACAAAATCAAACTTAATATCAAAGAGTTTATGACAATCATCCATTAAGCAAATATAACTATATTTATCAGGGTCCACATTAGCAATTTGTTTCTCAACTTCATTGAATTCCACAACGATATTGTACTCCTTCGCAAACTTTAACTGAATAAAAAAAATATTCATTATGTCAACAATTATAATCTGATTATAAAACCCTAATTATTGTTTCATTCCCAAATTTACTATAGATAAAAACCCTAAATCTTTTTTACCTCCATTTATAAGAACATGCAAGCTCTAACGAATTTGGGCATTAGGTTTTTCTTACAAAAATAACCCACGTTTTTCTTACCTTTAAGTAATCCATTCCTTTTCTTAGCAATACCACTTCAAGGACCACAATTCTTAGCTTCACCACTTTAAGGACCACAAATATACGCTATCAATGTTAGGATAAAGTAACACACTCATAGATGAAAAAAGGAGAAAGTGACACACTCATGGATTAAAAAAGGAGAAAAAGACACTCATGGATTAAAAAAAAAGAGAAATACACACTCATGGATTAAAAAAAAGGAGAAATAAACACTCATGATAAAACATGTGAAAGAGACACAAATAGTTAGGGTTTGACCAAGTGAAGCAGTATATATATACCATATAAGGGAAAAGAGGGAAGCTCTGTAACTGAAATAGGTTTTTTTTCTTTTAACTTATGGGCAAAAAATTCTGTAAGGGGGTATTTAATTAACTTTTACAAAAGTATGGATGAAGTAGTTAGTTTGGTCAAACCTCAAGGGGGTAATAGTAATTTACCCTTATTTTAACTATATTTTTTAACTGAAGGATGGTTTTTAGCTATTTTTCAAAAAGGAGGGACTAAGTAGTGATTATGGTCAAACCTAAAGGATGTAATGATAAGACTTCTATATTATGTTATAACATATTTTTGCTAATCAATTGCATTCCTTTATCATATTGTTATTTTTTTATTCATCCAAACTCATTATACTCTATATAAAATACAAACTATTCTACTCAATAATACAATTCAATTTTACATAAATTCTTTATGGTATTAGAGCCTCGAGTGGTTTAACAACCTGATTTCACCATGTCAACCTCCAATATCAAAATAACCTTAACCACATCAAACACTTCTCAATCCAACATTCAAACACTTACTAATGTTTCTCATCAGCTACCCATTCAACTGAACTCTACTAATTATCTTCTTTAGCGAGCTCAATTAATGCCAATTTTGTACAATTATAATTTAATAAAGCATATCGATGGTAGTAGCTCACCTCCTTTATAAACTTTCTAAGATAATCAACCAAACCCTATATATATAAGACATGGTTTCAATGAGATTAACTAGTACTAAGTTGGATAATTAGATCTATGACAAAGAGTTTTAGTCCTCAAATTATGGGAGGAGTCAATGCTTATGTAACTAGGACTCGCCTAAAAAGTACCTATGCGTCTGGTTCTAAAATGTAGATTTGCATAATCAATTCTAGTCTCTATCGGCTATAGAAAGACACAAGTGAAACTATTTCTTAGTATATTAAAAGTGTTGAAAGCACATGTAACCAAGTTTAGGCTTTAGGTAGCCCAATCTTCGATAATGATCTCATCTACATTATTACTAATGGCATGGGGACACTTTATCATCCCTTTGTTTGTTCACTTGAAAATAGATTAATTGTTCTTTCATTTAATGAACTCTATAGGCTACTACTTAGTGAAGAAATTAATTTAGCTAATGAGAATAAAAATGTTATTCCACTAACCATTTTTCATACTATTGTTTCTCAAACTCAGAATGACCATCGAGGCACCAATAATTTTTAAGGCCATATTAACTTTAAAAACTAATAGAGTTAAGGACAAGGATGATCTTCATCATTCTCAAATCATGCCTTCAATCGTAGCCAACATTCCTTCACTACAGACTCATCATACCTAGATTACAACCCCTTGATTTATTCAAATTGCAATGGTAATGGACACACTACTCATCAATGTCCATTACCTTATCCTATTGTTGTTTGTTCTTTTAATCCCAAGACATCCATCAACTTTGCCACCTCAACTTTTGTAATAAAATTTTCCTAACCATGGATTATGTATACAGGAATGACCTATCAACTTACACCTAAGATGGAAAATGTTTCCATTCACTCAAATTACATTGGTCTTAATGAAATTACAATTGGCAATGGTAATACCTTTCTAATAACTTATATTGGTAACTTTACTTATCTTTCAAATAATTGTTCTTTTAAGCTCATTGATATTCTTCATGTTCCACATGCATGTGCTAATTTACTTTTTATTTCTTCTTTTACTAAAACTAACCATGTCTCTATTAAATTTTTCTTGATCACTTTGAAATTAAAGACATTTAAATGAGGGATTTACTACTTTTCTATCTAAATGATCAAGGCCTTTCCTTATTATTCCTTTGATATTAGCTTTTTAACACCACCACTTAAGACTGCTCTAAAATGTTCTCTTTAACAGTGGCATGCCCATTTTAGTCATGCCTTTCTCCTTGTGGTTTGTAAGGCCTTCTAGCACTCTAATATTTCTTTTATTTTAAATAAAGTGTCTAGTTTATATGAAGCCTATAATTTGAGTAAAAGCCGTAAGCTTCCTTTCTTTAAATCGATGTTTCAAGCTATAGGTCCACTAGATTTAGTCTATTCTAACCTATGGGGACTTCTCCTATCAATTTTATTGATAGTCATCATTATTATATTTTATTTTATGATCATTTTAGTAAATACTATTGGATTTATTTTCTTAAATATCCTAAGCCTATTAAGATATTAATTTTTGTCTTCTATTAGAAAAAATTCTCAATGATGTAATGGTTCATCCTTTACTTTGAATTTTTGGAATTCTAATTGACTTGGCCACATAATTTCAAATCAAGTGGGAGTTCTAGTTATTTTTAGGAAAAGTCTTCATCTAAGATTTTAGATGTTTATTTAAATGGAGAGTGGAATTTACTAATGTGCTTTTGGAATGCTTATCATGAGATTACTGTTGACATTCTTAATGTTTAGCGTTCTTATTTGTATAAAGACAATAATTTTTTTAGGCCTTCATCTTTTGGGCTTTTAACTTGCAAAAATGCTTATGATTATTATTAGGAAAGTCTGCCTAAAGTGGCTTGGGGTAAGTCTTTATATAGGCATTTTCTTCCACTATCATCTTTTTTTCTTCTTTAGTATATGATTCAACAACGACTTCCTACTAACCATGCTCTGGCAAAAGAGGTATGATTATGGCCTCACAGTGTAGACTATGTCTTTCATTTTCAAAAACTATAGACCATATCTTTGCTTAGTGTCCTTTTACAGTTGTTGTTTGGACTGCACTTGGTAGCCTTTTTAAAGTTTGACTTGACTTGTCTTCCACCTTCCTTTATTTATTCAGTAAATCCTAGGACATGAATGTCTTATCATAAATTTCAATGCTTTGGAGGGTTGGTTTCTTATCTATTGTCCATAGTATTTAGTATGCCCAAAATCAACCTACCTTTCATAATATTACTTATTTGATTTCGGCTGCTGTTTATCAGATTTGTTGCTCTATTAAAGCTGCAGAATCATTTCATATTGGTTACATTAATAATGTACAATCTGATTTTTCTATTCTTTATTGATTAAGAGTTTCTTCTACTGTATGCTTTCCTTCTAAGGTGATTCCAGTCATTTGGGTTAAGCCTCTGATTAGTTATATAAAAATTAATATTGATAGTGCAGTACAAGGCACTCCAGGCCTCTCACGTGTAGTTGGTGTCTTCCAAAATCATGAAGGTTTTATTGTTGCTTCCTTTGAAGCTCTTTTAGGTGTCATTTTACTTTTAAAGTAAAACTTTCAATAATGATCATTGTAGTTTCTAAAACTGCTTCATTTTATCCAACTCCCATATAGATAAAATGTGATTCTAGTTATGTCATTGGCTTTTTATAGAATCATAGTTTGGATGTTCCATTGAAGTTAAGGATTGAATGGCTAAAATGTCTGAATACTCTCTCAGAGTTACAAGTTCACATTAGTTATGTTTATAGAGAAGGAAACTCTATTGTTGACCATCTTTTAGTGAAAGCCATAAGCTTGCCGTCCATTCAAATGGTAGAGCACTTAACCTCAGAGTTATAATTCATTGATATATAATAATGCTTTGGGCAAAGAATGCTTTAGGTTATGTTAGTTCCTCATTATTCTTTCTTTTTCTTAGTTTTCGTTGCCCTTTTATGGGTTGATTGTATTATAGCATTCATATTTCTTTTATTCCATTAATAAAGTTTAAAGTCCCTAAGATGATGGGGGTGTTATAGGGGTGTCAACCTAACTGGGATTCCTTAGTGCACCTCTAATTTGGGTCTTTTTTAGTTTTAAATAATAATAATAATAATAATAATAATAATAATAATAATAATAATAATAATAAGAGTTCTATTTGGATCAAGTTTGAATCTCATATAAATCTCATATAAATCTCATATAATTATAGATATGTCATGCCTTAAATATTATTATCCCTTTTATATATATATGGCTAGTACAAGACTACTCTTTTAAGGAAAAGGATTATTAAATAAAAGTCCTATTTGGATAAAGTTTGAATCTCATATAAATATAAATATGTCATGCCTTAAATATTATTATACCTTTTATAGATATTTATTAAAGTAATCTAACTTAAGCATTAAAGAATTTGTAGGTCAAAGATTCCAGGTTCCCTATAGGTTTTCTAATGCTTGTAAGTGCATAAAAGGGGTTAAAGTTATCAAATGGCATAGTTTGTTGGGGGGGGGGGGAATAGCTTTATTCCCTATTTATTATGCAAGGAGCTTTTGAGATCATGGCAAACAATTTAGAACCTTCTTCATCATAAGGAATGCTTATTGAAACAAGTTTCATGTCAACCTTTATAATCCAAACAATCCCTACAACCTCATAGATTAGTGGAATTTCTAATCAATTTATTAGATTAACTTTTTAAACCATTCACCCTACCATTGTATCCTTTTTCTTAGTAAATAGCTTCCAATAGAATATATTCACTGTCCCTTCCCTACTATGCAATTGTACAACATAAATAGGCCTCTCATATTTATCCATTTTCCAAGTGTACTTGAATTCCTAACCATTATAACTACAACTAATATGAGTTAGTCAATTATGATAATAAATTTACCTCTAATGTATAAAGAAGGCCTAATAAAGCTCATATGCACTTTATATAGTAATAACTCTATTTCTTTACATAGGAAAATACTTAAAGTTTTTTAATTGGTAATATATCTTGCTCTATAACGTCCATGCCTGTAGTTGGGGCATTAGCAGATGCTCTTGATAGGATAATATCCATTCATACAAAAAATAGAAGAACCTAAAGCTAGCCTTCTAATGGGCAAGAGTCTAATTACTTCCATGAAAAAGATGATGAATTTGATCTTTGGGTTGCATCAAAAGGGAGGAGTGATTTTAATTATTTAGTAAAGTAGGCAAGTTATAAGGTTTGTATAGGATATAATGAGATAAAATAATGCATATATACTAGAGGGAAGCACTCATTTTATTAGTAGCATCATGGTAATGAAAAACCCTGCTAGATTTAAATTCCATAGCTTGGATTAATATAATGGTGTTAGAGATCCAATTGCTCATGTCTTTATGTTCAAAAAAAAAAAAATAGCTACAAAACATAGACATTTTCATTCTATGAAAAGTCTTCCCCTCTACATTAATGAACATAGCTCAATAATGGTTCCATAAAGTATCGAAGAATTCTATATCCTCATTTATAGAGTTGGTTGAATAGTTTCACACTTAATTTATAACAAATATTCTACTAAAAAAGAGTATAAAAGACTTACGATTATGTAAGAAAGGTTATAATGAAACACTCAAAAGTTATCTTAATAAATTCAATAAAGTGTCCATGCAGATTGAGCATATTAATATATATATTGAATTATAGAACTAAAATAGGAAAACTTTAAAATAAGATAATGATTAAAAAAACCCCTTAAACTTTTCTTAACAATAAATTTGTAATTTGTATCATGACAAGGCTAATTCACCTTGATGAAGACATGAGAGAGATATAAAGGAAAGAAAGTGAAAAAAAGGACACCAAAGAAGAAGGATGATCATAATAAAGAAATAAGAAAAGAATGGGGATTTTGCTATAGACTTAAAAAAGATGGAGATTGATATATTCTTTTATGTACCTATATTAGAGATCCTGATGTGGATCAAACAAAATAGGACTGCCTACTAACTTTAAGAGGCTTAATCCAACTTTAGAAGGATTTAGAGATAAAATTGGTATTGCATGTATCATAATGAGCATGGACATAATACAGTTGAATGTAGGGACCTTAATGTGGAAATATAATGGTTAGTCAAATATAGATCTTTAAGGAGATTTATAAATGATTCTTCAAAGAGACAAAGAGATCTGGATACTTAGAATGACTAGGCTAAAGATGCAAAAAAAAACAAAAAAACAAAAAAAAAATAAAAACAAAAAAAAATCAAAGAGACAAACTAAAGGATAAGTCATGGGAATGGAAATTTTTAGGATATAGTGAATTAAAAAATGGATATAAATTCTATCATATGAAAAAAAAGGTTTAATAAAAAGTAGAGATACAGTCTTTTATAAAATAACTGATTTTAAAAATATAAGAGAAGATATCGTTCTTCATGATGAATCAACATAAGAAATTATGCCAATGGATGTTGATAATAGTAGGAGCATAAATCCAATTGATAAAAAAGCTATTGAAAATAATAGGAGCATAACTATGATAGATGAAAAAGGTACTATTAAACCAATATATCTAAAGAAAAATGAGCAACAAATAAAAGATATAAATATTGGGAGAAAATGAAAAGAGAACCATTAGTAAAATTAAAAGATCATTATGTATTTAACGTAGAATATCTAGACTCTATTAAAGAAAATAGATAATAATGGCATGAAGGCATGGATGAAAATTTTAATTCCATTACTACGAATTAGTAGAGATTCCAAAAGGCAAAAAACCTACTAGATTTCAATAGGTATTAAAAAAATTCAAGGTAGATGGTACTCTTAATAAGTATAAAGCAAGATTAGTACCTAAAGGTTATACTAAAAAACTTAGTATAAATTTTGTAGACAATATTCACCAATAACCAAATTGCAATTACTGCTCATTTGGATCTCGAAATACATCAATTAGATGTAAAAACTACTTTCTCAAATAGAGATATTAAAGAATACATATATATGGTGCAACCAAAAGGCTATGAGGTTAAAGGCAAGAAAAGAAAGTGCATAAGTTGAAAAAGTCATTATACAGATTATGACTATCATTGAGATAATAGTGGTTAAAATTCCACCAAGTTAGTATAGAAATAAGATATGAAGTAAGTACACTTGACCATTATGTTTATATATTAAAACAAGACAAAGATATAGTAATATTATCATATAGATGACATATTATTAGCATTCAATAATATGGACACTATGGAGAAAAATAAGTCATGTCTTAGTTCTTAGTTTGAGATGAAAGACATGGGAGAAGCCTCACATGTTCTTGGAATTAAAATTAAAAGAGATAGAGAATCTACTTTATTATATTTATATCAGAAAAAATATTTAGAAAAAAATATTATATAGGTTCAATATATGTAAAGTGGTAACAACTCTAGTATGTAAAGGTCTACATTTGAGTAAAGATATACGTCTGAATGATGAGGTAGAAAGAAAAGAAATGTTAAAAATCCCTTATGCCCACATTGTGGGAAGCCTTATGTATGCTATGAAAAGTATAAGACCAAACATTTGTCATGCACTCAGGTTAGTAAGTATATATCAGTATGAACTTAGACCAGAGCATTGGCAAACAGTCAAAAGAATATTCATATATATAAAAGACATAATTGACTTAAATCTATGCTTTAGATTACAAGAATTAGAGGTAATAGGTTATTCACATGTAGACTTTACGGGATACATAGATGATAGAAAATCCATAAGTGGCTATATATTTTTGTTTGGTGGAACAACTATTTCTTAGGTAAGTAAGAAATAGAATTGCATTTTGAAACACACTATAAAGCAGAGTATATAGCATACAACACATTAGCAATCAACATGGTATAGCTTAAAAGGTTTGTTAATAGTAAAAAATGTGATTCACTATATAATCCAATTAATATGTTTTATGATAACTAATCAACCATCTTCTAATGAAAACTGGAGCAAATAGTTCCAAGGGAAAATATATTAACTATATCTTATTGGAAGATATAATAGCCGATCCTATAACCAAAGGGTTAACTCTAGAAAATTTTAGAGTACATGTTGCTGTAATGGAATTAAGGGCTTAAAGATTGTAGTAAGGGAATGAAAAACATTAGAAGCAAAGTCAGTTTCTTGGAGACACTCAAGAAAGGAGTATTCTAATGTGATTCCATCTAAAAGGGGTATAATTGGTCGGATAAAAGGTAGAAGTGTAATGATGCTAAAGTGATGGAGTTCCAACTTCCATGGTTAAAAGCTAAAGTCCATATGATCATTTGATAGTATAAGTCATTGACTTAAATCAATGAAAGCTTATAGTCAGAAACTATTAGAAGTAATTGAGAGTTGATGCATGATGAGTAGATAAAGAGTTTGGTAACTTGGTTGAGAGCGCTATGGTGTCAAGGTCATAAGCTTAAAGCTTTAGACATGGTAACATATGTTAGTCTCTGTAGACGGCGGGGTTTAGTACGCATCCAAGATTTTAGCAACCGCAACACTGTTTAGGCTCAGGGCCTTAGAGAACACACTAACCATTATCATAAAGACATGGTGTGGAGATGAGGAGTCGCCACCCAGGGTAATAACTAGAACAAATAAAAAAGGTGGTACTCAATTCCCTAAAAGAAAGCTAGCATCACACCCAGGAGATTTTGGATACGGAATATTAACTTCTCTTAGTCTCGTGTTCATTTAGAATAATTTTATAAATGATTATTTCATCCTCTAACTACATGCAATTTTATTAAACCCTATTTGACATCCATCTAACTCTAGGCATCTAGTCAATAAAATTACATATAAAAAATGCACTCAAGATCGTGTTGTCTCTAAGTCTAAACTATGTTAATTTTATTAAAAAGTTAGCTAGATTTACATTTTATTTACAAGTGAGAAAGAGACTAAAAATGGGCCTACATTTTTAACTAGTGAGCCTAGATCTGTTTATTTTAGTTTGTCTAAAGAATGGGCTTAAGTCTATTCAATTTTACCAAAAAGTTAAATTAGTGGGTCTAAGTCTAACTTAGTTTTATTTTAAGTGAAAAGTGAGCTTAGGTCTATTTATTTTAAAATAAATGAAATTAAATGGGCTGAGCTAAGTCTAAACAAGTTTTAATTATCTAAGTGGGCCTAAAATCTAATTAACCTAATGGGCCTAAATTAATTTTAATTATTTAAAACCCTAAATCATTTTTAAACCTATTTAAAGTGAGTTAGACCTAAGCATGGGCTTAGGGCCCAAAGTAATATAAAAAAGCCCAAAAATATTAAAAAAAAACATAGCAAAATCAAATCAAAACACATTCGCATATGATTTCTAAAAAACCTAAATGAATTACATACAATCCCTAATTAACTAAAGCCACCATTAATACCTAGTGAACCTAGTTTTGCTAATTAATTTTAAGTGCAGAAAATTAAATCTTTTACTATTCCCACTACTAGGGCTATTACAAACTACGTACAAAATTAAAATTAAACAATTGTACACCCATTAATTAAAAAACTACACAGGATACCATAATGAAAAATAAAGATAAAAATCCTAAGTTCTACTAAAAAACAACACAGGTTCTTCCATGGCATTCCATGGACCTTTTGTTCGTCTAAACACAGGCAGTATACTCCTTAATCCACATGCGAACATCAAAATAAAAACACAAAAGTAATCAGATTAGTAGTGAAATTGAATAATAAAAACAATAACAAAATAAAAATCACAAAAAAGAAAAGAAAAGAATGAAATAGAATAAAACACTGATAATTTTAGATGTTGTGCAAATGCCCTTTTTAGCCCCTCAGATTGGATTATTATCGTTGAAATTGAATTATTTTTAATTATGGACTGGAAAGGGTGTTCTCAGTAGCGTATGGATTTTAGGGTTTTTTTTTTACATAGTCAGGTTTTTTTTAGTCTATGTGTGTGTGAGTTTCTCTCTGTCTCTCTATAAGTCTCCTAAAAAAAATCCTCCTCTACACACACATGCAGACTTTGCTTTTAAATGTAGAGTCTGTGTGTACTGGCTTCCTCCTTTGGAGGAACAAACTCATCTCCTCATCAAAACAGACTGATAAGGATTTGATTTTTGAAAGTTACGTGTTTTGAATGCATCAAAATCTTTTCTAGATAAAAAATAATAATAATATTCAATTTTTAACCAATCAAAACACTGAAAAAATGGACAAAAAATAAGAAAAAATATGCAAAAAATTGAAAAAATGGGACTTTTATGCATCGACATTGTGCAATGCCGATCAGTATTACACCAATGCCGATCAACATTAAATACCGAATTTTTTTTTACTTTTAATTACCAAAAAACCTTTGAAAAATTGACTTATTTGTAATCAAATCCTAAAAAATGTTGCAATTTAGTCCTTAAAGTCTAGAAAATCGACAACCAAGTTCAGTTTTTTGAATGAATTTTGATCATAGGGGCTTACGTTATAATTGTGCACAATTGCATCCCAAAATTGGGTGCTTACAGTTGCCCCCCTTTGTCGCTATTTGCTTGACAAATTGCAGCAAAGTAATAGAAGCACACAATTTTAAAAGAAAGAAATTAGGACACTTGATTGTATCCTAAATGATAGATTGATGCTCAAATTATTGAGCAAGGTGTAATGTTTGACAAGTCTCACTATATTTCCTACTGAACATCTAGTGGACTTTGTGCAAATGAGTTTTGTTATATTTTTTGTGGGACATTTAGTGATGATAAATTGAAAACTTGCTATAGTTCCAGTGGGATGTCTAGCAATGATGAATTTTGTTATATTCCTTGTGGGACGTCTAACGATGCACACTATATTCCCTATGGGACGCCTAGTGAAGTTGAATTGAAAATCTACTATAGTTCTTGTGGAATGTCTAGCACTGATGAATTTTGTTACATTCCCTATAGGACATCTAACGACGCACACTATATTCCTTATAGGACGTCTAGTGAAGTTAAATTGAAAATCCGTTATAGTTCCTGTGGAATTTCTAGCAATGATGAATTTTGTTATATTCCCTATGGGACGTCTAATGATGTACACTATAGTCCATGTGGGACGTTTAATGAAGTTAAATTGAAAATCTGCTATAGTTCCTATAGAATGTCTAACACTGATGAACTTGAAAGTTTATGTCATAACTGCTATGCAGTACATAACATAATGAAAGTTATGACTAACGTGTAGCTCATAACATAATCATTTAAAATTTATATCATAGCTACTGTGCAGCATATGAATCCTTTGACTGAAACGATGCATGTAAAATGCAAAAAAAGAATTCTATAATTTTATTCTGTATTTAGTACTTAACAGAAAATTCAGAATCACATATTGATTCTACAGTTTTAATAATTCAATGAATTATTAATTTGATGAATGTCATGATTTAATTAGGAACATGTTCCTAATTAGAATGCAACTATAAACCAAATTGCAATGAAAGAACTTGAATTCATATGCACACAAAAGTAATGGACTAAAGTGGAATACACTACACTCGATCATGTAGTGTTGATTGATCTATACAATTATGTCACAATCCATAATTGCTCGTAATTAGCTGTAACCCTTTCATTGCTCAATGATGATGTTGTAGTTCATAACTGTTTGCGATTAGCTGCAACCCTTTCATTGCTTATTGATGATGCTGTAGTCTATAACAGCTCGCTGATGATGCTGCAATCTATAATTTCTTGCAAATTGACTGCTATCCTTTCATTTCTCACCTTTGATGTTGCTACAGTCCATAACTGCTTGCTAATTTTTATCTTTGGTTGTTTGAGTCGAATGCTTTGAATTCTTTATGCTGACTAATTTTAATTCCACTGTGCACTTCCTTCTGGTTTTATAATTCCTGCAGACATATTGAAGCTAGTTTCATTCATGATGAATGTATATAAGTACACTATAATGTTGACAATTTATGAGAAAATTCATCATTTTATCATGAGATAGCATGCACTTAATGAATCTCACTATTTTTTATTTTTATGACTGTCACTTATTTGCCACTCGCAAAGGTTAAAAGCATCATTAACCATCTTATGTTGAGAGTGTACCTTTTACCAAGTGAAGAGCTTACTTCCACACCTAATTTTAGAGAGAATTTGCTAAACAAAACTTATTGAACTTAAGCATACAAATATTGAATTCAGAGTATCAAAACAGTCTTTGAATTATTTTTGTGTTTTTCTTCCTTATCTAAGTATTCCCCCGCCTTTCTCATATTACTCAGCGTGGATACCATTGGAAAGGTCCTTTGGAGACTTATACTCTTATAGAGCATTGGAGTAAGTAGAGAAAATTTTTTTTAACATGGCTCTTCTTTTAGTATTCCCCTGCCTTTGTTGTATTACTTAGTGTGGATACCGCCAGAGGTTCACGTTGATACTCTTGCTCATTTTTAGGCATTGGAGTACATTATGTTTGCTTTTTTTCTTATTCTCCTCTTAGTGTTCCCCTACCTTTCTCGTATTACTCAGCGTGGATACTATTGAAGGATTTGTACTCATACTCATTTCTGAGCATTGAAGAAGATTATATGCATATTTATTATTCAAAAGACTAAAATGACACTTTGAAATTCAACCAATTTATACTATAAGTCCATAGATTTTGTCTTTGCATATTCTTCCCTTTGTTTGGGTGTAAAGTAAGCATTAGATTGATTAGAGTTTAGAAATTCTCAGCATAGAACTGTCAATAAGACATCTGAATTATGCAAGGCTAATAAAAGAAAGCCACTAAAATCAAAGGTTATGAGATAAGTTTTCGCATATGATATCATGAAGTGGATGAATTTACTCTCAATTTATAAATTTTCTTTGTACTTCACTACAGAATCAAAATAGATAGAGTTATACTAGTTCCTTTTGGTATTTGTCAGGGTGTTTGTCACATAGAGTGGGATTTTGACAAGTAATTGGCATTTGCTATCCTAATCATTCTTATTGATGTATCGATTCCTTTCCTCTTATTCATTTTCTTTTATTTTCCCTGCACAAAATACCATAAGTTAGTATGGTTTATTTGTAAGTGAAAAATTTTTGTCAAAATCCAATGTTATTCTTTTGCATTCTTCCCTTTTTGATTATGGTGACGATGTCTCGGATCACCCGGTCATGATATTATACCATTGAGGTTATGGCTTTAGGCTGAATTTATCTTTTTGTTATTCTATTGATGCTTTGGTAAAGGGCCTCATTCCTCTTTCCAAAGTTCTTGCAAAAGAAAAGATTTAGGAGCTAAAGGTTTTTATTTCACCATTAAAGAAGTCTTTAGAGTGCATTCGTCTCAAGTTTTTAGTGCATTCTTCCTTTTTTAGGGTTGAGCGCATGTATTGTTGACATGTTGGACCTTCTTGTTACCATATTCCACACCTTACAATGGTCTAACTGTTATAGAGAGATATTCCAATGATGCTCTCGATGAGACTATGGAGATGGATATTGAGTTTGAGGAGCTTGAAAGTCTTATCCAGCCTTTTGAGGTCACCAGGATGATGCTTCTTGGTAATGTCACTCTTTTTATTTTCGTTCCTTCATATGCTTTACCTGTGAATACTCTGACTATTTTCCTGCACTTTTACAACACTAATCTTGAATGTTAGTAGCAAAGTGTTTGGACAATCTTAACTAGCCTCAAAGACTTTATTATACAAAAAAAGTAATTCATAAGAAACGTATGCAAGTGTATGCATAATATGCATAACATGCATGATCCTAATAGGTCTGCTGTTTGGAGCAAAGCTATGTTTGCAGCTTGGAGTGTCAGAATGAGGTGCCTCATCAATAGCTTGTAGCTTCAAGCACTTGATGCTTTATTATTGGTACTTCTGATGTTTGAGCTTCTGATATAGTCTATCGGACAAATAACCAGGCCAACGAGTGGGGTCCATGGCTTTACACTGGAGCTCATGATTAACTGATGCAGTATTGAACTTTTCTTTTTGTTACTGTTGTATGATAACTGTTATATCAGTATGCTTGTAGTATACTCCTTTCTGCCTTGAGATCATTTTCACTAACTTTGAAGTTCTACTGTTGTATTTATCGTTTTCCCCCTAACTTGTCCCGGAGTTACATTTTGCCCCCAGCTTCATTTTTAATTCATCCTAGCAATCACTTTTTTCATGTGCACAAGAGACTCAATTTGGTCATTATTGTTGTTGGCCCTTTGTCTTACTAACCCTATTAGTTGCAATCTCATATATTGAAGATGCATAGGAGTGGGCGAACTGATTGAAGCGAGTTCTGGATGATGAAATCAACTAGACTTGCACTTTGAAGAATTCTTGAGCAGAATATGAGGCTTGATGCCGATGCAATAATTGATGATAGTTATAATGTATGGGTTGAAAAACAAGTTACTGAGCCACCTGAATTCTCAAGGTATAAGGGGATGCTAAGCTTATAAGGAAAATTACAAAAGAGGTGGTAAAAAGAAAATGTAACTAAAATAGTGATCTCATAGCTCTGATTTAGCTTTCATCATGTATTATTTTCCATTCAGATACTTATACAGTATGATAAAGATCAATATGTGATGTTTGAACAAAAATTTAAAATTCAATTTTAATTATTCATTAGGGCAAAAATGAGAACATTCATTACATCACATTATATAACTCCTGCTATCAGTCTGTCATGAATTTTCCTCTTTAATTTTTACTTTATTGTTCTTTTTTTCTCTTTTTTATCTCTTTGTTCTTTCTTTTTTTATTTTTTTATTTTTATTTTCTCACATTTCCTATCTTTAGAAGTTACATCATGTGATATATGTATGTTCTTCGAATTTGCAATTGTGCCCATGCTGAATGAATGTAATTGAATTAAATTTATGTTAAACATACTAATCTAAATTATAATGCACAAAACTATCAGGATTACATAAGTAAGAATTATGAGAATTTATATCATTGATCACTAGAACAAAACAAAATTTTCGTCCTCAAACAGACCAGACATTATTACATCAGTTTTATCATAAAAGACATCAATAAAACTATCACTAATGATAATAGCTAAATCCTGGGGTGGCTCCTCTTCAGGTGGTAGACACAGTAACTCTTCAACAGCAGCACTACCCATCCTTTCAGCTACTAGCTTCATTACTTCCTCTTTGTTTTCATTCACCAGATTCTCCACAATCTGCTCCTTAAAGATCTCAAACCCAGGGACATCTGCTCCAGCAACACTGACTGATTCCTTGGCTCCTAGATAGTATTTTCCTTCCCCTGGCTTGATGAAGTTCTGACTTAAAGGACCAACATTTGCATAAAGCTTCCTCTTTTCTACATTGAATCTCTTTCTTGCCTTTCTACCTTTTGGCTTCGCTTCCCTTGTAAAACCCAATCCTGTTATGTCATTTTCATTTTTGAATCTTAGGAATTCTAGACTTCCTTGTTCATTCTTCCCCAATCCTTGTCCAAGTTAGTAATTCATGCTCTCCATCATTTTTGCTACTCTCGGATCCATTTTAATCCTATCAAATATCCTAGCAATCTGGAAACCAAGGGGTGCACACAATTGTTTCTATTTATCCAATATGGATGCTACAGCAGCATTGGTCCCAGCTTCTATGGTCACAACTTCTCCTTCATAAAGGAATTTTATCTTTTGATGCACAGTTGAAGGTACCCCTCCCAAGGCATGAAATCATGGTCATCCCAACAACAAGGCATAAGTGATTGGAATGTCCAGCACGATGAACTCAATGGTTGATTCCACATGTCCTATTTTAATCAGAGCTTGGAATGTTCCCTCCACATTCCTAGTGTTGTCATCATAAGCTCTGAAATGAGGTTTGAATCTGTTAAGTCTTCAACTTTCAAACCTAAGTTAGGCATGATTTTCAAAGGGCATACATTAATAGCAAAACCATCATTGACCATAGCAAAATTAGTTCTCTTTCCCCTCACCTTAATTGGGATAAACAATGCCTTATTATGGTTTCTTCCTTCTAAAGGCAAGTCATCATCTAAGAACATTATTAGCCCATGTTTCTCTTCTGTAACCTTTGCTACAATGGCCTCTGGAGTAGCGGCTATTTCAATATTTATGTTTGATAGAGCTTTGACAAGAGCTCATATTGCCTGAATGCATCAGTAATTCCCAAATGCTAACATTTGCCTTAGCCTTCTTCAATTGTTCTAAAATCATATCCTCTTTCTATTCTTCTTCTATCTCTACATCTTTTGTTTCTTCTCTTTCTGTTACTCTTTCTATTTTCTTTTCTTTTGCTTTATAATTCTTCCCACTTCTAGTGACATGATTCACTTTAGGATCATCACTCCAAACATCGAAATCGCCTGGGCTTTTTTCATCAGAGTCATACTAGATGTCAATAACCCCAATGATTTGGTCTCTTTTCCCATCTTTCCACACTTCCATTATGCATGTTTCTTTCCCTTTCAGATCTCCCATATTGAGCTTTCCTAGGTGTTGATTCAGTAAATCTTTAACTCCTTTTTAAGACTGTTTAAGAGCCAAAGGTTCATTTTAAATTCATCACCCCACCCAGTAGGCACAATTGATTCAATGGGGATGTTAGTGGAAGTGGGCTTAGAATAGAATACTCTATAATCAAACTTGCCCAAAGGTTGTCCTAATAAATCTTTAACTCCTCTTGGCAGCTGCTCAGAAATTTCAGGCTCTTCTTTTACCAGCTTATCATATTAAACTCATCTCCCCAACCTGAGGGCTTAATTGATTCTATAGGGATATCAGCAGAGGGTGGTTTCGAGTAGAATACTCTGTAATCAAACTTGCCTGAGGGCTGGCCCAGTAAATCTTCCACTCCTCTCTGTAGCTGTCCAAAAGGTTCTCCATTAGGTATAAGGTTGAGGTCCTTGAAGGAGCTTAGCACTTCTTCTTCGCTAACCCATGAGTTGATCATCATGGTGGCTGGTAGTGGAGCATTTCGGTAGTCTAGGAAAGGGTTGTTTTTGGTGTTTAGGTTAGAGTTGGATTTCTCAAGGTCGGTGATTTTTCCAGAGTCTATCAGGTTTTGGATTCTGTGTTTTAGGAAAATACAGGTATCTGTGGAATGGCTAGCTACTTGATGAAACTTGTTGTAACTATTTGGTTCATAGCCAGGGACATTCGGATTTGGTGTTTTGGAAAAGGCCAGGGGTTTACGCAGGCCTTTTTGAATTAGCCTCTCTATGACTTTAGAGAGTGGCTGGTTAAAGTTAGAAAATCTCCTAGGCTATTGAACTGTATACACCTTTACAACTTAGCTAGTACTTCCAATATTGTATACCCCCGTTGGGTAGTTTTGGGTTCCTATGCCTCTAGCAATTTTCTTTTTCTCATTCTTAATTTCCTTAGCTTGTAATCCATCATCATAAAAATCCACAAAGGTTTTGGGATTCATCATCTGTAACCTCTCGACCAAATTAGGTGACACATTATGAACTATCATTCTAACTTGATCCTTCTCGGCAAGATTTTTTTTCATCATCGCTGCTTTAATCATGAATCTGGTGAGGAAATCAAAAAAGGACTCATTGGGTTTTTTCTTAGTTAACTTCAAATCCCTAATTGAAACTTCCAATCGAGTGTTATACTCATATTGTTTCAAGAATGTAGTACATAGTTCCTTCCAATCAACCCTAACAAACTTTTCTAACCTGTGGTACTAGTTTACAGTCATTCCCTCTAGTGATAGTACAAACAACCTAGCAACTACTTCTAATGGTGCTTTAGTAGTGCTTATGGTTATTGTGTATTGGCTCAAATGAATTCTTAGATCTCCCCTCCCATCAAATTTCTACAGTTGAGGCATTTTGAAAATTTCAAGCAGCTTATCTCCCTCCATTTGCAGCATGTCATAAAAAAAAGTATCCCATTCCATCTTGGACATTTTCTGAGTCAGTACTTGCATCTGCTTGGACTCAAGGTCTTGAACCAATTTAAGTGATTCTCTCTTCACCTTTTCTACCATGTAGTTTTCAATGTCTTCCAGTCTTACATTAGTAGCAGGCACATTTCTAGTAGCAAGTTGCTCCCTAGCATTGTTAGTAGTAGGTAGAGGAGCTATAGCAACAGATGGAGCTCTTACAGTAGGTGGTTGTTCATAGTAGCAGTAGGTGGTTGTTCAACAACAACAGTAGGTGGTTGTCCAACAACAGGTTGCACTAGTCCAGCCAAAGCCTATCTCAGTTCATCTTACATCATAGCTCTCATGTCATCCATCATAGCTCCCTTAATGTCCTCTAAAGTCCACATCTCTAGTTGTTGTTCCATTTTAGTATGTTCAGTCTAAGTTGGTTTAGCTTCTAGGTATAGTGGATTGATTGGACTCTTCTCTAGTTCTTGAAGGATCTCTTGAGCTATTGACTTTGGGCTTAGATATGTTCTAGTCAATCTGCTACCTCTTCGCCCCTAAACATGAGAAGGCCTAGATGAATCTATGATGGCTGCACAACAAGGTGTTAGTGTGATATATGGACTGTATGTATGCATGTATGCATGATGCATGTGTTTATGCAATAACTAGCAAGCAAGCACTTAGCACGTAACAAGTATCAAGAAGCAATCAACATGCCATCATGCAGGTAAACCTTCCAACCCTATTTCTCCCACACATATGTTCAATGGCGAGTCTCTTTTCTTAGGATTTTTGGTCTTGGCCTTTATATCAATAGGGGATATTAAGAGCCGACGCGCATGCTAAATCTCTCTTTAAAACAAAAAGCACAGAAATAACATTTCTAAACATAAAGATCTAGCCTAATCCTTATTAGCCTGAATGAGCTTCAAAGGTATAGACCTAGACTTTTATAAATAGAAATACCTTATGGAATTTCAAACAAACAAGAATTTTAGGTAAAGTTCCTACGAGAAGTAACTAGGCCATTATATATGGTTAGGGTTCAGTGAAAAGTTAAGGTTCCTTTAGCAAGATGCTTTCCATTATGGACTTTGAGTTACAGGCCAAGGTCAGAGGGGCCCAGCATCTTTTACCAACTCGAGAGAAGATTACCCCCCTTAAGGACTTGGGTTACAAACTCTGATCAGATGAGCCCAGTAATCTCTCTTAGACCGAGTTAAGGCTATGAGTGATGGTTAGCCAATCTATAACTCCATGCAGCTAGTGGAATCATGGAATCATAAACCAACGCCATCGATTTAGTAAGGACATGCAGAATGAATGCAAGAATGAAATAATAATTGATAAAATAATTCTAAAAAACACAAGTAGAATCAATATCTTTTATCCCCAGTGGAGTCACCACTGTAGATGGCGGGGTTTAGTACGCGTCCAAGATTTTAGCAACTGTGACACTATTTAGGCTCAGGGCCTTAAAGAACACACTAACCACTGTCACAAAGACATGGCATGGAGATGAGGAGTCGCCACCCAGGGTAATAACTAGGATAAATAAAAAAGGTGGTACTCGATTCCCTAAAAGAAAGCTAGCACCACAACCAGGAGATTCTGGATATGGAATACTAACTTCTCTTAGTCTCGTGTTCATTTAGAATAATTTTATAAATGATTATTTCATCCTCTAATTATATGCAATTTTATTAACCCTATTTGACATCCATTTAACCCTAGGCATCTAGTCAATAAAATTACACATAAAAAATGCACTTAAGATCGCGTTGTCCTTAAGTCTAAACTATGTTAATTTTATTAAAAAGTTAGCTAGATTTACATTTTATTTACAAGTGAGAAAGAGACTAAAAGTGGGCCTACATTTTTAATTAGTGAGCCTAGATCTATTTATTTTAGTTTTTCTAAGGAATGGGCTTAAGTCTATTCAATTTTAAAGAAAAGTTAAATTAGTGGGCCTAAGTCCAACTTGGTTTTATTTTAAGTGAAAACTGAGCTTAGGTCTATTTATTTTAAGAGAAATGAAATTAAATGGGCTAAGCTAAGTCTAAACAAGTTTTAATTATCTAAGTGGACCTAAAATCTCATTAACCTAATAGGCCTACATTAATTTTAATTATTTAAAACCCTAAATCATTTTTAAGCCTATTTAAAGTGAGTTAGACCTAAGCATGGGCTTGGGTCCCAAAGTAATATAAAAAAGCCCAAAAACATAAAAAAAAAACATTAAAAAACATAGCAAAATCAAATCAAAACACATTCACATATGATTTCTAAAAAACCTAATTTAATTACATACAAACCCTAATTAACTAAAGCCACCATTAATTTTATAAAGGATTACCTAGTGAACTTAGTTTTACTAATTGATTTTAAGTGCAGAAAATTAAATATTTTACTTTTCCCACTACTGGGCCTATTACAAACTACATACAAAATTAAAATGAAACAATTATACACCTATGAATTAAAAAACTACACAGGATACTAGAATGAAAAATAAAGATAAAAATCTTAAGTTCTTCCATGGCATTCCATAGACCTTTTGTTCGTCTAAACATAGGCAGTATCCTCCTCCATACACATGCGGACATCAAAATAAAAACATAAAAGTAATCAGATTAGTAGTGAAATTGAATAATAAAAACAATAACAAAATAAAAATTACAAAAAATAAAAAATAGAAAAGAATGAAATAGAAAAGAACACTGATAATTTTAGATGCTGTACAAATGCCCTTTTTAGCCCCCTCAGATTGGATTATCACTGTTGAAATTGAATTGTTGTTGATTCTAGACTAGAAAGGGCATTCTCAGTAGTGTTTGGATTTTAGGGTTTTTTTTTCGCGATCATGTTTTTTTTAGTCTCTGCGTGTGAGTTTCTCTCTATCTCTCTGTGAGTCTCCCAAAAAAAATCCTCCTCTATGCACGCATACAGACTCTGCTTTTAAATGAAGAGTCTACGCGTACTGGCTCATCTCCTCATCAAAAAAGACTAAAAAGGATTTGATTTTTGAAAGTTACGTGTTTTGAATGCGTCAAAATCTTTTCCAGATAAAAAATAATAATAAAATTCAATTTTTAACCAATCAAAACACTAAAAAAATGGACAAAAAATAAGAAAAAATACGCAAAAAATAGGACTTTTACGTGTTGGCATTGTGTAATGCCGATCGACATTACACCAATGTTGATCGACATTAAATTTAGACCACTTTTTTTACTTTTAATTACTAAAACACCCCTGAAAAATTGAATTATTTGAAATCAAATCCTAAAAAAATTTGCAATTTAGTCCCTAAAGTCTAGAAAATCAACAACCAAGTTCAATTTTTTGAATGAATTTCATCATGGGGGCTTACGTCACAATTTTGCACAATTGCATCCTGAAATTGGGTGCTTACAGTCTCATGAAATTCTGACAAACTTCTTAAGGAAAAATATGCTAATATGGCTACACATGAATAAATAAATATAAGAGATATAGGGAATTGTCTAGTGACCACTTCAGTATGTGTGTGTGAGTGTTATGCTAATGCGGTTACACATGAATAAATAAATATAAGAGATATGAAGAATTGTCTAGTAACCACTTAAGTGTGTGTGTGTGTGTGTATATATATATATAGTACAAATGTAATATATATACATATCTTTTTAATAATTCCAATACATTAGGTCTTGAATGCAATATAGAGATTCTCTAGGTTAATTTACAATAGTAAAGTCTACATATAGCAAGGATCCTATTGACACTTAAATGGCTGAAGTTTGAAGTGTGAGAGGCACTTTGATTTATGGCTTAAAGTATTACAAATGGATAATATCTTCATTGAGACTGATGGATAATGATAACTTATTTTCAGAACCTTCGAGTCCTATAAGCAAGCAATCAACAAAGGATAAAGTAAGAGGTGGGGAGGATCCCCACCAAATCCTTTGATGCCTAAGTCAGAGATAGTAAAGAGAGAGAGTTTAGAGAGATAAAGAGAGCAATGAGCAAAAGAATAGAATGCCTAAGAATAAGCGATGTGAGGAGTATTTATAGAGATAATGATGCTCAAACTTGAGAGGAATATGATTCTTCATCTATCTAGAATTTGTGCCTTTTGAGGAATATCTTCCTATCTAAAAGTCTTCTTAATTAGGGACTCTCTTCCTATTTGGATTGGACATTATTCTTCTACAAGTAACATTGTTTAGGAAAATAAACCTTTAGTATAATAGGAATATGTATATAGGGTATCAAGAGTCCTATATGAAAATCTATTCAGATATTTATGTTTGAAATTTCTAATTCTCATAGATGCTTTATGAACTATGACAAATAATCTAGGGTAATGATCTCTATGTTGAGATGAAGACTGTGCTCATAATCACATCTGATGGTGAAATGTAAGCTAAGGTGGCTAGCCTCAGTCATTAAAGGTGAGGATGCTTGGTACCAAGTTTTGGAATTTTAATGTTTGAGTATATCAATCTAAAAATGCTAGTTAGACTTTAAGATGTTTAGTGTTTATGAAACATCCTAAAGAATTAACCTGTTAGTGTTATAGAAATGACCTAAGGGGACCAACTATTGCTAGGGTATAATGCTTAGTACTATAGAAGTGACTTGAATCTCCAAACCTCAGTATTATAGAAATGACCTGACGGTGCTAGCTTCAGTCACTAGTCTTAGTTGCTTGATACTATAGAAGCAACCCGAGTTTTGAACCTCAATATTATAAAAACAACCTATGGGTGCCAGCATCAGTCATTAGACTTAGATGTTTGATACTATAAAAGTGACTCAAGTTTCAAACCTTAGTATTATAGAAATGACTTAAGGGTACCAACATTAGTCACTAGTCTTAGATGCTTGATCCTATAGAAGCAACCCGAGTTTCAAACCTCAATATTATAGAAATGATATGAGGGTGCCAACTTCAATCACTAGTCTTAGATGGTCGATACTATAGAAGCAACCCGAGTTTCAAACCTCAATATTATAGAATTGACATGAGAGTGCCAGCTTTAGTTACTGGTTTTAGATGCCAGCACTATAGCAGCGACCGAAGTTTAATGAAAGATGGAGATAATTGGCAATGACATGTGTGAGACTATTGAACTCTATGTGTAGACGACGGGTTTAGCGCTTTCCCAAGATTTTAGTAACCGCAACATTGTTTGGGCTCAGGGCCCTAGGGAACACACTATTATATCATAAAGACATAGCGTGGAGATGAGAAGTCACCACCCAAGGTAATAACTAGGATAAATAGAAATGGTGGTACTCGATTCTCTAAAAGAAAGCTAGCACCATAACCATGAGATTCTAGGAACGGAATACTAACTTCTCTTAGAATTCATTTAGAATTATTTTATGAATTACTATCTTATTCTCTAATTACATACAATTTTATTTAAAACCTAATTGAACATCCATTTAACTTAAAGGCAACAAGTCATAAAATTACATGTAAGAATGCATTCAAAAGGCTACGTCCCTATGTCTAAACTAGATTAATTTTATTAATTAAGTTAGCTAATTCTACATATTTTATTTACAAGTAAAATGGACTAAAGATGGGCCTACATTTTAATTGAATTAATAAGCCTAAATCTATTTATTTTAATTAACTAAGGAAATGGGCCTTTTGTCTACTAATTTTAAAGAAGAAATTAAATTATTAAGTGGGCCTAAGTCTAACTTAATTTTAACTAAAAAAAATAGAGTGTAAGTCTATTTATTTTAAAAGAAGTGAAATTAATGGGCTGAGCTAAATCTAAATTAATTTTAATTAACTAGAAATGGGCCTAAGGTCTAATTAATTTTAAAAAGCTATAAAAATACATTAGTAGGTTGAACTAAAGTCTACGTTAATTTTATTAATTAATAGTGGGCCTAATCTAATTAACCTAAATGGGCCTAAATTAATTTAAAATAAATTAAAACCTAAAAACCATTTTGAAACCTATTTATTAAATGGGTTAGAACCTAACGTGGGCATAGGGCCCAAAAGGCATGAGAATTAAAAATAAAACTCAATTCAACAACATACCAAAAATTAATCAAAACAGCAATTTTACGTGATTTTTCTAAGAAATCCTAATTCAATTTCATGCAATCCTAAAATTAATCTACTGTCATCATTTATTTTAATTGAATTTTACCAAATCGAGCCTAGATTACTTATCAATTTTTAGTGCAGAGAATTAAAATTCTACTAATTTTTCTCTATTAAGGCTATTACAAACTATAGTATAAGAAATTAAAGCAAATTAATTACAACCCAGCAAAAGCAATGAACAAAATACCATAAAAAATAATAAACCCTAAATTCTATAGGGATTTTACAAAATTCAATCCATTGCATCTCATGGATTCTTCAATGTAGCCATTACCAAAATCTCACATCACCAACCTTATATCTAGAGCACCATAGAACACAAATAAAAAAAACAAAACAAAAGATTTAATTAGTAATGGATCAATCAATAAATAAAACAAAGAAATTAAATCAAAATAAAAAAAACACAAAAAAAAAGTAGGAGATGTCGTGCAAATGTTTTTTGAGTGCCCCTTAGATTGGGATTGTCACCATTTTGAGATTGACTCTATTTTTTTTCTTGATTTTTTGGACTTTAAAAGCAAAGAACATATTTTTATTGATTTCTCAAAGGTTTTGAAAATGAAAAATGAAGAGCTAAGGTGTGTGGCTCTCTGTACATTAAAGAAAATAACTAGGGTTTTTGTGCAGCCTCTCTTTTTTTTCACAGACTCTGCCTCTCGGCTTTTAAAGCCTAGCCTAATAACCTCCAACTCCTACAATCACGCAGTGAAGTTGCGCGATATTGAAAGCAAGAGGAGGAGTCTCTAGAGTGTGGGTTTCTTTTTAACTTTCAAAATCAAGATAATAAAACAGTGATAGAGTTTTGAACAAATCAAAGACTTGCACACGCAGGGACACATGGTGTCCTGGACCAATGAAAAAATCAATTTTTAGCATAAAAATTTAATTTTTAGCAAAAATTGACACTTTGGAATGCTGACCGACGTCTCATAATGCTTAATGGCATTGTTAATGTTGACTGGTATTACGTAATGCCGGTGGGCATTACATAATGTTGATCAACATTAAATGTTGGTCGATCACATTTTTTAATTAAATTACAAAAAAGTTCCTCAAAGTTTCTAATTTTTTCAATGAAATCCCTAAAAAACCAATTTTGCAATTAAATCTATAAAACGTAGCAATTTAGTCCTTTAAATCGTGAAACTTGACACCAAAGATCAATTTTTAATTAGGTTTTCAACATAGGGGCTTACGTCACACGCATGCACAATTGCATCCCGAAATTGGGTGCTTACAATTGCCCCCCTTTATGGTTGTTTGCTTGACAAATTGTGGCAAAGCAATAGTAGCATAAAATCTCAAAAGAAAGAATTATGGTACTTCATTGTATCCTAATTGATATGTTGATGCTTAAATTGCTGAGCAATTTTAAGCAAGATGCAATGTTTAGCATGCTTCACTATATTTCCTTTAGAATGTCTAGTGAGATATATGCAAATGAGTTTCGCTATATTCCCTATGGAACGTTTAACATTTCATGATTTAAGAACATGCCATAGCTCTTGTGGAATGTCTAGCAATAATACCATAACTATTGTGTAGTGTTTGGTGAACTGTACTATATTCCTTTTAGGATGTTTAGTGATAATGGATTTCGTTATATTCTTTGTGGGACGTTTTAATGAAATAAATGCAATGATTCTCGCTATATTCCCTATAGGACGTCTAGCGAGCCTTGATTTGAAAAAAGTGTTATAGTTCCTATAGAACATCTAGCAATTTGAAAATTTTAAAATTTTGCTATATTCTCTGTGGGATGTCTAGCGACAATGGATTAGCAAAAAATATGCTATAACTCTTGTTGGATATCATAACTACTATGTAGTGTCTGGTGACAAAAGGTTTGAAAAATTTCTTGTTATAACAGCTATTGAAGCACATAACATGTTGAATTTGAAATTCATGTTGAATTTGAAACTCATGTTATGCCTATTGTGTAGCACATAACATGATAATTTTGAAATTTTTGTTTCAACTACAGTGTAGCATGAAACAAATTTTGAAATCTTGTGATTTAAAATGATGCATGTAAAAATGCAAAACTAAATTCTGTAATTATATTCTGTATTTTGTACTTGACAAAAAATTTAACATTTAAATACACACGCAATTAATAATAATTTGTTAATTGATGACATGAGTTAAATGAATTAATTAGGAGTTAAATCCTAATTAAAATGCAATTATGAATGAAATGGTAAAGAAAAACTTAATTTTGAATGCAAATATAGTAAAAGGACCAAAATGGATATTTTCCATTTATAAGAAGCTTCCATCCTTATTTTTTGATGCTATTCTTTCATTTCCCTCTCCGTTTCTTCTTTTTTTCTTTGATTTTTTTCTTTTGATTTCTTACTCATATGAAGTTTGATTCACGATTTGTCAGATCCTATGGTTGACCCATAATACAGACTATATAGAGGAACAGAGATTCTAGCTAACCCGACCATTGTGCCTCTCTATTTTCTTCAGAACAACCTTGGACTTTGAGAGAGTTCTACTATGCTTCCTTTGACTCACCTTTACCTTCATAGGTGTACAAATCTGGGCAATGAGGTAACACTTCTTCATTTATGTTTATTTATGCAAAAATTTATTCATACTGTTAGTGATCAAAATGAATTTCAAAATGCAAATTAGTGTATATATTGTTGAAATTAGTTTAAAAATAACTCAAAAAAAATCCATGAAAATTTTAAATTTAACCTAGGAATATAGGATTTTAGTTGAATGGCCAATTGAACGTCTGAAAATCTGAGTCAGAAGTCTAGAAATTAGTCAGCATTTGTGCAATGCCGATCCAAAATTTATTTATTTATTAATCAATCAATTAATTATTAATATTATTTATATCCTCAAAATTCTCTCCAACAATCGATGAAATTCACAAGCTATTTTTACATAGCTCGTGAATTATTTTATGGGCTGTCGGAGAATGTGGCATAGCTGATATGGGCCTTCGAGTTTAGAAAACTTATTAATGGGCTTCTGATAGCTTAAGGGAGGTCTAATCAACATTCTTTATTTGCACTAATTGAGCGGAGGATGGACACCACCCACACATTCCATATTCGTATAAGTGAGTTGACTATTTTGCTTATGAGTTTTTCTACGATCATCGAGATTGCCTTCGGAGGGACTATAATTTCCTTCAATATCAGTTACTACAGTCCCCCTAAGCATGCGCAGAGTCAGTATATGTGAGATTTGATCGAGTTCATTCTGACATGGAAGAGTCAGAAGAATGTTCTTCTTTCATCATTAGTCAAGGGATTCAAACATCTTCCTACCACCACTCCTCGTCAGATTGCCTATAAGGTGAGGTGTCTCCTTCTAATATTGCTTGGCAAGACCCTTTTTCACAAGACTAGTCATGAGCCCTCTTCGAAACTTAAACTAAGTTATCACCCTTGACTAGGGATCTACTGTGTTGGCTTATCTGTATTATAGATTGGACATTATATATGGAGGTATTGTCACCATATGTGGCTTTTAGCACACTTTGCATGTACATCATCCTTTTTTTTTATTTATTTCCTCTTTCCAGATCTAGAGCCTAGAGATTAGGCTAATTTATGGCTTCGGTGCTATCAGTTCTAATAGGAGGCTCTAGTTGATGCAAAGATGGGGCTCATCCCATCTAGCGAGTGTCAGGAACACTCTGCATACTTACTGTGATCAATTGAACACTGTCAAGTAGCACTTGGTTAAGAAAATATAATCATTAGTATTTCATAATTTAATGCAAGTTAAAATTAATAACATGATTTTGTAGATTAATTCTAATTGGTTGGAGAGTGGAAGACATATAGAGGTACGATTTTATGGTTGCTACAGTACGACTCTAGGACATAAGGATTTTGCTCCCTAGTTATGGTTATTAGGAGAGCAGGTGTATCAGTGGCATTCTAGACCTTCCCAATGTTGTATTCCCTCTGATGTTTATTTCTCAATATTATACAATTCTCATTTGATAGGTTTAGAGTTGAGAGAGGCATTATAGGGATATGATGCCATAATTTTTCTTGAGCGATCTCACTATTATCAACAGTTCATCCATGAGAACCTCTTGGAGCAGGTTCCTACTAACTAGGTTAAGGTAACTTTTGATCATTTCTCTTCTGGAATGCTCACATCATTTATTTTCTTTTCTCATAATTCAAGGAGATTGGCTTCCCTGTCGATGAGGTGATGGAGGAGGTAGCCAAAATTGCTCAGGGGGTTGAGACTGCTCTTGAGCCTGAGATTATGCTTGAGGTATCTAAGCCTAGAACTGGTCATGCACAGTATACTCAGCACATTAAGACCAATTGTGAGGGAACCTTTGCTGGTGCTATTTTTGGCAATGTCGCCTTTCCTGATAGATCTATGCTTTACCTAGCTCTTATTATTCAGACTCCGATTAAGCAATATATGCACTTTAGCAACACTCAGCTTCCTAGCTTTTCTCTAGTGGATACTTCTTATGTGAGTCTATCTAAATTATTTCCTGCATAATATATACACTTGATATGGACATTAATGGAAAATTTTACAACACAGGTTCCCCAAACATAAGGAGAGTATTTACACGATCTTGCCTCATCTCAGAGGTTATTTACTGTGCAGGTCACAAATAGTTGGCAAGCAAGTATATACAGAGAAAAATGCAAAGTGTATGTATGTTATGCATGGAATGCATATGATATGATGTTTCCTATATGTGTAAAGTTATTTTAGGGTTCTAGAGCGAGAGAACAAGATGCTTCATTGGTGACTTGAGGACTTGGGCATGGACCCCTACAGCATACTTATCATTATGATGACCCTAGTAGAGGATGGAGCCTATGGTCTAATAGTGGAGCCTGGGATGACTGATTCTAGGCTATCTTCATTTCTGATTTGTAGTTATGTCATATTACCTTCTTGTATTGATCTATTTCAAATTTCTTTTTCTTGAAATTAGACTTGGATGAATATATGGTCCTAAGTGAATTTTTTTCCCTAACTTTTGCCTAAGTTGCCCTTTTGGGTTTTCAGCTTAGCAGGCCTACCCTAACTTTTGCCTAAGCCACCCTTTCGTGTTTTCAACTTATTGAGCTTCTTTTATGTACTAAAACAAAATGGTCTCATAAAACTAATTTTAAGCTTTTATGTTTTATTTTCCTTTTTAGTACTTATACATTATAAATAAGATAGAACATGCAACATTATAACAAAATTTAATTTCAATAAGATTCATTAATTAGGGCCAAAATGAGTACATTTAATACATCACATGACATAACTCTTGTTACCAGCTAGTCCTTTTGGATTTTCCAACTGAATATTTTTTGTTCACATTTTATTTCCCTAACTTTTTCCTGACTAGCCCGTTGTAGGTTTTCTAATCAATGGGACCTTTTTCTTTTATTTATTCCCTAATTTTTACTTGCCAGCCCTTTATGGGTTTTCTAAACAGCGGGAATGTCTTAATTTTTACATGACTAGCCTTTTCAGGTTTTCTAGTCAGCGGACTTTATTTTCTTTATACTAATTTTATTTATTTTTATAGGTAGTATTTCTTAAGGTGATCCAAATTAATAGGCTCTATGAACACATTCCCTTTAAGATTACATATCTTGACAACTCCCTTTGGTAGAACTAACTTGGCTAAGTACAGTCCTTCTTAATTCAGTTTGAATTTTCCTTTTGAATCAAACACCATTGCTTTAAACTATTTTAAAATCATGTCCTTGACTCTTGTTTTCCCTGTCCTTACTTTCTTATTGAATGACCTTGCTATCCTCCTCTAATATATTTAAGTGTGAAACAAAGCATTCATCCTCTTCTCATTTAGAGATACCATATGATAATATCTCTTTTATGCCCATTCATGCTCAGGCATTTTAGCCTCCATAACCACTCTTAGAGACTTGATCTCAATTTCTATAGGCAACACTACTTCATAGTGATACACCAAGGAGAACGAAGTTTAGCCTGTGGCAGTTCTGGTTGTAGTTCTGTATTCCCACAAGGCAAAGAGAAGGCACTCATACCAGTCTTTATAAGTTTTGACCATCTTAGAGAGGATTTTCTTGATACTCTTATTCATTGCTTCCACTGCTCCACTAGCCTGAGGTCGATACAGTGACGACTTATAATGCTCGATCCTATATTTCTGCAATAACTTTATTGTCTTTGCTTGAAATTGAACCCCATTGTCCATCACAATGTGATGTGGAACACTATATCTGCAAATAAGATTCTTCTCAATAAACCAAGCCATCTGCTTCACCTTTAGAGTATTAAAAGATTCAGCCTCTACCCATCTAGAGAAGTAATCAATTGCCACAACTATATACTTATGTCCATTCGATGTTGTTGGCCTTATTTCTCCTATGATATTAATCCCCCATGCTGTAAAAGGCCAAGGAGATGATAAACTATTCAACACCATTGGAGGAAGGTAGTTGAGATTCCTATAGATCTGACACTGATGGCATTGCCTTATTGTCTTAATGCAATCTCTTTCCATGCTCATCCAGTAGTACCCTTATGAGAACTGCAAGCTCCCATGTGAATCTCCTTCATCACCTCTTCTGCTTCATCTTTCTTGAGACATCTGAGTTGTATCCCATTTGGCATTCTCTTATACAACACCCCATCATGACTTGCAAAATTACGTGCAAGAACACGTAGGGTGTATCTTTCTTTTGAAGTGGCTTCATTTGGATATTTTCCTTCTTCAATAAACTTTTGAACATCATAAAACCATGGCTTCTCTTTAAGACCTACTTGAATTCCCATAATCTACTTGCCCAAAACATGGAGCACTTGATTTCATTATCAATAATGGCTTCATAGTCAATCCAGTTACACTGTCCTATATTAAAGATAGCATTGCTAGAGCATCTGCCATTTGATTATCGTCTCTTAATAGATGGATAAAAAGACATTTGTTGTAGTTCTTTATTAAAGTCCTCAAATAGCAAACGTAGGGTTTCAACTATTCCTCCTTTACATCCCATTCTTCATTAGCCTGACTAATAACCAACATCAAATCCCTATATACTAACAACTCCTTTGCTCCAGCTACCATTGCTGCTTCCACTCCATGAATGCTTGACTCATACTCATCCATATTATTAGTTACTTTAAAATCCATTTTCTTGGCCATCAGTATGGTTTTTCCTTCTAGCATAACAAGGATCACTCCTAATCTAGCTCCTTTATTGTTTACAGCCCCATCAAAATAAAGCTTCTATTTCCAATGCTCCAAAATTGCTAGATTCTTATTTGGAAATTCTAGGTTCCACGGTTCATTACCCTCTACTGCATTATATGCTAGGAATTCTGCTACTGCCCTTCCTTTGATAACCTTCGTGGTAATGTACTCTATATCAAATTTAGTTAGGAGTACGAGCCATAGAGACATCCTTCCAATCAAGGCAGGTGTCTGCAGTAAGTATTTTAAGGGATTTATCTTTGAAATAGCCTGAACCCTATAAGACTAAAAGTAATGCCTTAATTTTCTTGTTGCCCATATCATTATCAAACATGTCTTTTCCACCAAATCATACTTTTCTTCATATGGCAAGAAATTTTTATTGAGGTAATACACTAGATGCTCTATCCCATCCAGTCCTTCTTGAGTTAACATTGCCCTCATTGCCTTTTCCTCTAGAGCCAAATATAAGATCAACAGTTTACCTTGCCTTGGTGGTCTCAATACATGTGGATTGGTGAGATATTCTTTTATTTTATCAAAGGTCTTCTAACAATCATTGTTCCACTCTACAGATTGATCTTTTCTCAATAGCTTAAAGATTGAATCATAAAAATCAGTAAGCTTTGCAATGAACCTGCTAGTATATTACAACTTGCCATATCTTTAGTGCTGACATTTCCTGAATAGCTTTCATTTTATTCAGATTTACTTTAATTCCTCTACTACTAACTATATGCCCCAGAAGCTTCCCTAAAGTAACTCTAAAAATGCCTTTCTTCTGGTTGAGTCTTAGATTGTACCTCTCAATTCGAGCTAAGAACTTATCTAAAGCTTCAAAGTGTCCCTCCCTTATTTTTGACTTGACCATTATGTCATCTATATACACCTCAACTTCCTTATGCATCATGTCATGGAAAAGAGCGGTAGCTGCCCTTTCATATGTTGCACCTACATTTTTCAATGCAAAAGGCATAACTTTATAACAATAGGTCCCCCATTCCATAATGAAAACTATCTTGATCTTATCCCTAACTACCATCATTATCTAATTATACCTAGAGAACCCATCCATGAAAGAATACATTGCACTTGATGCTGCACTATCCACTATAACATTGATGTGGGGCAAAGGAAAGTCATCTTTCAGACATACTTTATTTAAATCTCTGAAATCAACACACATATGCACCTTAACATCTTTTTTGGGTACTGGGACTATGTTTGCTAACCATTGGGGGTAATCTGCTACTTCCAAGAAGTTAGCCTGAATTTGTTTAGCAATCTCCTCTCTTATTTTCTCAGTCCACTCTGGTCTTAGCCGCGCAATTTCTATTTAACCGGTTTTATTTCTAAATGAGTTGGAATATGATGCTTTGCAATTTCCTTATCTAAACCTGGCATATCTTCAAAAGTCCAAGCAAATACTATCTTCCTTTTTGTTAATACTCTCTCAAAATTTTCCTTCTCTTTAGGAGTTACATCATGTGATATAGAAATATTGTTTGGATTATCATTCATGCCTATGTTAAATGAATCAAATTAAATTGAATTAATTTCAAACATGTATGAATGATCAAAATTATAATGCATAGAACTATCAGGATGCACATCACAAAAGTAACCAAAACCAACATTCATATCATTGACCATGGAAAAAATAGAGTTTTCTTCCTCACAAAGATTAGATGTTATTACATTAATTTCTTCATAAAAAACATCATTAAAATTATTACTAATAATAGTAGTTAAATCCTAGGGTGGCTCCTCTTCAGTTGGAATACACAACAACTCTTCAACAGTAGCATTCCCTATTCTTCCAGCTACCTACTTCATCACTTCCTCTTTGTTATTCTCTACCAGGTTCTCCACAATCTAATCCTTAAAGATTTAAAACCAGGAATGTCTTTTCTAGCAATATTGATAGATTCCTTAGCACCTATATAGTACTTGCCTTCCCCTGGCTTGATAAAATTCTCACTTATCAGCCTGATTCTCCCTAAGGGCTTATTTATCTTGGCTTCTCCCTTCTTCCTTCCTCTTTTGCTACTAGGTTCTATCTCAGCACACCCTAATCCCTTAGTATCACTCTAATTCTTAAACTCTAGTAGCCTAAGGCTTCCCTGCCTGTTCTTTCCTAATCCTTGTCTAGGTTGATAATTCATGCTCTCCATCATATTTGTAACCCTTAGCTCCATTTCAATTTCATCAAATATCCCAACAACTTGGAAACCAAGAGGAATGCACACTTACTTATGTTTCTCCAGTATGGCGACCACAATTGCATCAGTTCCTACTTCTATAGTCACTATATCTCCTTCATGAGGGAATTTTATCTTCTGGTGCATAGTTGAGGGTACTCCTCCTAGGGTATGGAACCATGGTCTTCCCAACAATAAGGCATAGGTGACACTGATATCTAGCATAGTGAACTCAACGGTGGATTCCACAGGTCCTATTTTAACCAGAGTTTGGAATGACCCCTCCATAGTCCTAGTGCTATCATCATAGGCTCTGATTATCCAGTTTGAACCTGTTAAGTCATTGACTTTCAAACCTAAATTAGGTAGGATCTTCAACAGACACACATTAATAGAAGAACCATTATCAACCATTGCAAAGTTTGTTTGCTTCCTCTTCACTTCAGCTGGGATAAATAATATTTTATTATGATTTCTTCCTTCTAAAGGAAAATCATCATCTGAGAACATTATCAGCCTGTGTTTCTTTTCCATAACCTTTACTACCATAGCCTCAAGTTTAGCTGATGTTTTAATGTTCATGTTTGATAGAGCTTTGATAAGAACTCTTCTATGACTACCTGAATGCATTAGTAGCTCCCAAATACTGACATTTGCCTTAGCCTTCTTTAGCTGTTCCAAATTTAGGTCTTCTTTTTCTCCTCCTTTTATTTATACATCCTCTACTTCTTCTCTTTTTATGACTCTCTTAATTTTCTCTTTTCCTGCCTTGTAATTCCTCCTACTTTTAGTGACATGATTCGCATTGGGGTTATCACTCCATACATCAAGACTAATGGGCCTTTCCTCATCAGAGTCCTACCAGATGTCTATAACCCCAATAATTTGATCCTTTTTTTATTTTTCTATACTTCCACTATGCAAGTTTCTTTTCCCTCCATGTTAAACTTTTTTAGATGCACACTCAATAGCTCCTTAATCCTTTATTCAAGAGTTAAGGACCCTTTACTCCCCTTTTTGAAATCATCACCCCATCTTGTAGGCACAATCTCCTCAAAGGGTATGTCACTAGAAGTTGGTTATGAATAGAGTACTGTATAATCAAATTTGCCTGAGGGTAGCCCCAGCAAATCCTTAACTCCTCTTTATTGTTGTTTTGATTTTTGGATTCTTTTTCTTCTTCTACTGGCTCATTATCATACTCATCACCCCATCCTGAAAGCACTATAGATTCAACAAGGATATCAGCAGAAGGTGGTTTGGAGTAAAACACTTTGTAATTGAATTTTTCTGAGGGTTGTTCCAGCAAATCCTCAACTCCACTAGAGGCATTAGGAGATTCCTTACTATCTATAGGATTTAGGTTTTCAAAGGAGTCTAGCACTTCCTCCTCGCTAACTCCCGAGTTGATCATCATGGTGGCTGGTAGTGGGACATTTTGGTAGTTTGGGAAAGGATTATTTCTAGTGTTTGGGTTAGGATTAGATTTGTTAGGGTATATGATTTTTTCAAAGTCTATCAAGTTTTGGATTTTGTGTTTCAAGCAGATACAAGTATCTATGGAATGACCAGTTACTTTGTGAAAATTACAATAGTTATTAGGGTCATAACCAAGGAAATTTTGGTTAAGTGGTTTGGAAAAAGTTAAAGGTCAAAGTAAGCCTTTCTGGATTAATTGGTCTAGGACTTTTGAGAGTGGTTGATTGAAGTTGGAGAATCTCCTAAGCAGCTGAACTATGCACACCTCTATAGCTCAACTAGTGCTTCCTTATTGTGTGCCCCCAGTTGAGTAATTTTAGGTTCTAGTGCCTTTAGAGTTTTTCTTTTTTCCATTCTTAATCTCTTCAACTTGTAGACTGTCATCATATAAGTCTATGAATGTTTTGGGGTTCATTATCTATAATCTCTCGACTAGATTAGGTGATACATTGCAGACTATCATCATAACCTGATCTTTCCCATCCAACTTATTCTTCATCAGTCCTGCTTTATTCATGAACCTAGTAAGAAAATTAGATAAGGATTCATTTGATTTCTACTTTATTAATTCTAAATCTCTGATGGACACTTCGAATCTAGTGTTATAATTATACTATTTTAAAAAGGAAGTATATAATTCTTTCCAGTTAGCCCTGATAGATTTTTCTAGCCCATGATACTAGATTACAACCATCCCCTCTATAGACAACACAAACAACCTAATGATTACTACTAATGGGGCTTTAGTAGTACTCATAGTGGTTGTGTACTAACTGAGATGAATCCTTGGGTTTCCTCTTCCATTAAATTTCCACAATTGCAACACTTTGAACTTCTCAAGTAGCATGTTACCCTCCATTAGTAGCATATCATCAAAGTCAAGTGAATATCCCATGCCTTGTCCTCTAATTAGCTCCTCCATATTAGACATTTTCTAGGTCAGCGCTTGCATCTGCTTATACTCATGGTCTTGTACCAGTTCAAGTTATTCTCTTTTTACCTTTTCCACCATATAGTCTCAACATCCTCAAGCTTCACATCAATAATAAGTGGGTGTCTAGCAATAGGTTGCCCTCCAACATTCTTGGCAGTAAGTGGAGCATCTATAGTAAGTGGGATAGCTTCAGCAACAAGTGGTTTCTTAATTACAAGTGGTGGTATGATAGTAGCAACAAGTTGCATCAATCCATATAAAGCCTGTCTTAATTCATTTTGCATCATAGCCCTCATATCATCCATCAAAGCTCCCTTGATATCTTCTAAGGTCTAGTTTCCTCCTTATTGTTGTTCCATCTCTATGGGTTCAGGTGTAGTTGGTTTAGCTTCCAAGTAAAGCAGATTAATAGGACTCTTCTTCAGTTTGTGAAGGATCTATTTTGCTATAGCTTTAGGACGTAAATATGTTATTTTTAGTCTGCCACCTTTCCATCCTTAAATATAAGAAGACCTAGGTGACTCTATAATGGCTGCAAAATAAATTATTAGTGCGATGGATGAAATGCATGTATGCATGATGCACGGGCTATGCAACAAGTAGCAAATATCAATCAAGTGTACAACATTCATCCTTCCAACCTTATTCCTCTTACACATGTATTCAATAGTGAATTTCTTTTCTTAGGATTTTTTAGTCTTAGCTTTAATATTAATAGGGGATATCAAGAATCGACGTGCATGCCAAATCTCTTTTAAAGCAATAAAAGCATGGAAACAGTATGTTTAGGTATAAAAGTCTAGCCCAATCTTTATTAGCCCAGATAGGCTCTTGAAAGTATGGGGTTGGGTTTTTATAGATAGAAATACCTCATGGCAACATACATAAGCAATTTAGGTAAATCCTAAGGGAAGTAACTAAGCCATTATATATGGTTAGGGTCCGGTAAAAATTTAAGGTTCCTTTAGCAAGATGCCCTCCTTTAAGACTTGAGTTACAGGCCAAGTTCAGAGGGGCCTAGCATCCTTTGCAAACTCGAGAGAAGACTACCCCCCTTTAGGACTTGAGTTACAGACTTTGGTCAAATGAGCCTAGTAATCTCTCTTGAACCGAGTTAAGGCTAAGAGTGATGCTTAGCCAATTTACAACTCCATAAAGCTAGTGCAAACATGGAATCATAAACTAATGCCATCAGTTAATAGGGACATGCAGAATGAAAGTAAGAATAAAATAATTCTAAAGAGCACAAGTAGAATTAATATCTCTTATCTCCAACGGAGTTGCCATTGTAGATGGTGGGGTTTAGTGCACGCCCAAGATTTTAGTAACTGCTGCATTGTTTAGGCTCAAGGCCTTGGGGAACACACTACTATATCACAAAGACATAGCATGGAGATGAGGAGTCACCACCTAGGGAAATAATTAGGACAAATTGAAATGGTGGTACTCAATTCTCTAAAAGAAAGCTAGCACCACAACCAAGAGATTCTAGAATGGAATACTAACTTCTCTTAGTCTCGTGTTCATTTAGAATTATTTATGAATTACTATCTTATTCTCTAATTACATGAAATTTCATTTAAACCTAATTGAACATCCATTTAACCCAAAGGCAACAAGTTATAAAATTACATGTAAAAATGCATATAAAAGGCAGCGTCCCTATGTCTAAACTAGATTAATTTTATTAATTAAAGTTAGCTAATTCTATATATTTTATTTACAAGTAAAATGGAAAAAAGATGGGCCTACATTTTAATTTAACTAGTGAGCCTAAATCTACTTGTTTTAATTAACTAAGGAAATGAGCCTATTGTTTACAAATTTTAAAAAAGAAATTATATTATTAAGTGGGCCTAAGTCTAACTTAATTTTAACTAAAAAAAATAGAGTCTAACTCTATTTATTTTAAAAGAAATAAAATTAATGGGTTGAGCTAAATCAAAATTAATTTTAATTAATTAGAAATGGGCCTAAGGTCTAATTAATTTTAAAAAGAAATAAAAATACATTAGTTGGCTAAACTAAAGTCTAAGTTAATTTTATTAATTAATAGTGGGCCTAAATCTAATTAACCTAAATGGACCTAAATTAATTTTAAATAAATTAAAACCTAAAAACCATTTTGAAACCTATTTATTAAATAGGCTAGAACCTAACCTGGGCTTGGGGCCCAAAAGTCATAAGAACTAAAAACAAAACCCAATTCAATAAACATACCAAAAATAAATCAAAGCAACAATTTTAAGTGATTTTTCTAAGAAATCCTAATTCAATTTCATGCAACCCTAGAATTAATCTACTTCCATCATTAATTTTAATTGAATTTTACCAAATCGAGCCCAGATTACTAATCAATTTTTAGTGCAGAGAATTAAAATTCCAGTAATTTCCCTCTATTAGGGCTATTATAAACTACAGTGTAAGAAATTAAAACAAATTAATTACAACCTAGTAAAAGAAATGAACATAATCCTATAAAAAATAATAAACCCTAAATTCTACATGGATTTCATAAAATTCAGTCTATGGCATCCCATAGATTCTTTAATATAGTTATTGCCAAAATCTCAAATCACCAGCCTCACATCTAGAGCACCACAGAACACTAATAAAAAAATTAAAAAAAACATAATAAAAGATTTAATTAGCAACTACTCAATCAATAAATGAAATAAAGAAATCAAATCAAAATAAAAAAGAATAGAAAAAAAAAGTAAAGGATGATGTGCAAATACTGTTTGAGTGCCCCTCAGATTAGTATTATCATCATATTGAGATTGACTCTTTTTTTTTTCTTAATTTTTTGGACTTTAAAAGCAAAGAGCATATTTTTGTCGATTTCCTGAAGGTTTTGAAAATGAAAAATGAAGAGCTAAGATGTGTGTCTTTCTGCACAGTAAAGAAAATAACTAGGTTTTTTTTGTAGCCTTTTTTTTTAGACTCTGCCTCTCAGCTTTTAAAGCCTAGCCTAGCAACCTCCAACCGCTACGATCACACAGGGAAGTTATGCGATATTGGGAGTGGAAGGAGGGGTCTCAGGAGTCTGGGATTTTTCTTTGAACTTTCAAAATCAAGATAACAAGATGGTGATAGAGTTTTGAAAAAATCAAAGACTCACACATGTAGGGATGCGTGGTGCCCTAGACCAAAGAAAAAATCAATCTTCAGCGTAAAAAATTAAATTTTAGTGAAAATCGGCATTGTAGAATGCCGATTAATGTCCCGAAATGCCGATTGGCATTGTTTAATTATGACTGGCATTACATAATGCCGATCAGCATTACACAATGCCAGTCGATATTAAATATCGGCCAGTCACACACACACACACACACACACACACACACACACACACATATATATATATATATATATATATAATTATCAAAAAAGGTCCTCAAAAATTTCTAATTTTTGTGATCAAATCCTTAAAAAACTAATTTTGCAATTAAATCCACAAAACGTAACAATTTAGTCCTTTAAAATCGTGAAACTCGACACTAGAGATCAATTCTCGATTAGATTTTCATCATAGGGGCTTTCATCGTATGCATGCACAATTGCATTCTAAAATTGGGTGCTTACACATGTCTTGTGATATTCTTTTGAATTGTGTAACTATCACGTCTATTCACGTGTCAGAAGAGGAGATGTTTTAGTTGTTATAATTATAACTACTCGATTAGTGGGCTTTGCTTTGCCCTAAATACCTTTTAGGACAATAGAGATGTCTTTGATTCACACAAGGGCATTAGATGGTATTCCAAAACGTTTCATCTTCTTTAAAGACCCATCTCTTCTTTTTTAATTTACACATTTGCTAGTTCTTTCACTATTGTTCTTATTTCTTTTGTGTTTTTAAGTGTCTTCCTGCTTTCAACATTCATCACCTTTCTTTGAAGGATTTTTGTTTGTTTTCTAGGTGAAATTTTTTCTCTTTATTTTTCTTCTTCTTTGCACATTTATTTTCTTATATTTAATGGCTCCACGAGAATAAGTTAAGTATGATATATTTGTGTCTAAGTTAGATAAAGGTATAGCATTCCTTAAGACCAAGCATTGCATACTATGGAGAAAAGGTTTAGGGCTCATCAACATTTTTTAGATATGATGAGGATGGTCATTTACACTGACCAGATAAAAAGGGGTTTAAGGTTTCACATGGATCCTTTTGTAAAAGCTTTTTTGAATATATTTAATATAACCCCCAAACAACTTCACCCTAATAGCTATAAAATTTTAACTGGGTATATAAAGATGATGCATAGGGAAAATAGAGAACCAAACCTAAATATATTCCAGTTCATGTATAGTTTGAATAAGAAAAAAGGGAGTTAACCTTCTCTCTATTGACTACTCTAAACTAGAGTCTTTTTATCAAGCTTCCAGACTTATAAAAGTCTTAAAGGTATAAATTCTTTATAATTAGACACCCACTGGATTTCATCAATGTTCATCATTTATGGGTTAACAAATGAAACAAAGTATAATGTCTTCTAAAGCTTTCTAAAAAAGATATAGATCTAACTCGTTGGCTTCATGAGCAAAGTATCATGGAGTACATATGTTGACACTTTTTCTCGATGATATATTTAAAGAGTCTATCCTGGATATGTAAACAAAGATGCTAAAAGTAAGTACGGATCTTCTAGAGGTATTTTCTAACATTTCTTTTTTCTTTCATTTAGAGATGGATGACTATTTCTGTTTGCAAATGGACTCCTATCAGATAATAAGCTAAAGGTACAAGAGACCAGCCAACCATCTAACTTACTTAAGAAGAAGATGTCTTGGAGGTTCAAACTAATCCTTGCCTTAATGATAAGGAAAAATAGTACTGGACATAGCTCAGAAGGAAGCCTTTAAACCTCTTAAAAAATGCTCCTGGAGTAAGGAGATAGATGACAAGAACTTTTCTAGGGGCTATTCATCAAGCACTCAAAGCTTACTGGATGCCTAGATCTAAAGAGGTGGATCTTGTTAAAGGTGAATCCTCTGAGCACCCTTTGCCCTCAAATTAGGGATCAGTACACAGAGTCCTTGTGTTTTCCAAGGGACATTCAAAGGTGGAAAGAAGTTACGAGAGGTGAGCTATTCGATTCTTTGATCACACATGCTTTGGAGGTAACTTGCCTAAACTCAACTGTAATTATTTTTCCTATATGCTCTTCTTTTTTTATTTTCTCTATTTTCTCTTCAGATGGCCTAAGGCTTACTACTAGTAAAGGATAACCATTCATCCTCCAGAGTATAACTTTAAGGAGGATGAGGTTGGTACTATTGCCATCAATTATAAAAAGAAGTTGGAGGTGGCAAAGCATGCGTTGGAGCTTATCGAGAACAATCATGTAAAGGTCAAGTCAGAAGCTAAAGTGAGCCTAAAGAAGATCTAAGAGCTTGAGCATTCATAAGTTCATGTTGCTTCGAGAATTGAATGGCAAGATATCGAGCTCAAAGGTCTTAAAAAGGAGCTAGCCTAAGAAAGGAAATCCTCAGACTATGATATCAAGAGTTATTAAGAAATGATAAAGGAATTCCTTAAGGCCTATACATCTGAGTGTCATAGGATATTTCTCACTCAACATATGGATTTAGACTTCTTTAAACTTGAAAAGATAACCTCTAATGATCTAGCAAATATAGTTGTTGAAGAAAATGTTGCCAACAAGTCCACTTCTAAGCAATCAAAGGATCCAAAGGCTGCCAAAGAAAAATCCACTGTTGGAGTTCTTCTTCTTGTTCCAAGTCCACTCTATTGCTTGAGTTTCAGAGTTCTAAGAATGTAGATCTCACTCCCGCTGATGGGATTGTGCCTTTTGAGACTAGGGCTAATTTGTAAAACACTTAGTGATAATTTTTTTTTGAATTGGTGTAATGCAATATTTTGAATAGTAAATGAACTTCATTATTTCTTGAAATTTTCTATATCCTTAGTACATTTACTTTATTAATAGTATTTTCTAAGACTTTTTGAGTTCTAATATCAAGGCAACTCTTTTCCTTATTTATCTTTAATTTTGTATGCCTCCTTAGTCTTTTTCTTAATAACTTAATAAAGGCCTTCCTAATTAGGTCCAAGCTTGCTTGTTCTAAAGCTTCTTTTGCCAATATTTGCTCTTCTAAGCACCTAATCTCCAACCCTAAACTATCTTGACTGAACATACTTGTTATGATACTCCTTAATCTTCTACCTTTAAGCTTCTGCTATAATAGTAGCCTGTTCCTTCCTTTCTTTAAGCAAATCTAGGCATATCCAAGCATTGATATTGTTGACCTCCTTATCAAGATCCTTAGTTACTTAGTAGCTTGATGATCTAATCTCGATCAGGATTACAACATCCATTCCATACGTTAATCTAAAATGTGTTTCACATATGGAAGTTCTAAGTGTTGTTCTATATGCCCATATGACATTGTTAAGTTTGTCAACCTAGTTTCCTTTCTTCTCATCTAACCTATTTTTCAATCCTTGCATGATGATCCTATTAGTAACCTCTGTCTGGCCATTAATTTGTGGATGAGCTACTAAAGTGAATCTAAGCTTTATTTTGAAATCTAAACAAAAATTTTTAAATTTATCATTGTCAAACTGCTTCCTATTATCTGGTATCAAGGTATTTAGAATGCCAAATCTATAGATGACTTCCTTTAAAAAAAATGCTGAATTCAAGCTTTAGTGATAGTTAGGATAGCTTCAACCTCTACTAATTTAGTGAAGTGGTCTATAGCTACGATCAAGAATTTCTTTTAAAAGGTTGAGACTAGAAATGATCCTAAGATATCCATTCCCTAGATTACAAAAGGCTATGGATTCCCAATTAGATGCTATGTATTGGAAGGCTTGTGATTAAGACTGGCGAACTACTAGCACTTATGGCATTCTTGGATGAGCTTCTAAGCATATTTAGACATAGTGGGTCAATAGTAATGTTGTAGTAATGCTTTTCTAATCAATGAGTTATAGGACTCATGTGCTCTATAAATTCCTTCAAGAATTTCTTTAAGTATGTAATTGCCTTCTTCTAATGATACACATTTAGACCATAGGTGTGATGAAGACCTTTTATAAAGTTCTCTATTGTGTATAAAGTAATGTGTAGTTTTTAATTTCAACTTTTGAGCCTTTAGCTTGTCTGGTGGAAGTGTTCCATGCTTGAGATACTAAATGATTAACTTTATCCACTCCGCTACTTCCTTAATATCCATGATCTCTGCTTCCTCAGTGCTTGGCTTAACTAGTTCCTCAATTAACTCAAGATTTTTAAATGTCTAAACGTCTTTTATTATTGACTTGGCTAGTAAATTTACTTTTGAGTTTTCACTTATGGTAATTTATGCGATTTCCCATTGTCCCCCATCCTGCTCGAGCTTCTTTAGAAGCTATCTAACTTTTCCTATATACTTGATTGTACTTAGGTCCTTGATCTGGTATATTTCCTTGACTTGGTTGACCGCCAGCTGTGAATTAGAGTAGATTTTAAGATGTTTGGTTCTAACATCCATAGCCAATTTTAGCCCTGTGATGAGTGCTTCATACTCAACTACATTGTTTGTGGCATTGTATTTTATTTGCACTGCATATCTTATTGTTTGGCCCTTTGAGGATAATTCCAACTCTGGATCCTCATACTGATGAAGCACCATCTATGTATAACTTGCCTTCTAAATATAAAGATGGAAGTAAATCTTCCATTGTCATTTCTTATATGAAATCTACTAAAGCTTGGGATTCAATCTATTGTCGGGGTTCATAGTTGATGTCAAATTCTCCAAGTTATACTGACCATTGAACTAATCATCCAGAAGTTTCAGGTCTTTGTAAGATTTTCCTCAATGGAAAACTAGATCTTATGATGATTGAATGGGCCTGAAAGTAGTGCTGAAGTTTCTGATTCATGTGCACAACAACCATGGCCAGCTTTTCCAATTTTGGATAATGGGCCTTTAAACCTCTGAGTATTTTGCTAATGTAATATACTTGGTTCTATTGGCTTCCTTCCTCTCTTACTAATACTCATGTAATTGATTATAGGCCAATTAAAAGATATATATATATATATATATATATATATATATATATATATATATATATATATATATATATATATATATATATATATATATAAGATCTTTTCAAGAATTGGCCTGCTAAGCAATGATGGCAAGGATAAGAACTTTTTATGTCTTTAAAGGCAACCTAACATTCCTCATTCCACTCAAACTACTTCGAGTTTTTCAATGCTCAAAATAGTGGTAAACAACTTTTAGCTAAGCAAAAGATGAAACATCCAATGCTATTATTCTGCCATTTAGTTTTTTTAAGTTCATTTAATGATGTTAGAGCTTTTATTTTAATGATGGCTTCCATTTTTTCTGGATTGGCTTCAATTCCTCTATAGGAAATCATAAAACCTAAGAACTTTCTAGCTTTTACTTTTAAGACATATTTATCTAGATTCAACTTGATCTAGTACTGGTCTAATATGCAAAAAATTTTATTAAGATCCTTAAAATGTTGTTCTCCTTATTGGCTTTTGATAATGATATCATCTATATATACTTCTACATTCTTTTCTATATGATCTTGGAAGACATGATTCATCAGCCTTTGGTAGGTTGCTTCAGCATTCTTTAAGCTAAAATGTGTAACTTTATGCCTTTGCGGGTGATAAATGATGTTTTCTCTTAATTCTCTTTCTTCATAGGAATTTGGTAGTACCCTTATGCAGTATTAATAAAGCTATATAGGTTATGACATATAGTTAAGTTTACCAACTAATCAATGTTGGTAATGGATAGTTGTCCTAGGTCATGTTTTGTTAAGGTTAGTGTAATCAATACACATTTTGTATTTTCCAATTGATTTTTTACCAGCACCATGTTAGCTATGTAGTTTGGATGTGTGACTTCTCTGATGAATCTGGTATCCAACAACTTCTTTATTTCTTCAGCAATCACCTTTTATCTCTCATACGTAAATTTGCTCTTTTTTTAAACTATAGATTTTGCTTCTAAATTGATGTCAAACTATATGATGCGATCTAAGGGTCCACTTTGACAATCTCAAAGGCTTTGGAAGTGAAGCTATTTGAGTGTTTACTGAGAACTTCTCTTATTTCTCTTTTGACTTTTTCATCAAGCACATTGCCAATCTTGACTATTTTCCATTCAGCTATCTCTAAAGTTTGCACTTGATCAACTAGCTCTAGATTTGCACCTTAGTTTTCTATTTTGAAGGATTCTAGAAGGAATGCTTCCATCTGAGGTTTGACGACCAGCTGATAGCATTATTTGGCGATTGCCTAATCTCCATAGATCGTTATCACCTGGTCTTCTAAAGGAATCTTCATGGTAAAATGCCTGATGCTCATAATGACATTGATTTTATATAGGATTGGCCTACCAATGATCCCATTATAAGTGAGTGGAAGGTCTACTAGGTTTTTTAGTCATGATTTTATCTTTGAGTTTTACCATTTGAGTCCCATTCTTCATTGCTTCTATGGCCACTTCATCATGTAGATTTTTTATTTTTATAACAACTTTGTTAAACCTATCTATATAGTTTCTTGATGACTCTATGGCTTATTGCTTACACATTCAAAGATCATTTATGTTCTTGGTAAGAGGAACATTAGTAATAAACCAAGTCCAGAATTTCTTGACCAGTTCTTTAAAAGATGAGATAGAATTCTCAAGGAGTTGGTGAAACCACTTCTGAGCATTCTTGGTAAGCGTGTTGGGAAAAACTTTGCACATGATACCATCATTCACATTATAGAGCATCATCTTGGTTTTGAATTCTGATATGTGGTTGATTGAATCTCCGATGCCATCATATTGATCTAGCTAAGGTAGGTTAAATTTGGATGGGATCTCTGTTAGTGATATGCACAAGGTTAATCATGTATGATCATATTTTGACTTTATCATTTTATTAATAAAGAGATATTTTTCATTAGCATTTTGTATTATGATAATTACTTGAATAGTCAATTCTTACTATGGTCATCAAGTATGTGACTTGATAGTAAAACATTTAGATTAAATATGAGTTCTATTTAAATTATCCCTAGTCATAACAATGTATTAAGGCTAGTATAGTGTTGATTGATGATTATGTTTTATTAATCATGAATATGAGATATTAAGTTAACTTATAGGTACTTACTTGAGATATAAAGTCCTAGATTGACCCATTATAAGAATGCCACATAGATAATCATCATAACTAATTCTCATTATAGTAATATTGGCTTAGTCCTCTAACCTTGAAATGACCATGGATTTCCATATAACTATTTTATATTTTGACACAATCTTACATTATCTTTAATTGAATGATAAAATAGGTTGTTATTGGGTATGAAATGTGTTATGTGAGGAATGTGAGTGATTGAGAAGGAATTTATCCCTCATTCAATCTGAGTAAGATATCTATGGGCCCCTTGACAAGATAGACTGAGGAAAATGCATGGCCATGCTAAAGTAAATTGATAAAGAGTTATTATTCTCAATCTACTTAAAATTAAGAACTAATATGATTGAATTCTATAAGGATGACATAATCTATACCTTATATTCAATCAAGATATCATGTGATAAAGGGACTAGAATATTAACTGTATGTTAGGTTATGTTGGATTATTGACTTCACATGACTTGGGTAGTCATAATGTCTTGCTAGAGGCCACTTATAACTTGTAGGCCTAAATAGAGATTTAAGGCCCACTGCCAATAACATGTGAAGCTACAGGGTCACACACTTTTAATAAGCCTAAAATGAATATGGGTTTAACAAGCCCAAATAAGCTTTGTAGAAATAAATAAATAAAATATTTTTTGCTTGTTTATTTAAGGTAAAGGTTATCTTAAATAAATAGAAAATTATTTTTTTATGTAATTTTAAATAAAATTATAATAAGAATAAGTGAAAAATTACCAAAAGGTCGTTTGGTAAGTGAAACCCTAATTTAGAGGTCTATAAATATATTATATTCTCTAAGGTTTCACTCACTCATTATTCTGCCACCAATTTTTTTTTCTCTCTTTTAGAAAATAAAACAGATAGTTCTTTTCATTCTTAATTTATGAGAAATCAAGAGACGGTGCTAGCCCATAAACATTTATTTGCAATCAAGAGCTATTGATGTAGACACATGTGGAGGACAGATTCTTTTGGAGACATCTTAATCCGAACTGCCATACTAAAAGCTCAAGGTAAGGTGTCACTAAAGTGAATCTCCTCTCAACATTCCAAAAAATCTTACCCCTTCTGCATTTATGGTAAGATTTTAAAAACCCTAAATTTAATCAATTAATCAAATTACTTATATTCGGGTTCAGTTTTGTGATTAAGAATTTAATTTTTTCATTGCATATGGAATCACAAAATCCAGTAGTCTCTATTATGACTATTATGCTTATGAAGGGTGTTGTTCTTTCGAGAATGTAATCATCCTCCTTTCTAGGCCTAGTACAAGCCTTCTGGATTATTTCTTCAACTTTATAGGCTATTTTAGAGTCTTCTAAAGCCAGGATACTTGTGTTAGATTCTCCTTCTAGATCTTTGCGACCTTCTTTATTTTCATCTAGCATGCTTTAAGTTACAATTGATGGTATCGGTGCATTATTCTCTAGATTAACTACTCCAGGATTATTGTCTTGAATTAAGGTATTCAGTTGTTATTGCATTAGGATCATTTGGGCTTGGATGTCCTTAATTATAGCCTCTTTGTTTGATGGAGGCAAGTTAAGTGTCTGGGTTACGGTGTTTAGGTCAAGTGTGTTTGAGGTAGGAGTTCTTAATAGGCTTAGGAAAGGTCTGGAGGGTATAAGTCTGCCGGTATGCTGCAAGGGAGCATAATAATGGAAATTTGTACTCGAAGTTAACCACCCTTGAGTAATGCCAAGTGATGTATATATATCAAAGGGAGTTTGTTATAAAGGTTCAATATGATGAATGGGAGCTGATAGAGTGATGGGAGGAATGGGGGCTGATGGATTAAGCTGGATCTACTAGATGGGGGATGATGGGTTAAGTTAGATGGGGGTTGATGGCGGACTACAATTCATGGTATGATTGCTTTACTTGGTAGTTAACAATGGCTTTATTTTAAAAGGTTCCCATAGATGGCACCATTTGATTACTTATTTTTGGAAACTTTGAGTCTTATAAGCAAGCAATCAATAAAGGGCAAAGTAAGAGGTGAGGAATATCCCCATAAACCCTTTGATTCTTAAATCAAAGATAGTAGAGAGAGTTTATAGAGATAAAAAGAGTAATGAGCAAAAGAATTGAATGCCCAAGAATGAGGGATGTGAGGAGTATTTATAGAGATATTGATTCTCAAACCTGAGAGGAATATGATTCTTCATTTATCTAGAACTTGTGACTTTTGAGGAGTATCTTCCTATCTGAAAGTCTTCTTAATTAGGGACTCTCTTATTAGGTGGATTGAACATTCTTTTTTTATAGTAACCCTGTATGGGAAAATAAACCCTTAGTATAATAGGAATATGTATAGGCGGTATCAAGAGTCCCCCCCTAAAAGTTTGTATAGATATTTATGTTTAAGATTTCTTATTCTCATATATGCCTTATGAACGATGACGAGCAATCCAGAGTAATAATCTTTGTGCTAAAATGAAGACTGTGCTCATGATCACATTTGATAGTGAAAAATGAGCTGAGGTGGCCAACCTTAGTCACTAAAGGTGAGGATGCTTGGTACCGAGTTCTGAAATATGATCTCTGAGTATATCAACTTGAAGATGCCAATTGGACTTTGAGAAGTTCGGTGTTTATGAAACATCATAAACGATTAACCTGTCAATATTATAGAAACAACCTGAGGGGACTAGCTATTGATAATAACCCTATTTGGGAAAATAAAATCTTAGTATAATAGGAATATATATATGATGTATCAGATAGTATCTTCATTGAGACTGGTGCACAAGTTATATTCAAGGCAGTTGTGGAAATTTAGTCTAACTTAGGAATGTCAACATATTGTTTATTAAAAGGTTCATGAATTGTCAATGAAAGATTAGTCAAGTGGGGTTACAAGTTAGGCTCAAGTTCATCTCGATTATAAACAAATAAAGTGCGAGCTAGCTAAAATTCAGCTTGACTCAACTCGATTGCACTCTTATATACATGAGAGATTATTTGCATTCAATGACATTGCATCCTTAATAAGTATTTATATATAGTTTTGTTAATCTAATTTTAAGTAATTGCTTGTTAATGAATTTAGTTTGATTATTTTCCAGATACATTTTTAGTGAAAATAAACCAAAAAATTACACTATAAAAAGCAAAACTTTAATTTTAGATCCCTTTTAATTTTGTGCTATTTATTATTATTATTATTATTATTATTATTTGTTTTTCTTATTGTTGTTAGTAGTATTATAGTAGTTAAAAAGAGAATATACTAGATTATAATTTTAGAACAAAATGATAATATCAATGATCTACTAATCAGCTCCATGGCGTGCTCTGCTTCCATCTCTAACGGAAATGCCATTTTCTCGTCGACGGCTATAAGAAGAAGAAAAGGACATCTCCTTCTCGATTCTCCAGCTTATCTCCGTTTCCATGTTCTGCTCTTTTTAGGCATATATATGTTTTTATTCTTTCATTTTTAATGCTTGTTAAGTACAAATAGCAAACGTGTTGCTCATTTGTAGCTTTGTATTTGATGCATGATTATGTAGATTTGGTTTTGAATTCAGTAAAAAATCTGAAATCATTAGAAGAAGAAATGAGAATCAATTTTATTTAGGAATTGGAAATGCGAATTGGTAGTGGAGTTGAATTGGCTAGGATAAGAGCATCAATTTTTGAACTGTTATCTGCGAAGCTGTATGTTTTTGGTTTCAAGACAGCTTTTGTTTCCCAATGGGGAAGAAGGGAGTAAGCATGAAGTCTTCAGTAATTTTTTTTTTTTCATAATTATTTAAAATTTTAAAATTAAAGTAATTAAACTAAAGATTACATATAGTATTCAATAATTTTTTATAATAAACTCAATAAAAAATTATGAAATATATTAAATAAATTATTATTTTTATTATTGACATTAATAAAAGTAAAAATTATATTTATTACCTTAATACTAATAATGAAAAAATTGAAAAAATAATAAATATCAATAATTGCAATTTTTTGTTGCTTTTATTAGTTTTAGCTGATTTTTATTGTTTTTGTTTGTTTATTTTTGTTAAAATAAAAAAATAACAACAACAAAAAATTATTAAATATCTCAAAAAATTATTATTTTTATCAATAATACTCATAAAAGTAAAATTTTTTTACGGCTTTAGTTTTATTATTAATAATGAAAAATAATGAAAAAAATAAAAATCAATAACTGCAAAATTTTGTTTATTTTTGTTGTTTTGTTGTTTCAAATGTTGTTTTTAGTTTTTTTTTTTATTTCCATTTGTTGATTTTTTTTCTTTAAAACAAAAAAATTAAGAAATATATTAAAAAATTATTATTTTTATTATTAATACTAATAAAAGTTAAAATTTTATTTATGGCTGCCTTAATAAAAGAACAATAAGCAATAAACAAAAAAAAAAACAACAAATAAGAACAAAAAATCTTGTTAGACATGTTAATAAACTAATCAATTAATAAAAAAAATTAAAATCCTTATTCTTTTAGAATATTAAAGGGAAAATTTTATTTATTGCTTGTTGATACAACATTGAAAAATATTTAGTTTATAATCATTTAATTGAAAAAAGAAAAAGTTAAAAAGAAAAAAAGAGATACATTTTATTTGAAGTTGCTGATTCCAAAATTTTTTAAAAAAAAATTACTACAATTGAATTGAATGAGAAAGAGAGAGAAAATAGACGTTTAAAGAAAAATAAAATATTGAAAAAAAATGAAGACAATGAAAAAAATATTTGAAGAAAAAAAATGTTGAGAAAAAAATTAAGATGGATGTTAAAAACAGTAAAAGATGTTGAGAAAAAAAAACTAAAACAATAAAAAAAAGTTGAGAAAAAAATGATAGTAAAAAAATATTGAGAAGGAAGAAAACCACTTGAAAAAAAGAAAAGTGATCCATTTTATAAAAAAACAACTTTGAGAGATCAATATTGAAAGGTTTAATAGTTCAAAACTATTTTTGAAAAAAAAATTTATGTGTTTGTCTATATGTGTAAAGATTAAAAAAAACGATAGTAATAGATGTGAAATTAGAACATAATGTTATGAGTGTTTTTGTACATATATATTTTTTCCATATTTTAATGTCTGTAACAAAAGTTCATTGTGAAATTTGGCAAATGCGAGAACGCAATAAACTAATACAAAAATATGATTTACAAGGAACTGTTTCTTCTCAAAAAAAGTATTTTTACAATACTTTTTAACAAAACTTTTAAACTTAAATTGTTGCAATTACTAAAGGAGGGAAAGATCCTTTGGGCGTGAGAAAAAACTAGTCATTGTGAAAATTAATGAAAAGTTATAGGTTTGTAAATGGCTAAATGCTTCCCCTTTGGGCCAATATTTTGAATTTCAGAAAAGAACATCACAAAGTACAACAAAATTTATAATCCCGAGAGGGGGTTTTTTTTTTCCTAACCAAAGGCTACTCATACATCAGCAGCGGCAGCAACTGGACTGACATGAATCCACACCTTATGCAAAGTAGTCTGGTTCTGGTCGTGGATGCCATACTTCATGTTAATCCTTCTCACAAGAACCTGTAGAGATTGCGCTATCTCATTATGCTTTTGCCACTGCTGCAAATGAAAGCTGCATATTCAATCTCTGAACCCGGAATGTCTGATCCTATAAACTTCTCATGAAATGATTTCAATTTCTAGGGAAGAATTATCCATTTTAAGAAATTACCCTATACATATAATATGAACTTTCCAAGTATATATACCGCGATAATCGTACATTTTGTATTCCTAACACCAGATAAATCAAATACCTACTTCTATAGACCAAATACAACTGCCAGCGAACCAAAAGATAAAAGGACATATCAGAGGTTCAATAAACATCCCCTTCGTAGATACTAAAACATCAGAAAGTAGGCAACAGAACAAAGACAAGAACACAACAATAATATATAATCTTGATGTTAATCTGAAGCAGCAAGGGCGGACTGGATTACATCTTCAAGATACTTCTCAGCAGCAGCATACTGTCTTTTCTTATCCTCTATTGCTAGAGCAGCTAAAGCTTTATCCTTCAGTTAAAAAGAATAAGGAAAAGATTTAAAATCCAAAACCAGGCAGAAAACAGCTGGCATAATAACAATTCTGTACTGATTAAAATGCACAATTACCGGTGGTAGGTCCTGGTAACTCTTTAAGGTATCTGTGATGGGCTTGGTTTTCTTCACCAACTCCTTTCTGTGCTCATTCATTTCAACCAACATCCCATGGCTAATCTCTGGTTTGTAGCCCACACGATTAAGAAGAGCCTGCAAAGAGAACATTCATTGTAAACCATAACATCCAGGCACAAAAGCAAGCAGATAATGCATCTGAACTCTAATAATCATTCACAAATCCTGAATTAAGCACCTTAATCAATGGGGATTCACAAATGTTTTTCCTTGAACTCAAGACATTTCAGTATCCACAATAAGTTAGCCTTTATCTATTTATTTCTTTATTTAAAACATTTTGTAGCTTACAATTCCCATATTTAGTGTTGGCCCTGTTCATATTATGAGAATAGACAACTCGCAACAATACAAACAAATATTAAGACATTGCAAGTAAATCCCAATATGGACTCATTAATAACCTACAAAACTTCTTTCAATCATAACTTCCAATATGCATCTCGCAAGAAAGCAAGAACTCTTTAGCATTCAAAAGAGTTCTTGGGAGGAAAACAAGTCAACAAGATCATAATGATGATGAAAATAACTATTATTAAAATCTACAAACATAGAAGTACAGAAATAGTATCATATTTAACATCTGTTTGTTATGTTCATCACAAAAAAGCAGCAAACAGGCATGCACACAAAGACCAACACAGTTCATTAGAGAGATCAAATCAATTTATCTCATGACTTGCAAGCTATTTAAAGCCACAAATGTCTAATACCATGTCTGTACTAAAAATCAATATCCATCAAAACTTTGTAATATGGTTTAAGAGGTCAATAAGAAATTGCAATTAGAATTTCCTTTCCCAAATGATGAAAAAATTTGTAAATTATCAGAATAAGATTGAACTGTAGCATAAGTTTTCATGGAATATTATTTTATATCCTCCATTCAAATAACCATTGATTCCCTCTTTGTTCTCTCCTTTCTTTCTCCTTTCTCCCCTTTGGATAAGTATATAGTTTTAAGTTTTATCAAACCTTGGGTTCTTTCTAAATTTCCTAAAAGCTGTTAGAATATACCTTCTTAATCAAATTTCTAGCTCCAAGAGCTCAATATTCCCTTATGAATAGCTCCTCCATTTTCCCCTTTTAACCCAAAAATATCATAATTTAGTAAAATTAGTGGATCCTTAGCCAAGTTTGAGAAATTGTTTTTTCTTTTTCTAGCAAACAGATGCATTCAATTCATCAATTCAAATAAGTGGAAATAATCAATTGGCAAATTCGATTTTCCAAGAATAATGGAAAATGATCAAAAGTACTAATATCAAGCTTCATAAGTCTGAAAGCATCAAAGCAGTTGACAAAAAGATATGGAATTGAATTCACAAAAATATAATCTTACAATACCGGCACCTCACTCCAATTAAAACTATAATCTCATAATCAAAGTGCTAGCTATTTAGGGGGAAAAAAAAAATCAGCTCATGCATCATGACTGTACATGACACATACGAGAAAAGTACCACAGAGACCAACTTTGGCTCTTAAAAAAAATTAAATTCATTACATCATCACTAGCAGCACACAGTAACTCTACGGAACTCCTAATGGTAATAAACACGAAAATCATACACTAAATACTGGAACCTAATCAACTAGAGCTCAGCTAAGATGAGCTGGAGTAACAAATGATTGACACAGGAGTAAGTTAATATTTGTTTTGGGAAAAAAAAAATAATAAAGAGAAACAAAGAAATTCAATCAAAAAGTAAGTTTGTGTAATGGTAGTCTGTAGTCTGCTATGATATTCCAGCCGGGACAACCTAGAAGAGGTGGTGAATTGAAAACCTAAAAGGCCACGGTTACGAAACAACTGTTATACTGGTCATCTAACGCCAATGCACATCCTTTCTGTAATTTATGAATAATTGAAAAACATTTCATGGACCACAAATATGTTAGTGGATTACATAAAGTAGATAACTTATGTTTATCCTGACAATAACAAAAAGTAGATACCTTGTAGTTTGAATACTGTTGCAGATATTGTCGCTCCTTTGATGCCATAACTGCCAAATTAGTCTTCCAATTTTCCATTTGAGCTTCACAAGGAGCAATATCATCTTCAAGTTGAGCAAGTGTTCTACCAAAGGACATTCAAAAAGCAAAAGTTCAGAAGAAGAGTTTCCTTTCATTAAATCCAATATTTAAAAAAAAACAACAAATACAGTCTTGGAGATCAGAGATCAGAAAATATTATTGAACAGAAAATCAAAATATATTTGAAAAGAGAACCTAAAGTTGAATTTAGAGATTTACCTTTTCAAAAAAGTAAGCCTTGCGATAGCCTTCCGAGTGTAGTCAAGAAGAATTTTGGAGTCTTTTTGTGCCTTAGCTCTCTTTTCCTCTACTCCAGTCTTTCTTAAAGAAATATCCCCCATTGCAACAAGAAAACTGAAACAAATTTCCACTTTTCAAACTACAAAAACATTCAAGAAGACAACAATACTGACAGGGGTTATCAGTCTCCCATTTCACACCCACCTACTTAGTTCAGTGTCTCTTATGTTCAACAAGTTTGCCACATTCGCAAGAACTTGCGCTGATCCAACTACATTAGAAGGCAAACTCTCTTGCGCTAATCCAACATTCTCCAATATCTCTCTAATCCTTGCAGCTGTATCCATCAAAATCAAACAAAAAACACAAACATTTTCTATCAGATCAGGAATTCAAGATTCTCTAATAAATAAATTTCATTCACCAACTCATCTCCCCCAAATCTCTGAGAATAATTATAATTCTTCAACAGATGCAAAAAAAATCTATAAATTAACAAAAAAAAAATTGAAATCTAAAGCACACCCATTTCATAGATCAGAAACGCAGCCATTTCCATTTACGATAATGAAAAATAGAATTAATGCAATCAAATGCAAAATAAAAAATCAAAATAAAAAAAGGAAATACAAAGAGAGAGACCTTGAGCGCGATACTCAGTAGCCTTAAGGCGAAAATCATTAGCGAGAATATTAGCAGCATGTGTCTTGGCTTGAGAGAGCGATGCTAAATTATGTAAATGAGAAATGCTACGAGGAGTGTACTCAAATTCAGGAACGTCTTTCCCTGCAGCATCAAATTGAGAGGCTAGCCACGCCTTGACTTCTGAAATCCTTGAAGCATCGCCACCGCCACTACTATTATTCTTTGATTCATTTTCAACTCCACTGATTAGATCACTCATTGCGAATGGTTATTTAAAAGAATTTATTCTTGTTTGATTTGTAATGGGTCTTCTTTTCCTATAGAACCCACAAATCGAGTCTTCGTGTGGTCGGAGATGGTGTTTCCTTCCGATTTGGTGAATAAAAATGGTGTCGGAAGTAGTGGTCGCAGCGGTGGCGATTGGGAAGTTTCCTCTGTGGAAAAAAAAAAAAAAGATTCCTTCCTGTTCAAATTACCGGCCGCGCTTGCATAATGAAAATACGAATTCTTTCCTATTGCAAACGACGGAGTTTTTTGTTATACTTTGGTAAGCGCAAAATTTGGGTTTACTAGACGGTACCTTAATTTTTTTCTTTGTTTCAATTTGATACTAAATTTTTTATTTTTTTCTTTTCAGCTACCGAAATTTAATTTTTATTTCAAGTTAAAATATTTTGAACATATTTAGTCAAATTTAACATATATAATAGTCAGAATAAACATATTTTTAGTATATTCATCACATAAGCATCCTATTAAGTAGTCTAATAATCTTGTGGGCCTTAGAATCCCATATTTTTATCCTTTTAGTATGGTTTTCATATATGCTAAAATTGATTTTCTATGACCCACAAGATTATTAGGCTGCTTAGAATGATGCTTACATTACAAATATACTAAGAATATATTTATTATGGTTACGACATATGCTAAATTTGATCGGATATGTTCGATGTACTTTAACTTGAAATAAAAACTGAACTTCAGTAACTAAAAAGAAAAAAAATTAAAAATATAGTACCAAAATAAAATATATGACAAAATTAAAATAAAAATATAGTATCAAAATGAAATATATAACAAAGTTAAGGTACTATTGGCGTAATAAACCCTGCAAAATTTTCACATTTTATTTTAGGCCTATTGATTAAAGGGAAAACAACTATTTAATTGTTTGAACTCGTTAAACTTTGATAATCGAGTGTCACAACTTTTAATTATTACAATTGAGTGTATCAATTTGTTAAAAAATTACAATTAAATGTTTCTTGCAGGCAACTGATGATGTGGCAACATTAGATATCAATGAATTACTGACGTGGAAAATTGTATTAGTGAAGCTAAAGCATGTGATTTCCATATATCCTAAGTTACAGGTTAAATAACCAAAAAAACACTTTCATTTACTATCTAAACTTCCAAAGTTTACCAGAAAAAAAAATTTGAGTAAAAATAATTTCAAATTATGGATTAGAGATTGGGTCTGTTCTTTCTCATTTTAGCCTTGCCGTTTAATTCACTCAACAATCATCTTCATGCCAACAAGATATTTGCAGCCTCCTTTTGGTTGAAGATGCAGTCAACAATAGCCAACAATAAGATATTTCCTTTATCACACACTATATGATCACCTTATCACCCAAACTTCTATTAGAATTCAAATTCAAGCAATTCTTTGCAGGAGTCACACATGCCCTATGAAGCCATTATGGACCTGGACTTTCCGTATTCTCACTTGAAATACACTAAGAAGGTATATAAAATGAAACACCAATTTCATCTAGCATAATTTTCTAATAAACCTTATTTAAAAAAATATATATTAATCAATTAATCAAATTTATACATATTATAATAAGAAAAGCAAACATGCAACTGCAATTACCTTTGAAAAGTAGAGAAACTTGAAATAGGGGCCATATATTTTGAACTTAAAAACTCATTTCCACACTTCTTTAAGAGATTGCCTACATTTGTTGACATATATATATATAGGTAATACAATCATTTTTTATGATCACAAATAATTAAGTAAAATTATATTTAATCCAGGTGTTTAAGTGTTTATATTCATATTAATCAAACTTGAAATAATCAAATGTGACACAAGTAGTGACGAAAAGCATTATGATTATAACTGCACAAGTCAAGCTATAAAAAGTCAACACTTTGACCTTTTTAAGTCTGCAGCCCTGTCATGAGTAGTAATGGACTCATCATGATCATCATAAAATGGGAAAATGGAAGATCAAAATTTTACCGAGATCTGAAGTCAAATTTGGTCAAATTAGATAGGAATCTTCATTGTAACTGATTACAAGCAAATCCCAATCATTAGAAAATTTTTTCAAGCAAAATTATGAATATTCAAATTGCAAATTTCCAAATATTCCCAAAGCTTGTCATGACCAGCATCACCACCAATGTTATGATCATAACGACTTAAACTATAAAATAATGATTTTTTCATGCTCATGATGACCAACTCTAAAAAGTTCTTGAGAGTTGTCATAACCAACATCACCACTGCTATTATGATCATGAAAGAGCGCAAACTCAAATTTCTTCTCAATGCCTTAATAATTATAATCATGATGAATTTGTTATGATCATGACGAATTTGTAATGATCATGACGATCATGTAGAGCTACTTTTTCTAGGTGGTTCAAAGAACTCTATTTGCATTAAACGCACCTCCAAAAGCTCTTTTTCTCTTAGAGGGTTTAAATACTACCAAGAACAGAGTTGGAACTAAAGAATAAAGTTAAGCAAAATCATTTTGAGCTATCTTTGAACATTTATCTCTTGAATTTATTCTTCAAACCCCTCAAGTTCTTAATCTTTAATCTTTGTAATTTTTTTTTATCTCAAGAGTGTTCTTGAGTATGGGTTGGTGAGTGCTTAAAACAATCATTCAATAGCTTAATAGTTAGATTGAGTGAGTTAGGATTAAGATTGGGATTTAAACACTTGTAAGCTAAGAGGATTGTTCTTAGCATTTAGGTTTGAGTGTGAGTCTTTGAAAAACACTTGTGTTTAAGTATGAACCTTGGAAAACACTTAAGTTAGAGTGTGAGCCTTGAAAAACACTTAGGTTTAAGTGTGAGCCATGGGAAAACATTTAGGTAGCTTAATTTAAGCTTGTAAGGGTTTAATCTACGCCTTGAAGTATATTGATAGTGGATTGAAATTCTTAACTTGTGATTAAGGAGAGGACGTAGGCTTTGAAGGCCAAAACACTATAAATTCCTTGTGTTTTCTAGCTCTTCCTCTTTATTTTATTATGGTCAAACTTTGATTTTAGCTTTCTCATTGTTAAAAATTGAAAATTGCCTATAAAGCTCAAAAAGCCAAATCACCCCCCTCTTAGCATTTGTGGAATTACATTTGGTATCAAAGTTTTGGTCTCCATTTTTAAAAATTTAACCATCATAGAGAAAAAATCATGGCTTTCACAAGTCAAGTTGTTGTCGTCCCTTATAATCATGGTCCTAGCTATACAAGACCTTCATTCTTTGATGGTACTGATTATGCATATTGGAGAAATAATATAAAGATATTTTTTGATAGTGAAGGAGTAAATTTATGGAATATCATTGAAGAGGGTTAGAGTCCTCCAATAAAGAAAGATAATAAAGGCAAGGAGGTAACCATCCCAAAAAGGAATGGAGTGATGAGCAATCTCAGGCCAACTTGAGAAATATGAAAGCAATTACCATTTTCTATAATGGCTTGAGTAAGGAAGAATATAATGGAATAGAGCATTTAACGTTAGTGTTGATACTTAAATTTTGACAGTCCCCTAAAAATTCAATGATGAAGGATTCTTATTAGTTAGATAAAGGGAAAATTTCTTCAAAAGTTTTCTCGAGCATACTTAGATTGAGAAGAAACCCGAAAGAAATATAAAAAATACCAAAAAGTAACTAAAAAATCAAAAAAAAAGCCAACTTGGGCAAAAAAAGGACCAAAAAGTAAGGGAAAAGCCCATGGAAATGGGTCAACCCATAAGCCTAGGTTAATGAAAGTGTGGATTTTTAACCTAAGCCCGTGGGTCAAAATAACCCATACGCATGGGTTTTGGACCCAAGAGCGTAGGTCTTTAACCTAAACTCATGGGTCCCCGGGCCTAATTGTTAAAAACATGAAAAATTACCCATTTTGGAGGATTTTGGCACATTTTTTTTAAACAAATGCTTAGAGAGAGAGAAAATACCACTGTTTTAGGGGATTTTCCCACACTCTCTCTTACTCCTAAAGCGCTTAGAGATCCACTTACACCAAACACTTAACCAAAATTATTTTTCTTTTATTTTTATGTTAGGATTTAGACCATTAAATCCAAACCGAGCTCCTTCTAAGTCAAAGCACGCAACAAGGGTAATAGCCTGATCCTTCTAAAGATCTCCCAACTATTTTAACTAAAAATTGCATTTTTATCATCTTCATCATATAGTTTCTATCATTTTTTTTTTGCATTTTTTATTCATTCCATTATGAATATTTATTATATTGATAAAGTTGTGATTTATATGTTGATCTTAAAGTATGTGAATAAGATATGATGGAGTAGTGGGAAGTTCGGGTGAATTTCAAAGTATTTGCATTCATTTTTGTATTTTTCCATCATTTTTACATTATTTTTCCATTTATATAAAAAAAATGGGTATTTTGATGTAAAGTTAGCATTTTATTATTGTTTTTCTATCACTTTAATTTACCATTTTTATTTCTGTCATTTTTATTTATTTACATATTTATTTCTACACTTTATTTATTTTTATTGTATTTTTGTAAATTTTTATGTATTTATGCCTTTTTATGGTAAATTTGGTATTTTTATAATAAAGTTTATATTTTTATAGTAAAAATATCACCTTTATCATTTTAATATTTTTATTTCTGCACTTTATTTATTTTTATTGTATTTAAGCCTTTTTATGGTAAATTTGGTATTTTCATTAGTAAATTTATATTTTTATGGTAAAAATATCACCTTTATCATTTTAATATTTTTATTTCTGTCATTTTTATTTATTCACATATTTATTTCTGCACTTTATTTATTTTTATTGTATGTTTACAATTTTTATTGTATTTATGCCTTTTATGGTAAATTTGATATTTTTATCATAAAGTTTATATTTTTATAGTAAAAAAATCACCTTTATCATTTTAATATTTTTATTTATTTGCATATTTATTTCTGCACTTTATTTATTTTTATTGTATTTTTTTAATTTTTATTGAATTTATACTTTTTTATGGTAAATTTCGTATTTTTATCATAAAGTTTATATTTTTATGGTAAAAATATCACCTTTATCATTTTAATATTTTTATTTCTGTCATTTTTATTTATTTGCATATTTATTTTTGCATTTTTATTATTTTTAATTCATTATTGTTGTTTTTGTTAGATTTATGCCTTTTATGATAAATTAGGTATTTTTATCATGAAGTTCACATTTTTATGGTAAAAATATCATTTTTATCATTTTAATTTATTCATTTCTGCATTTCTATTTATTTATATTAATATTTCTGTATTTTTATTATTTTTGTTGCATTTTTGTAATTTTTATTGGGGTAAGGATTTTTGCACTCCATCCATTGATTTTTGCATTCGTTCTTTTATTTTTTGAAATTTTAGGTTACATAATTACCCTTTTGATACCCCATATACATATTCCTATTTAAGTAAGATCTTTATTTTGTTATATAAGGTTGCTTGCATAAGAAGGACACCTAAAACAAACAGGAGAAGGTTCCCAATTAAGGAGACTCTCAGATAGAAAGAAACACTCTCCTAGTATGCATAAGACTTTTATAAAAAAGGAATCCTATTCCTATAAATAGGACTACATCTCTCTCATTCTCATTCATTCTATTCTCTTATACTCATTGCTCTCTTTATCTCTCTAAAACTCTCTCTATATTCTTTAACTTAGACATTGAAGGGTTTATGGGGATCCTCCCTACCTTTCACCTTGCCCATCTTTAATCCCTTGCAAGGTTGCCAACCTAGGAGTTTCAGAAATAGTTATCAAGTGGCAATGTCTATAGGAAATCTCAAGTTAAAAGTCATTTAAGCATTTACCAATTGAGACCTTGGCATTATAACTTATAGTTTACCACCAATCTCAACTCCTAATACACACATCAATCTATCTACTCCCATTCCTCCAGTCAACTTGTCAACACCTATTTAGATGATAATTCTGTCGGCCCCCTTTCAACATATTGGACCTTAATATCAAGCTCCAATTGGAACATACGTTCCATCTATTAATACTTAGGGGTGGCCAACTTTGGCACTGACCTCCCTTATTATGATCCCCTTCAATATTATAACAAATACCTTTTATACCTTTCTAAGCCTATAAAAAACTCCTACCATAAGCACACCTAACCTAAACACAATAGTCTAGACACTCAACCTATCCCCAATGAGCAAAGAAGCGATGATTCAAAAGATTCAAATCCATATGACCCTAATGCAATAACAACTGAATGCCTTGATTCAAAGTGGCAATCCCAGAATAACTCACACGAGAAAGAATATAATGCCACCAGCAGCAGCTCCAGAGGTATCTAGAGGAAATAGAGAAAAACATAAAGCTTTGGAAGGAGAATCCAGCTTGATAATCCTAACCCTTGATAATTCAAAGATAGCCTAAAAAGTTAAAGAGGTCACGCATAAAGTTCGTATCAGGCCAAGAAATAAGATGAATGCGTTATGGAAGGGAAGACACCCTTTGTAAGCAAAATAATCCAGATGGAGATTCCAACCAAATTCAGAATGCCACAGTTAGATCAGTTTGACAAAACTGAAGATCTAATCAACCATATATCCTCGTTCAGGACTAGGATGTTACTCTAGAATGTGAATGATGGAATCATATATAGAGTCTTTCTTAGTACACTTATCAAGAATGCTCAGAGGTTGCTCCACTGGCTTTTTGAGAATTCCATCTCCTCCTTTGAAGAGTTAGTTGAGAAATTCCAGTTGAGAAATTCCAAACTCTGTTCATCACCAATGTCCCTCCAGCAAAAAACATCAGTAATCTCCGGATGTGCTAACATGAGGTCACTAAATCATTGATAAGATACTTAGATCGATTTAATAAAGTAGCAATGTAAATAAAAAATTTAGTCGACAAGGTAGCCATAGACGCCTTAAAGAATGGGACTTGATTGGGGAAGCTCAAAGATAAAATAATGACAAAGGAACCTAGCACCTTCATTAAGGTAAAGGCTATTATAATAAAAATGATAAAGATGGATGAAGATAGGAGAATGCGTCAGGATGACGAGAAAGCACTAGTCAGGAAATATAAAAAGTCAGGACCTAGAAGCCTAAGTTTTCAGTGATCCAACTTCAGAAACTCGATAGAAGGATTTAAAAGGGAAGTTAAGAGGTATACACCACTAAACACCTATAGATCCAAAATCCTCATGTAGGTCACACAAAATGGTGTAGGCATAACCCTAGCAAAAAGACAAAGCCTAACCAAGAGACTCGTGCAAGATAAGAGGTATGACTACCAATACTATCAGGATTATAGGCATGAAATTGAGGCATTCTGAGAATTAAAGAATGCCATAGAAAGATTAACATAGAATAGTAAACTTGTTAACTTCACTAACATAGCTAGAAGGAGCAGAGATTTGGATGGTCAAGACAGGGATAGGCCGAAACCCAAATAAAGCTTAGAATGAATTAGTTGACATTATTAACATGATTATCATAGGAGAAGTTACATAGAAAAGGCCTAAGAGATCCTGTAGAGAAGAAGGGTTCACCCATGAAAAAAGCAAACTATTATATTTGGTCTAGAAGATGAAAAACATGTTTAGCACCCTCACAATGATGCACTTATTATAAGCGCTTTCATTAACAATTACCTAGGGAAAAGATTATTGATTGATGATGGGAGTGTTATCAACGCACTCTCTTAGAATGCCTATAAAGTAATGAGAGGTTTTGTTACTGATTTGAAAACTATTTAGAATCCCATTACAACCTTTTACGGAGGAACCATACAACTAATGGGATTAATAGAGCCAAGTCTACAATTTGGAGACCAAGATATTGGAGAAGTGAAAGCAGTTAAGGCTTAGCTCAATGTGGTTGATCTCTTACTCATATATAATGACATTATAAGCTGACTAATACTTTAAGAGATCGATACAGTCACGAGTATCTGAATTTTGACCACAAAGATTCCTTTTGAAGGCCAAGTCCTAATAATTCATGGAGATCAGCACATGGCCGAGCAATACTACAAGATGGTAGTTAAACCTTAAATAGAGGCATTCCTTATGGAATCTTTTGAAATAGAGAAACAAGGAGCCAACCTTAAGCCAGTTGACTAGGGTTAGAACTTACATATCACTGAAGGAAAGATAGTAAGGATCATTATTGAGCTTGATAGCAAAGTTAAATATAGAATAAGCAAGGTCCTTATTAAACACTTAGGCAGCTTTGCTTCTCAAGCATTTGAGATCACTAGAGTAGATCCCTAGATTGCCTCATATAATTTGAATATCAAACCAGGAGTAAAGCCAGTCATTCAAAAAAGGAGGAGCTTCACATTTGAAAGATATAAGGTAGTCATTGAAGAAACAAAAAAGCTATTGGAAGTTAGATTCATTAAAAAGTAACACACCTAGAATGGGTGGCTAATGTGGTGCTAGTAAAAAAGTTCAATGGCAAATACAAGATGTATATGGATTATACCAACCTCAATAAAGTATGCCCTCAAGGTAGTTATCCATTACTAACAATAGATCAACTAGTAGACTCCACTGCCTGTAACTGTTTCTATAGCTTTATGGATGTTGCATAAGGGTACCATTAGATACTAATGAAGAAAAAAGATCAAGAAAAGATGTCATTCATCACCTATGAAGGTCTTTATTACTATAAAGTTATGCCCTTTGGGCTGAAGAATACCAAAGCAACTTATTAAAGACTGATGAATCATGTGTTCCAAAATAAAATTGGAAAGAACGTGGAGGTATATGTGGATGACATCATCATCAAGAACCAACATGTAGAACAACATTTTACTGACCTCGATTAAATCCTTCAAATACTGAACCAGTACCATATTAAGCTAAATCCAAAGAAGTTCATTTTCAGAGTAAAAGCATGCAAATTCCTAGGATTCATGCTATCTCATAGAGGAATTGAAGCTAATCTAGAGAAGATGGAGGCCATTCTTAAGATGAAAGCTTTGACATGCCTTAGGGCATTTTATCTTTTACTTAACCAAACAATGTCTACCATTATTCTAAGCCTTAACAAATTCTAAAAAGTTTGTATGGAATGAAGAATGCTAAATAACTTTTGAAGACATAAAAAAGTTCTTATCCTCACTATCTCTACTCAGTATTTTGATCCCGAAGAAACACTGTACTTGTACCTCTCTATTGGTTAGGAGTCAATTGCCTCAGTATTGGTAAAAGAAGAAAGAAGTCAGTAAAATCCAGTATATTACATCAACAAAATACTTAGAGGTTTAAAAATTTAGTATCCCAAACTGGATAAGTTAGCTATGACCATCATCCACATATCTTGGAAACTTTGGCACTATTTTCAAGGTCATTCAATCATGGTAAGATCCAGCTTCCCTTTAAGAAAAATCTTATAAAGACTTGAAACATTCAACAAACTAGTTCAATGGTTAATATTGCTAGAAGAATTCAACATCAGTTATGAACCTTGGCAATAGATAAAGGCTCAGGCCTTAGCAGACTTTGTATAATAGATGACAATAAAAGATTTCACTCTTTTTGAATGTCTATAATATAAGCTATATATTGATGGAGCCTCATCCATCCAAGGATTTAGTGCTAGAATCATTCTCAAAGGGCCACACAAAATCACTGTCAGATATGCAGTCCAAATAAAGTACAATGCTACTAATAATGCAGCTGAGTATTAAACACTCATCACAGGATTAAAGTTAGTTACTGAGATTAAAGCCAAGCATCTTAAGATATACTTAGACTCATAACTGGTGTTAAACCAAGTTAATAGGACATTCTAAATCTATGACTCGAGCGTCACCAAGTATGTCGAGAAAGTCAGATTGCTCCTAAAGAAGCTCTAGTAGGAGGGGGGACAATGGGAAATCATCCAAATCCTGGGAAGTGAAAATTCTGAAGCTAATCTACTGGCCAAATCAACAACTAAAGATATTTAGACATTTAAAGAGCTTAAGCTTAATGAAGCATTAATAAAGCCAAGCACCAAGGAAGTAAAGATCATGAACATATAAGAAGTAGCATAATGGATAAAACTGATCATTCAGTGTCTTGAACATAGGGTACTTCCACAATATAAGTTAAAATCTCAAAAGTTAAAGATAAAGGCTATGCACTACTCCATCCACCATGGAGAACTCTATAGAAGGTCTCTCTCATACCCATGGTTTAAATGTGTATTGCCAAAAGAAGGAAATTATGTGCTTAGGGAAATCCATGAAGGAATTTATGGAGCACATGAGTCTCATCATTCATTAATCAGAAAGGCATTGCTATAGGGATACTATTAGCATACCATGTCCTGAGATGCTAAAAAATTGACTTAAGAATGCCATAAATATTAGTAATTTGACCACCTCAATCATAAGCCTTCTAATCCTCAGCATTTGATTAGGAGTCCCTAAACTTTTATAGTTTAGGGGATGGACATCCTTGGTCCATTTTCTACCTTAACCTCCTAGAAAATGTTCTTGATCGTGGCTATAGACCACTTCACTAAGTGGATAGAAGTTGAAGCTGTACTAACCATCACTGAGGCCTAGATCCAACACTTTTTTTGGAAAAGAAATCATTTACAGATTCAAAATACCATACACCATGATAACAAACAATGGGAAGCAATTCAACAATGAGAAATTCAGAAAATTTTATTCAAATCTTAGAATAAAGCTCTAGTTTACCTTAATAGCCTATTCATAAATAAATGGCCAGATAAAGGTCACCAATAGGATCATCTTACAAGGGCTAAAGAAAAGACTAAATGAAAAGAAGGGGAACTGGGTTGATGAACTCAACAACATTATTTGGGCCTATAGAACCATGCCTAGAACTTCCACTAAAGAAACACCCTTTAGACTCATTTATGGGATGGATGCAGTAATCCTAGTGGAAATTGGATTAGCTAATTACCAGGCCATTGAGAATCTGGATCAGGACGTCAATAACATCAATATCCGTATATGTCCAGATCTACTTAAAGAGAGGAGAGAGCGGGCATCCATGGTAGTGGAAGCCCAGAGGCAAAGGGTCATGAAATATCATAATCAGCAAATCTGGCCAAGACACTTTAAAGTTAGAGATTAGGTACTTAGAAGAGCTGACATTGGCAAAGGTAACTTTGGCACAAACTAACTCAAGCTTAATTGTGAAGATCCTTATAAAATCATCGAGAAGACGACCAAAGGAGGCTACAAGATCAAGGATAGACAAGGAAAAGAGTTACAATGATATTGGAACTCAGATAGCCTTTGGAAATATTATCAATAAATATACTCAAAAATTTTGAGAAATAAATACTTCATTTATTATTAAAATTGTTGTATTATATAGTATTCCATAAAATAAAGAGAAAAATATCTATTAAAGTAATTTACAATTGAGTACTATGAACTCAAAGGAAGGAAGACTTATATTGAGAGACTTAGACATAGAGGCTGAATCAAGTCCAGCAAAGAGAACCCTAGCAAACATCTCCGTGGCAGGTCTCGAATCCTTCAGTTACTTAAAAGATGATTTATCAGCTGTAGACTTAGTTGATTTCTTAGGATTCTTTAACCATTTGTAAAAAGCCTTACTCTGAGCATCTTCTTCGACAACAATCCTAGCCAAATCAGTAGGAGCTATTTTATCCAAGTCGATGAAGTCCATATTCAAGTGTTGGGTGAGTAAGACTCTTTAAAATTCAGACTTGTAAGTTTTAAGAAAACCTGTGACCATGTTTTGGTAACTTCTTTTGTCATCCTCATTGGATTTCATAGCTTCAGTAAGTTTCTTCTTTAAAGTCACAATTCAAGAATATTACCCTTTAATTTTTATTATAAGTTGAGTTTAATTGTGTGCTAACTCCTCCACTCTCTTTTGGCTTACCTCGACTTTAGATCTCACCTCAGCTTCAAATCTCGCCTCAGCGTGCTTGGTTTGGCAAAGTTCTAATGTTGCCTTCACCTTCTCCAGTTTCTTCTTAAAATTAATGGCTATGGTGCCAATATCAGTTATCCTTCACTAAATTAATGTTGAGGTAATAATAGTTATCCTTCACCAACATCAAAGCCTGAGTCATCTGAAAGGAAAGACAAACATTATCAATTTAGGTACACATGAGCATGAAGTAAGCAAAGTGGAAAATAGTTACCTCTAGTGAGTACCCAATCATGGAGTTGTAAAGCTCCTCTTTATCCATATCCATCCAGTGTTGGATATCTTTAGGACGTCATAGAGACTCGGTATATTGGTCCCTCACTTGAGCATTTAGTACATTTAGAGGCTTCAGCTTTTTCAAGATCCAGGACCTAGTGTACGAACACTCAGATAGCTTTAGGCACTTTATAAAGACCTCCTTGCATAGCTCTTCAACATCTGAGTCCTTATTCAAAGCATGTTTCCTTTGACTTTTAGACTTCTTCACTTGAGAAGATATAGCCATAACTTTTCCTTTTTATCTGGGCACAACTTTAAATAGGACCTCTAGATCGAGAGGCTCAGATGTAGGAGAAGAGATTGATACAATGCAAATATGCATACTTATTTAGGGTATTTTAGGAGTTATTTTTATTTGATTTTAGTTATGATTGTGTGTTTTTAGTTATGCAAGTGTTATTTTTATTTCCAATTGCTTTCTAGGTTTATTTGTATGTTTTATATATTTTTAAGTCCAATTGGTTCATGGAAAATACCATGGAATGATTTGAATGAAATGTGAAGTTTGGAAAGCAAGGGGAAGTCAATTCGAGTTTGTGCTGAGTTGTCATCAGTGGATCGAGTCATCATACAGACCTTCGTGCTGAGTCGTCACCAGTGATCGAGTCATGATTGGGAGTTTGACTTATTGAGAATTAAATTATGCTAAGTCATCACTATGTGCCACTTGTAATAGAGCCTGTAAATGCCGACTCATGACTTGGTGCTGAGTTACTCCAAGAAGGCCATCATTTTCTAGCTTTGTGCAATTTTTGTATTTTGGTTATAATTTCCTCTACAGACATCCAATTAAGGTGACTCAAGTTGTGTTGGAAAGATCAATCATAGATACAAAATTTTCATGAAGTAAATTTCTAAAGATAATTTCATTTAGATGGACAAAAAGGCCCTTGAAGTTACTATATTTGCATAGGGTTATGATCTTTCATGCCAAAGGGTACCTTTCCAATTGTAACTTCTTGTAACTACCTCTAAGGTCTATATATGCATCATGTGTGACCTGTAAAAATGGGAATTCATCTGGAGAGATGGATGATTAAAAAATATTACTTTGATTAATAGAAAATTACTACTTAGTTTTTTATTTGGAGTTCATTTTTAGAAGACAAAGCCAACCAAGAAGAAAAGAAGATCAATTCGGCCAAGAAATATTAAAAGATATTTAAAGGGTTTTATTAACTCAATCTTTTCTTTTATATATTGTGTTTGATCATCTTTTCATTGAATTAACCATGTATATTGGCTAAGTCTTTGAAGGAATTGTAATGATTTATTAAATAAGGATTATACATTTCTAACTTAGTTTAGTGATTTAATTTCAATTAGTGCAAATTTATGTTATGAATGCTTGATCACTATATATAACTTATGAATCAAATTATTTGCAATGAGAGCTGAAGTAATTTGGTGGAAGAATATTTGAAGTCACTTAAGTATTAAATATCACTTGGAGATAAGGAATTCATCTTAAAGGAAGAAGCATTAGTGTTATATGTTATTGGCTTTCTTTTATTTCTGCATGTTCATGAGAATGAGTGTAGTTGCCATAAAAAAAATACCTTTACTTGACAATGAGAATTGCATTTAAAGACTTTAGACTAATTTCCAATGAATATATAAGAACATTTACTTAATCCTTATTTGACTAACATTGTATTTCTCCTTTATATTATTTGTTAAGAACTTATAGTAATAATTAAAATAGTTAGTATTAGAGTAGTTATTTGTTTTTAAATTCTTATTATCATTTTGATTTTACTTTTCCTATCCATCTAATTATCTACTCGTTAATATAAGGTTATTCCAAATTCTCGAGTGTTTGACACCCTACTTGCTCTATACTAAGTCCTAGAGACTAGGGTATTATAATTTGACCAGCTTCAAATTTTTAGCGCCATTTTCGAGGAATTTGATTAATAATCTTTATTAACTTAGGGTAGAGAAAGGTTGTTTTAGGTCTTATTTTTATATTATTTACTTGTTATTTGTTAATTTTTAATTGTTCAACTTTGAATTTATATTTGTAGATGCTTACTAGAAGCACTAGTGATAGTAATTTATTCTTTGATCTTAAAATTGATTTAAATTTATGTGTTTTATGCAAGGAACAAAGATAAAGAAGAGAGAACCAACTTAATTTTAATAGAATGGCTCAATCGGAGATAAGGACGTTAGGCAATTTTGCGATGCCCGACATCTCAGATAGTTTTGGTGGAATAGTGGCTCCAACTATTTCTAATAACAATTTTAAGATCAAGCCAAGTATTATCCAAATGGTGCAAAATAATAAGTTTTGACGCTTATAAGGAGAAGATCCTTATGCCCACATTTTGACTTTCCTCAATGTGTGTGCAACCTTCAAGATTAATGGTGTGACTGATGATGCAATAAGGCTAAGATCCTTTCCATTTTCAGTTAAGGACAAAGCACAACTTTGGCTTGCTAGTTTGCCAAATGAATTAATCACAACATGGGATCAATTGAAGCAAGCATTTTTACACAAATATTTTCCACCACACAAGACAACTAAGTTTTGAAATGAGATTACCACTTTCAAACAAAGTGGAAGTGAGAAAATCTATTCGACTTGGGAGAGGTTTAAGGAACTTTAAAGGCAATGTCCACATCATGGTTTGATAGAATGGATGATTCCTCAAATCTTTTACAATGGATTGACAGATGAAAATAGAAAAATTTTCAATGTGGCTTCCAGTGGGAAATGGATGGATAAAATGACTAGAGAGGCTGTAACCTTGCTGGTGGAACTTGCATCTCAAGGGTACATGTGTGAGGAAACCACAATGGCTAAAGCAAGAGGAGTTTTGGAGCTTGATACAATTAAAATACTGAATGCAAAGGTAGATGCTCTCACTAATTTGGTAAGTAAATCTCAAGTTAATTCATTAGAATGTGCTAATGTTGTTTATGAGACTTGTGGAGGACCTCATTCATATTCTCAATGCAATATGAGTGCTAATGGGGATGTGAATTATGTTCAAGGCAGTTACAACCCAAGATTGGGACTTAACTCAAATATATATAACTCCTGATGGAGAAACCACCCTGGATTCTCATGGTTAAACCCGTCCTCCCAATTCAACTCCCAATTCAACTCAAACACCAAACCCCAAAATCCACATGGATTTTCCATTAACTAATAATCCTTCAATCCTAACCAATCTAAACCCAATCTTGAAAATCTTATAGAGCAATTTGTTAACCAATAAATAACCATCAACAAAAAAATAAGGAGCAACTCAAACAACTAGCTTTTAAGCTTAAACAAATTACTGCTTATAATCACATCCTTGAAGCACAAATTGCCCAATAAGCCTCTTCCTATAATACTAACCCTTGGGGAAGCTTCCTGGTCAACCGAAGTATGCTTAAAAGGAGACTTGCCAAGTAATTACTTTAAAAAGCGATAAGGAGGTTGAAGGGAGTTCTAGGAAGAAAAAAATAATTATGGTTGATGATGATGAGGTAGGGATTGAAGAAACGAAAGTCAATGGTAAAAAAGATGATAAGTGTGCAATAAAAAGCATGAAGGGAGATGCTACCATGCCACCCAAGGAGAATGAACCTAAAGTAGACTTCAAAACACTTCCTTTTCCTCAAAGGTACATAAGGCTCAATTTGGATAGACAATTTAGCAAGTTCCTCTATTACCTCAAGGAACTTATCATTACTATACCATTTGTGGAAGAAATAAAAGATATGCCAACATGGGTAAAATTTTGAAAGATATTATCAATCATAAGAACAAGCTTTAAGATTATGGTTTAATATCCCTTGTTGAAGAGTCCAAGGCTATGTACTCCAAGTCAACCCCAAAGCTTAAGGATCCTGGATGTTTCATGGTCCCTTGTATAATTGGAGGTACTCATTTTGATAAAGCATTATGTGATATTGGTGCTAGTGTTAGCCTTATGCCTTATTCTATCTATAAAAGGCTTAATTTGGAAGAACTTAAGCATACCAATATGTGCTTATCCATGGCAAACAAGTGTATCACTTATCCACTTGGCATTCTTGAAAATATGCCAACTAAAGTGGGGAAGTTTGTGACCAACTGATTTTGTTGTGTTGGAAATGGAGGAAGATCTTGAGATTCTGATCTTGTTTGGAAGACTATTTTTAATGACAGTAGAAGAAATATTGATATGAAGAGAGGAAATATCACATTGGAAGTGGATAATGAGTACATGGAGTTTGATGTGCACAAGATCATAAAGTCCATATCAATGGAAGTAGCAATCCGAATTGAATCTATAAACATTATTGATGAGTGCATTGAAGAAGTGATATGTTAGTATTTGAAGCAAGATTCTATGGAAATAAACATAGTGCAAAAAGCTAATAAGTATCTTATAGAAGTGACTAAATATCAACCTTCACATTGGCCATAAAGGTTTGAGCCTTTAAAAAGAAAGGATGAACCAGAAGACACTACATCAAGTGAAGAAGTTGAGTTAGAGCTCAAGCCTCTACCATCAAATCTACGATATGCATTTCTCAACTCTAATTTTAAATTTCCTTTTATTGTTAATTCATCCTTGCCTAGTGATAATATTGAAGCTTTATGTGATGAATTGAATAGTCATAAGAATGCTATTAGTTATTCTATAAATGATTTAAAGGGTATTAGTCCTCATATATGTATGCATAGAATTCTTTTAGAAGATAATGCTAAGCCTTCCATTAAAGGTCAAAGACGATTAAGCCTTACTCTCAAAGAAGTGGTAAGAAAAGAAGTGACTAAGCTACTTGATAATGGAATCATATATTCCAATAGTAATAGTAAATGGGTGAGCCCCATTCAGGTTGTACCAAACAAAGGAGGCGTAACCGTTGTTAGGAATGAATCTAATGACTTGATACCTACTAGAACTGTCATAGGATGGCATATGTGTATAGACTATCGAAAGCTAAATAAAGCAACTAGGAAGGATCACTTCCCATTGCCTTTTATTGACCAAGTTCTTAAGAGGTTAGCTAATTTTTCTTATTTTTGTTATTTGGATGGACTTAGTGGATTTTATTAGATTCCTATTAACCTTGAGGACCAAGCTAAGACCATATTTACATGTCCATACGGTACTTTTGCCTTTAGGTGTATGCCTTTTGGTTTATGCAATGCACCCGCAACTTTTCAAAGATGCTTGTTTTCCATATTTAGTGATCTACTTGACAATTGTGTATAAGTTTTTATGGATGACTTTAGCATGTGTAGTATTGACTTTTCTAATTGTCTAGACAATCTATCTAAACTTCTTAATAGGTGTACTAAACATGGATTAGTTTTGAACTAGGAAAAGTGCCATTTCATGGCATAAGAAGGCATAGTTCTTAGACATTTAGTTTCAAAGAGAGGCATTGAAGTTGATAGGGCAAAGATCGAAGTAATTGCTAATTTTCCACCTCCAAAATGTGTTAAGGATATAAGAAGTTTTCTTGGACATGCTAGATTTTATAAAAGGTTTATTAAAGATTTTTATAAAATTGCAAAGCCACTATGTAAATTGCTTGCCAAGGATGCTACTTTTGAGTTTAACGATGCATGCTTAGAAGCATTTCAAATTTTGAAGAAGGCTCTTATTTCAGCACCTGTTTTACAGCTACCTAATTAGCACTAAGCATTTGAGATAATGTGTGATGCTAGTAACTTTACAGTGGGGGCTATTTTGGAAAAAAGAAAGGAAGGTAAGCCTTATGTTATTTACTATGCTAGCAAACTACTTAATGATACTCAGATTAACTACACCACTATAGAAAATGAGTTACTTACTATTGTTTATGCATTTGATAAGTTTAGAGCATACCTTGTGGGGCAAAAGGTGATTGTTTATTCAGATCATGCTGCTCTTAAGTATCTTTTAAGCAAAAAGGATGCAAAACCTAGACTCATGCGATGGATCTTAATGCTTCAAGAATTTAATTAGGAAGTGAGAGATAAGAAAGAGATTGAGAACCTATTTGCGGATCATCTATCAAGGTTAAATCAAGAAGGACTGAAGAAGCATGATGATGGTATGCCAATCGATGAGACATTTCATGGTGAACATCTCCTTAATATTGCTTCCAAGGAACTTCCATGGTTTGCAGATATTGCAAATTATCTTATGAGTGGTGTTCTTCTTAATGGTATGGATTATAGACAAAGGAAAAAGCTTTTACATGACAGCTAATTCTACTATTGGGAGGAGCCATTGCTTTACAAGAGGTGTGCGGATGGCTTGATTAGATGATGCATTCCTCAAGATGAAGTCCAAGATGTTTTGAACCATTGTCATTCTTTAGATGTTGGAGGACATTTTTGAGCTTTAAAGATAGCATCTAAGGTACTTCAATCTAGATTTTGGTTGCCTACTTTGTTTAAGGATGCTAGAGAATATATGCTTACATGTGATAGATGTCAAAGGATGGGAAACATATCAAAGAAACATGAGATGCCTTTAAAAGGGATTCTTGAAGTCAAAATCTTTAATGTTTGGGGAGACTTTATGGGTCCATTCCCTAATTTGTTAGGCTATAAGTACATATTGGTGATGGTCGATTATGTCTCCAAATGGTTGGAAGCACTACCAACCATAACTAATGATGTTAGAGTAGTTAAGAAGATGCATAAGAAGATAATTTTTCCAAGATTCGGAACCCCTAAAGCATTGATAAGTGATGGAGGTTCCCATTTTTATAACCATGTGACTGGAGATCTCTTGAAAAAATATGGAGTAACACATAAGGTTGCTACTCCATATCACCCACCAACAAGTGGACAAGTCGAGGTGAGTAATAAAGAAATTAAATGGATTCTTGAGAAAACAATGTCTTCTTCTAGGAAAGATTGGGCATTGAAGCTTGAAAATGCATTATGGGCATATAGGACAACCTTTAAAACTCCAATAGGTCTTACTCCTTATCAATTGATTTATGGGAAATCTTGTCATTTACCCATTGAGCTTGAACACAAGGCATATTAGGCAACAAGAGCTCTAAATTTTGATATAATGAAGGCAGGTGAGAAAAGTTTACTTCAACTCAATGAATTAGATGAATTGAGAATGAATGCTTATGAAAATGCTAAGTTATACAAGGATCATACTAAGTTGTGGCATGATAAGCATTTAACTAAGAAGGAATTTCACGAGGGTGAGCTTGTTCTCCTTTTCAATTCAAGGTTGAATTTATTTTCAAGAAAGTTGAAATCACATTGGTTAGATCCATTTAAAGTTGTTAAGGTATATCCTTATGGTGTAGTGGAAATTGCTAATAATAAAGGGGAAATCTTCAAGGTTAATGGACATCATTTGAAACTTTACTTGATTAATGATGGAATTGATTCAACCCGATCTATCTCTCTTTCTACATCTTAATGAAATCAAGGTAAGGTCAAGCTATAGACCTTTAAATTTAGTACGGTAAGACTAAACACATTTTTATATTTTATGTTTTTATTTTATTTCATTTTAGTTAGCAAAATTACTTTAAGTTTCTCTACTTATAAAGTTATTTATTATTATTATTTTGAAATCACATTTTCTTTTTTATTTTATATCATTTCTTTTTAAGTTAATTAATCTTATTTATTCACATTTCTTTACTTAAGTATTCTTAGTTTTAGTATACATTTGGTTTATAATTAGTTTCTTATCTCACTTTCATGCATTTATTTTACATATATTGCTTAGTTAATAAATTTGAAATTGTATTGCACATTAGAAGGACTATCATGACTCATTCCACTGTAACGAGTCATTACAAAAATAATCCATGCTGAGTCGTTAAGCTAGGAATGACTCATTCATCATGCACAAAAACATAACGAGTTGTTCCTATAGAATGACTCGATATAGATTGTGTCCGTGCTGACTCAACACCAAGTGCCGAGTCATCCCTTTTACATAGTTATGTGCATTTTACACATTTAGTTCCACAGACTTGAAGCAACCATAAATTAGCACCTTTTTACATTTTTTTAATATTTATTTATTTTTAATACAATTTTAGATTTGAAAAGTTGTCTTTTTCCCAAAAATGGTCACGCCTTTTCACATCTCCACACACTTTTTCAAATATATACCCGCCTTTTCACTTATTTCTTACACACCCTTTTACTATCACTTACACCCCTATACCATTTATAAATATACCCTTTTGACCACCCAATCCCCCATCTCTTCCATTCTCAAATTTCCAAATGAATTTCAACACTTACATATACTCACAGACCTCCTATTCCTTCATCTTCTTTATTCTCTCTTCCATAAACATAAGACTTTTCCTTTCTTCTCTACCAAATCCTACCTGAATCCACACTTTCCCCTTTCCTATTCCATTTTTTTTACTTGCTTTTACATTTTTTTTAATTTATCCTCTACATATTTTTGCATTTTTTCAAGCAATACTAACACCATGGGAAAGACTAGAGGATCATCATCCAAGAGGCCACACATTGACGAAACCTATTAAGAGGAGGAAGAAAATCTAAGCAAGACTTACAAGGCTAAGTTTCTAATCCTTTTATATGCAGAAGGTGATAAGTTGACAATACTCAAGTTTAGAGAAATCTTAGGTTGTAAGTACATTCCAAACTCTCTCTTGAACAATGTGGGTATGCTTGAGGTGTTTGATCAAATGTTAAATCAATGTAGTCTTAAGAAATTTATTTCTATGCATGAGGACACCTATGTTGATTTCATTATTGAATTTTACACTACCTTGGATGTTAATGAGAATAATTCCCAAATTTTGGAATTTAGGATGGAAGGAAAGAAACACCAATTAAACTATTCTTTCATGCATCGAGTGTTTGGTTTTAAAAAGGATGGGTTTTGTGATCCCCCATCTACCTTCAAGTTGAATGAATTTTGGACATTTTTTACTAATTTTTAAACCCTTTTTCAACCTAAAAAAGCTAAGGCAATGTTCATTAAAGATATGAAATACTGGTTGTTGCATATGGTTCTAGAATGTGTTGTTTTTCATAAGTCTAAGTTTAATAGGGTTTCTACACAAGAAATGTTTCTTATATGGTGTATTCATAACAAGAAGAAAATTTGCTAGACCTATTGGATATTCAATCAATTGTTGTCTTGTGCTCTACATAAGGAGTCACCCTTAACACATGGACATGTGATCACAAAAGTAGCTAAGGCTTTGAATATTAATCTTGATAATTATACTTGCAAGGTTGAATGCTCTTATTTTACTAACCATGCTTTTGTGAGAGGGGAAGTCATTGATGTAGGATTATGATTTATTCCTGCCTGATCACGTTCTTGTTAGCGTGGGCTTGCTGGGTCATCTCAGGTTGCAGAACCTCTAATCACTTTTAAATATCGAATAGAAAGTGATCTTGAAGGCAAACTTCCTTAATATCAACCATTTGGAGATGTTCCTTTGCTAACCTATCCTTTTCAAAGTGCACCGGGCTCTTCACCTGATCACCCTCCTATTTAGGACCAAATTTTAAACAATCAAATTGCCATGCAAGAGCAAGTGAATGAGATGGAGTTTCACAAAAAATAATTGGTTCATCGTTAACGAAAAATGGAGTACAAGTTGCACCAATACTTTGCTTAATTTGGATACTCAGTCTCCACCTACTACTCCAACTAATGACTAAGGGAGTTTTTCTATCCTTTCCCTTACTTTTTTTTTACATTGAGGACAATGCATGCTTTTAAGTGTGGGGGAAGGGATATTAGTTTTAATATTAGTAATATATATTAGGGTGTTATATATGTTTGTGTTTGTGTGTTTGTGCTATATTTTTGTGTATTTGCATTAATTTTGTTATTCATTTTGCTCCTATATTTAATAAGTAGCCATCCTTAATAGTCTTTTTAATTTTGATAAAGCCAATATGTTTTGTTAATAATGAATTTCTTATTGCTCAATTGGTAAAATTTTAAGTTTCATGTAGTATAAGTAGTAAGTTTATGTTTTTTTTAATCTCTTATTATTATTTTTAAAGTTTAAAGAATGCTTTAGTCAACTCATTAACTATGCTTAAGGCCAGGTAGTAATGATTTAAAGTTAGGTTTTCTAGAGACTTAGGTAATTTTAGGGAAAATATAGCCATAATACATATGAAAGTTGCTTTTCAATAATGGATGAAGACTTTAAAAAAATAAGAAAAATAAAATAATAAAGAATGCTTGTGATGTGATGCATCTTGAGTAAGTTGTGTGCAAATGAGTATGCTCCTTAGTTGCATTCATTTGGAAAGGGATGTAAAATGTCACAAGTAGATAGATCTCGAGTAAGTTGTGTGCATTTGTGTTTGCTTCTCATTTGCATTCATTCAGAAAGAGAACATCTAGTAAGTATGCTTATGAATAAAAATGTCTAAAAAAAGCCATGATAAAAGTATGTTGATATGTGTGCTTAACATTGTCTTAAGGTTGCTTTTGCCTCTAGAATTTCTAAGTTTGAAGCATGACTATTTTGGCTAAGTAGCTTGCTTAGAATTTTGATTTTATTCTTAGTATATTGAGATAAATTGGTAAAATTGTTGCTTATGCTATGAGACTTGTTTATTTTATTATTGTTGATCATTGAAAATTCACTTATTGAATTATCCTTTTCTAACTTCATTCATGATTAAAATGACTTGATAAGGAGGCTACGTTTATTATGGAGTAAATGAAAATTTTATTAACTTTTTCATATTTGATCATACTTGCTTGAGGGAAAGCAAGGTCTAAGTGTGGGGGAGTTTGATACAATGCAAATATGCATACTTATTTAAGGTATTTTAGTAGTTATTTTTATTTGATTTTAGTTATGATTGTGTGTTTTTAGTTATGCAAGTGTTATTTTTATTTCCAAGAGCTATATTGTACCTATTTAGAAAACTTATAATGAAGGGATCTAAAGTATACAACTAACCTATAAAAATCTAATATAAGGGTATAGGCTTTGAATTTTTTATCTACAGTATGTAGAGCGAAGTCTACTAGAATGCTAAAACATCTTCGATACCATTTTAGCATTTCCTTATCTACCATAGAGACAAACAAGTCATAACTAACTTGCTCTCATAGAGCCATGGATCCTATTCAATAAAAAAATAAAAAAAAGAATATGGAGGAGAGAAGAGGTTTCACTTGGAAAGAAGTATGCAAGCTCATTGCAGAAGGCCTTGAAACATGCGAGAGAGAACTTAACAAGAAAAGAAGACAGAAAGAAAAGTGAAAAGTGTAACAAACAAATGGGTATGATCTATTTAAAGCACTGTGGAAAGTTCTAAAATGACCATTATTGCCCTAATGAACATTTTTGTTTCCCCCATAGCAGCAAGGGTAATTGTGGGTAAGAGAAAAGCCTATTAATCAAGCAGCTATTATTATAGCAGTTGAAATGTCTCATCTTTTGACACATAAATAGACGTGACGATTACAAAAATCAAAATTCAAAAAGGAAAATCAAAACACATGGCAGTTGATAATCCTACTCCTCTCGCTGTCATCTGTCTCCTTCATTAGCACTTAGGTCACACTTTTAATGCACTAAGACTATACGACACTTAGGCTGCACTTTTAATGCATCGAGCATCAAAGCTCTAGTGATGGCTGGTTCTGCCAAGTTGTCTCCATATTGGCAGGTTAATCCTTTACACTGAGAATTTTTATTATAGGTTCAGTGCACTCAAGTCAAGTTGGCACTTTTATGATGTTCTTATACGATAATTTCAAGACTCGGTACCAAGCTTTATCTTTTCCTATGATTGAGGCTGGCCAACTCACCTCATCCTTCCATATCATATACAATGATTCAAGCAGTTTCTCTCTAGACATAAGAATGACGTTTCTATAACCTTACAGACTCTGATACATCGAAAATAAATTTCCAAACTAACTTTTAGGGGGGACTCTTAATATCCCATATACATATTCTTATTTAATTAAGGTCTTTATTTTCCTATACAAGGTTGCTTGTAAAAAGAGGATACCTAAAACAAATAGGAGAAGGTTCTTAATTAAAGAGACTCATGGATAGGAGGAAATACTCTCCTAGTATATATAGGACTTTCGTCAAAGAGGAATCCTATTCCTCTTAGGTTTTAGCATCACTATCCTTGTAAAATAGGACCTCATATCCCTCATTCTCATTCATTCTATTCTCTTATACTCATCACTCTTTTTATGTCTATAAAAATCTTTCTCTATATTCTTTGACTTAGGCACTAGAGGGTTTGTAGGGATCCTTCCCACCTCTCACCTTACCCATCTTTAATTCCTTATAGGGTTACCAGCTTAGGAGTTCCGGAAACAAATTTTTACCTTTGTTTAGATGTTTATTTTTTTTATTAATTACTATTCCTAAACCATAATTATTATTCATAAACTATTCTTTTATAAGAATTTTTTACTTTTTAATTTGTTTAGTCAATTATAAAACTTGCACTAATTATCAAAAAATAACAATCTTTTTTCACGTTTTATTCTTAATTTTTAATTTTATAAATAGTTTATAATATCATACACATTGTTTTATTTTTATTTTTCCTATCATAATGTTTTTAAAAAATATTATAAAAATCAAATTCCATGATTAAAAACATATATTGTAAAATTCATCATACAAAAAAATTGTTGTAATTTTAATTTTTAAGACAAGTGTTATAACATATCAATAGTAGAAAAATAAATGCTATATTTTTTTTATTAAATGGACTTTTTGCAGTATAATTTAATTAAAGTATTTGCTAGGATATATATGACCTAAATTACATGTAAATTGATTTTAACTCTATTCATTGAATTTATGAATACTTTTAATATGATAAATCATTGTTGAATTTTATAATGCTTTTTTTTTTTTAAAAAAATCTTGTGCTATTTAAAAAATTTAAAATAAAAAATACTTTTTTTAATCACATAATTTGATTTTTAAATTATTTTTAAAAAATAATGATAAAATAAAAATAAAATCTTGTGCATATGATATTAAAAAAAACCTCTTTATAAAAAAATATATGTTATTTACTATTATTGGTGAAAATTTTACAATCAAGATAAGTTAAAGTTAATAGTAGTTACAAAAAAATAAATGACTATATTAAATTTTATTAACGTAAAAAAAAAAAACCCTCAGTTACAAGTAATTTTAAAATGTTGAACATCAAATAATGAATTTGGAAGGAAAATGAAAAAAAGTAGTTTAGTAGTTGTAATTAGTAAAAAAATAAATATTTTCAAAAAATGATAGTTATGTAATACTAAAAAAATAAAAATGAAGTGCAAAAATGAATGGGTGGAGTGTAAAAATCTGCACCCTTTTTATTGCCTTGATGCCTTTTCGGGGTAAAACTGTCATTTTCATCATAAAGTAGATATTTTTATAGTGAAAATTATATCTTTATCACTTTAATTATTTAATTATGCATTTTATTATTTTTAATTACATTTTTATTATTTTTATTATCCCTTTTGATAAATTTATTATTCTTATCATAAAGTTCTCATCTTTATGGTGAAAATAATATTTTTATCATCCTTTTTACTATTACTCTTACATGGTTATTATTTTTATTGTGAACTTATTATCCCATGTCATTTTTATTATTTTCTTTGATAAATTTATTATTTTTATCATAAAATTAATGTTTTTATAGTAAAAATAATATCTTCATCACTTTTTCCATCTTATTTGTACCTCTCCACTTTTAATTTCTTTATGTTTGTCTCATCATAAAAATCTTATTTTGATAATTAAAATGATGTCCTCATACCAAAATACCCAAATCCCAAAATCTTGCATCATGCTTTTTCATTAGTATCCTTGCTTGCTTATGTGTTTAATTATCTTTATTAATTTATTTCGAGTTATGAATGAATGAAATATATTAAATTGTCCTAAATGTGACATGTGCTTGTATGTGTGTGAAAACTAAGTCTTGTTTTGCAGGTTTATTAGAATAGGATTTGATTTCTTTTTCTATTTTAATGTAATTAATAGAATAGGCTTTCCAAGGCAATGTAATCCTTAATCCCGATTCCCCCCTTCATTTCTATTTTGGATGTATTTATTATAATATGCTCTTCTTTGTTAGTTATAATCCTTAGTCCCTTTCCTTTTTTTTATTATTTTGCTTATTTGCTTATTTGCTTATTTTACTTTTACTATTTCTTGCATGCCTGTGTGGTACGTGCTTACTTGCTTACATGATTATTTGCTTGATTAATGCTTGTTTATTTATTTATCTTATGATGTATGCTCACTAATATAATTATCCCACATTCCAATTTCCAATCTAAGTTGACTAATGATCAGGTGTGGTAAATGCATCATAAAATCAAAACTAGGGTGAAGTAGTTAATGAATAAGCAACAAGTATAATAAGAAACAAGATAAGTAACTTTTACCCTTAAACTTGGATTCTCTAGTAAAGGAAGTGAATTTTATATTCACTTTCTCCCAATTCAGATCGGGTGGTGACTCCAATCTACAAGGCCTATTAAGGTAGACCCTCCTATAAACAATAACAATAAATCTGGTAGATGGTCGCCATTAGCCTATGTGCTCTGATAATTGCATCAATCTTATGACATCTCCCTCGAGATGATCTAACTAACTATAGGGTTTTTGGCAACTCCACTAGGGACTACTGATTTAAGGGGGTATGAATGAAAGGCTGTTTCACATTATGCATAACTTATTTATTCATCTTCACAATAGTATAACTGCATTTCACTACACTCACCACGTGCACCTTAGTCCTTAAACCCTTGATAATGGTGGATGACATTGCCACCATGATTCCACTCAAGTTATGGGTCAACAAAATTATCATTATAACCTTTAGCCTTTACTCGATCAAGAAAAGCTATAGGGCTTAAAGTGACATGGCATGGGTCCCAAGTGTAAAATAGGGTATAGTTTTTCTTGAGTCAGTAAAAGAATGCTAGACTCACTGACTAGAGTCTGTAACCTTAGTCATATAGGGGCATTCTTGCTAAAGGAACCTTTAGCCATAAGCTTGTCATAGCCCATATAGATAAACTAGTAGAAATCTCTGCTAGGATCCCAACTAGCTCTTACATGCTATCCTTATCTTGATAATGCCAGTTTGACCTAATAGTCACAAATGATATGATGTCTCTAGTGTCTGCCAACATTCATTGTCATTATGTTACCCCTTATAGATTGTTCACACTTAGAATTGTGTGATCCTCGTTTACCTTGTGTAAGTCAATGCATAAGGATTAATGAGAATCATGCACCTCAGTTTGGATAGTTTTTAAGTCCTAGAATCGTGTGATCCTCATTTACCTTGTGTAAGTCAATGCATAAGGATTGATAAGAATCATGCACCTTGATTTGGATAGTTTTTAAGGCCCCATAAATAGTAATATCTTTTGACGATATAACTTGTAGAAGTCATCCATTTGTCCTTATCATATCAAATGAGCGTATAGGGAATTTAACTAGAGTATGGACACTCATTCTGAAAGAACCAAATTATAAACTATCAAATGAAACCTTTATATCTCTTAGTAAACACATTGAATGTCGTTGAAAAGGAACACAAACTCATATCCCTTTGGTTGACTATAGTCCGTACACTTGCAAGTCCATATAAACTATATACACCATTTGTGACCTAAAAATTGAGCCTCTCATTGACATTATGTATTTACCTGGAGTATATATGGGTATTGCCTCTAGTTTACCTTTTAAGTCTAATCATCATGGATTAAAATAGCTTAGTTCAAGAGCAAAACTATAGTCCCCCAATGGCTATAATTTGAAAAGCCACATAAGATAGAATTTTCTACCATATGGAATGATAAGGTTGGAAAGAGTGATTGCTTGCATTTCATTTATTCATTTTGCAAGTTTTATATTAACCCTATTTGTTCATTTTATTTTATTTTCTTTCTTCATGCATATATACATCATTAGGTGGGTTCTTTCTTCATAGGACATCTTATCATATGCTAACCCAAGATCTTCTTGTAGCCATTTTGCATCATCATATTAGCAAGATAATAACTCCCATGACATGTATACACGCTAACCCTTATCTTTTGTAGAATTCATTACATCATGCATGCATGCATCGTTCTTTTTATCATCATAACATGCATCTTATAAACATAGAAACATAGCTCCTTAAAAACCTCATAGGCTCAAAGTTACTAAGCACACCAGTACTAGTCCTATTATTCCTATGACTGATCCAGGTCAAAAGATAATGGCTCAGAATATAGAATAACAGTTAAAGGATGCCCTTAAGAAACTGATGAGTGATGGGACTTTATTTGACTTTGTAAAGAAAGAGATGAAAGCCATAACAGAACATATGATTTGCGAGAAAGGAGACCAGGGAGAAACTTTTACGCAGTTAATGCAAAGATTGATATAGGAAAAGACACAGTGCCCACTCTAGGTTTGTTTATTAACGGCGATGAGTATTACTAGGCTATAAGAGGGACACTTCCCTAGTTGCTTGCCAAACCAATCAATTTGACTAAATTTGAGCCATCGAAGGAGGTTAAGATATTGGCTAACAAGATGGATTAGCTCGAATTCTCACTTAAAGAAAAGAGTACCATAATAAGTCGTGACTACATCGACTTCTCATTATTTAAGGATGAACCTCTACTTAAAGATTTCAAATTCCTAAACCTCACTAAGTTCAATAGTACTGGAGATCCTTGAGTCCACTTAAGGCAGTCTGCTACTTTAATGGCTTCTATAAAGTTGATTGAATCCCAAATCATGAAGTTTTTCATTACTTCATTAAAAGAAGGGCCAAGAGTATGGTTCTTTGATATGGAAGATGAAATCTAGAATGATTGGATACTTCTTACATAGAAGTTATCAAGTAGTACAAGTACAACACATAGCTAAACATCATAAGATATGACTTAGAAACCACTATATAGAAGAGTAGTGAAAGTTTTTAGGATTACATCACTTGATGGAAAGGGAAAGTTGCTTTGATGAGAGATAAATCTCCAAAAGATGAATAGATAGAACTAGTAATCAAGGGAGCATTGCCCTACTTCTGTAAATAGATGTTGTTTGTTCATTACCTTACCTTTAAAGCACTTTGCTGAGCTAGCATTCGAATCAAAGACGAAGAGACCACTCAACCCAAGAATCCTTAATACAAGCCAATGCAACCTAGCCAAAACATTCATTCCACCAAAATAAACCTAACTATCAATGCCTTAAAAAATCATAAATACTTTAACTTTAACCTACCCTTTATCCAAAATCTTCCAAAGACTCTATAAAAAAGGCCTCCATATATAATCAGAGTATAAGAACACAAAAATATGAATGAATTTCTTATTATGTCATTCATCAAATATAAGGATATATATACAATCAGTTTATATATTTAATACCTATTCTAAATATATTAGCCTATATATTTACTTCCTATTCTAAATATATCAGCCTTTATATTTACTTCCTATTCTAAATATATACAGTTATAGCACTCCCCCTCAAGCTGGAGCATAGATGTTAATCATGCCCAACTTGTTACAAAGGTAATCAATCCGAATCCCATTAAGTGCCTTTGTGAAGATATCTCCTAATTATTTTCCAATCTTCACATATCCTATAGAAATTAAGCCTTGTTGAATCTTTTCAAGAACAAAATGACAGTCAATCTCAATGTGTTTGGTTCACTCATGAAATACTAGATTAGATGCAATATGTATTGCGGCTTAGTTGTCACACCATAATTTGGCTGGCATTGAAACTTTGAGACCCACTTCACTGAGAAGTTGATACACCCACATTAGTTTACAAACAGACTGTGCCATGGCCCTGTATTTAGATTATGCACTTGATTGAGAAATTACATTATGTTTCTTGCTTTTCCATGTCACTAAATTTCCTCCAATAAATACATAATATCCTGAAGTGAATCTCTGATCTTCCTTACTTCTTGCCCAATTAACATCTAAAAAACACTCAATCCTAGTATGACCATGATTGCTATATAGAATGCCACATCTAGGAGCTCCTTTTAAAAAACCCAAAATCTGTTCTACTACCTTCTAATGATCGATAATTAAAGATGACATATACGAACTAACCACACTAACTAAAAATGTAATATCTGGTCGTGTCATAGTGAGATAATTCAACTTCCTAACCAATCTTCTGTATTTCTCAGGATCCTTAAATAATTCACCATCTTTTGTAAGTTGTAAGTTAGGAGCCATTAGAGTACTGTATGGTTTAGCCCTTAATTTTCCTATTTCAGATAGTAAGTCTAGCACATACTTCCTTTGAGATAAGAAGATTTCTTTCTTACTCCCAGTCACTTCAACTCCCAAAAAATATCTTAGCATTCCCAAATCTTTAGTATAAAATTGAGTATGGAGAAAGGATTTCCAAGATAAAATCTCTGTAGTGTCACCACCAGTGATTACAATGTTGTCCACATAGACTGCTAATAGAATGATGCCATTATCAGATCTTTTATAGAAAATAGAATGATCTGACTTACTCTTCTACATGCCAAACTTCTCAATAGCCTGACTAAACTTGCCAAACCAAGAATGGGGACTTTGTTTTAAACCATACAAAGATTATGCAGATGACATACTTTCCCATACTCCCTTTGAGCAACAAAACTAGGTGGTTGCTCCATATAGACCTCCTCCTAAAGGTCACTATAAAGAAAGGCATTTTTTATGTCTAACTAATGCAAAGGCCAATGATGAGTAGTTGCCATAGAAATAAAGAGCCTGACAGAAGTAAGTTTAGCAACATGAGAAAATGTGTTAGAATAATTCATTTCATATGTCTGAGAATATCCTTTAGCAACAAGTCGATCTTTCAATCTAGCAATAGATCCATCAGGATTTACTTTTATTGTAAACACCCATTTACACCCAATAGCCTATTTTCCTATAGGTAAAGTTTCCAAGGTCCAAGTACCATTGACATCCAAAGCATTCATCTCCTCAATCATGGCATTACGCCAGCTAAAATGAGCTAAATCTTAATAAGCAGTTTTAAGAATAGAAATAGAATCGAGAGATGCAATAAAAAAAGAAGAAGATGACAAATGATTATTAAGAAACAAAAGAAGAAACTGGATAAGCTCATGTATGTTTACCTTTAGGGAGAGCGATGGGAAGATCATCATTAGGAACTGGATTTGATGATAAAGAAACTGGCTCATTAGGACATAGAGCAGGAGGATTAGGAATAGGTACAACAATAGTAATAAGAGGTTGTGTTCGATGAGAATATGTTTGTGTGATAGGAGGCTTAACAGGATTGGAATGAGGAGGAATAATTGTATAGACTAGTAAATCATCCTCCTCCCCTTAACCAAGAGGACATGAAGAAGAAGAAAATGGTGTATGTTCCAAAAAATGTAACATCAGTGGACACAAGATACCTTTTAAGACTCAGATAATAACATTTATGTACCTTTTGCAATTGAGAATATCCAAGAAAAATACACTTCAAAGATTTTGGATCAAGTTATGTAACCTGAGGGCGGACATCCCGAACAAAGCAAGTGTAACCAAATATCCTAGGTTCAATGGGAAATAATGTTTTATTACGAAAAAGAACATGAAAAGGAATTACACTAGATAGGATCAAGGAAGGCATCTGATTGATCAAAACATAAGCTGTAGAAACAACATCAGCCTAAAATTTTTTTAAACCTACATTTGAAATAATAATGCTCTAGCAGTTTCAAGAAGATGTCTATTCTTTCTTTCAGCAACACCATTATGAGAAGGTGTATCCACACAATATGTTTGATGAAGAATACCATGCTGAATCATATAATTTTGAAAAGTTTTTGACAAGTATTCCTTAGCATTATCACTTCTTAAAATTTGTATAGGCACACCAAATTGATTTTGAATCTCAACATAAAAAGCAAAAAAATGAAAGAATAATTCAGATCAATTTTTCATCAAATATAACCATGTCATTTGAGAATAATCATTAACAAAAGTAACAAAATATCTAAACCCAGTTTTAGATGTAACTGGACAAGGACCCCAAACATCAGAATGTACTAACTCAAAAGGAGTATTAGCTTATTTATTGACTTTTGGACTTGAATTAAAATGATAGTGTTTAGCAAATTGACAAGATTCATAATCTAAAGAAGACATGCTAAGAAACTGAGGAAAATTTTGCTTAAGAACATGAAAAGAAGGATCACCCAATCGATAATGTCCTTCAATAGGAGTGACAACTCTGGTACAGGCTACAGACTTTGGTATTTGCATATCAAGGATGTAAATACCTCTAGACTCATGTCCCTTACTAATAATCTTCTTCGTTATAAGATCCTAAAATAAACAATAATCATGAAAGAATGAGACACAATAATTAAGACTTCGATTGAGTTTACTAACAGAAAGCAAATTGAAGGATAACTGATGTAGATTAAGAATAGATGATAAAGTGACTGATGGTGTGAGATTAATTATTCTAGATCTAGTAACAAGAGAGGTAGATTTATATGACTAAAAGGTAAAGAATAAGTTAGAACTACCTATCATGTGATTTATAGAACCAGAATCAATGACCCAATTTAAAGAGGAGGAAACAAAACATGTATTGGGTTTACTTGACTCTGTAGAAGCAAAACTGGATTGAGGTTTCATTGCTTCTTTAAGCTAAGTCGATCTTGTATATTCATTTGTAGGTATCAAAATAAGATTTTTAGAGGTCTCAGAAGTAGATGCATATGAGCATACTGAGCTCTCCTATACTTAAATCTCTGACAATCTTGCTTGATATGACCTGGTTTATGACAATAGTGATACACAAATTCCCCTGACTCTTGTCCATGAGTTTCAATATTGTTGTTATAATTATTGGATCCCATGCCCTTATTACCACCACCACTCTTGTATTGTTGTTTCCCTAACTCAAAGGTGTTATATTGGCTAACAAAAGCATTGTTAGGCTGAGTAGTTTGAACAATAGGTGAACTTTTTGTATAAAGAACCCTACTGAAAGCATCTTGTAAAGAAGAAATCTCTAAACCAGAAAGAATATGAGATTTAGCAATTTTAAACTCAGACAGAAGACCAGCTAAAAAACTCATAACAACCTTCTTCTCCTGCTGAGTTTATTGTACAATCACATTAGTAATGAACAAAAGTAGCATGTTGAGTTCTTCATATGTTTTCTTGAAATCCAAGAAATAACTGGTGAGAGACCTATCACCTTTTTCTGCCCTTATAAAATGCCTTACACACATCATAGATATGAAAGGCATTTCGCTTTCCAGAATATAAAAATTCTAAATAGTTCATTAATTCCTTGATTGTCCTACAGTGAGTTATCATACCAACCACTTTACTATCAATAGAATTTCATTTCTGTAAAAACAATCAAGCATCCTCTCTCATCCAAGGCAGTCTAGAATCATCTTTAGGAGGATCATCAGTCAAGTGGCTATCTATAAAAATATTGAGCAAATATAGTTCAATAGTTTGACTCCAATTAAGATAGTTCATACTATTAAGTTTATGTTTTGTGATTTTTGACATTATCAGAAGCATATAAAAAACAACAACACTCTTTTTCTTTGCCATTTTTCAAAAGAACAACCAATAAAAAAGGAAAAACCTCAAAGAAATTAGAACTGAATACTAACAGATTTTGAATAGCTGAATACTCTCACAACGGTGCAAATTCAGACCTACATAGATGTGGAATCAAGAAGGATAGACAAATACAAGTCGAACAAGGCTGATCAGAGCAAATTTTGATAGCTCACACACCTTCATGCATCGATGCATAGAATCTGGGTAGTAGCTTTTCGTAGTGCATGTGGCTCATGCGCTTGGATTCCAGTGACAATCTTTGGGTGTTGACTGATCGGCACACAGTGCTCCTCCCTAGGCTAGCGGTGTTGATAGAAAACCCTCCTAAGTTGATGGACTATTCTCACCCTCACTCACTCTTAACAACCCAGAACTTTGATTTTCTTAAAAGCAGAAAATAACCTGCTCTGATGCCATGTAATCAGAGTATAAGAACACAGAAATATGAATGAATTTCTTGTTATGTCATTCATCAAATATAAGGATATATATACAAGTATAGGAGGCCTAATTTAGGAAGGAAAATCTCCTATTTACTTCATATTCTAAATATATCAGCATATATATTTACTTCCTATTCTAAATATATCAGCCTTTATATTTACTTCCTATTCTAAATATATATAGCTATAACACCATCAATGCCTAGCCATACAACTAATGATTGCTACATCCTAAAAGACTGTATCTAAAACCTTATAGACTCTGGAAAGATCAAAGATCCTAAAAAATAACCCAGTATCAAAACCAACCCTCTACCTAACTACTAAAACATGTCACGACCAACATGTTATGCTATCTCCTTAAGGTTGTCAGAGTCCTTTATTGAGAATTCCATTTAAGACATTTCAGAGAATGAAATAGAGAAACTTTAAAGGGAAGAAAATGAAATATTGGCCATACTGGAAGCAGATTTTGTAGGTTTAATGTATGACTCGATTGATGATGAGATGGATCCTTCTGCTTACTAGTACGTATCCATGCTTCCTACTTGCACACCTTATATGATGATGCGAAGATAGATACGTCAAATAGCAATGAAGAGAGACGGGGAAGTTATTAATGATAGAGGACCAATTAAATTTTATGGAGTAAAAGAACCGAAGGAAAAAAGTAAAGTTTGGGACTTATTGGGACAACCATCTAGAAAGTTCAATTTTAAAGTTAAATACGCTGCTCTCCCTTCAGTTGTCTTTAAAGAAGGAAGACATTGTACCTTCTAAAGGGCGAAATGAGTTTAAGAAAGAAGATGATATCATTGCCATTCAACTGCCAATCATGCTATGTGTAATAGGAATCAATATATGGTTTTACTTTGATAAGGAACCATTAGTTAATCATATGATGAGAAATGGAAGAGTTTATCAACCTGTTGAGAAAGATCTGGTGAAAGGGAAATAAACTACCAAAGAATTTGCAAAGGAGAATAAGCTAGCCATTCAAGTGGAAGAGACTCAATTTTGAAATAACTCATGAAAAATCAAGCTCAAGTTAGTATTTATAACCTTGATGAGGTTATAGAAACACTAAGAAGTTCTAGCACATGCTTTGGATCATACAAAGATCTCTTTAGATACCACTCCTAAGGACATGATAGCTTCGTTACTCTTATAACCCATTAGCATTGTTTACTTCTCTAATGATGATCTTTCATTAGAAGGGAAAGCTCATAATAGACCTTTGTTCATCTAAGTGGTCATAAAAGCCAATAAGACATCATGTGTTATGGTTGCTGATGGATCAGCCATCAATATCTGCCCACTCAGGTTACTCCATAAGTTCAGGATGCTGGTTAAAGAGCTTGAAACATCTAACTTGATGATTATGGTTTATGATGACTCCAAAGAGCAAGTAATAGGAACCTTCAAGGTGACTATTACTATAGGAGAGATTGAGTCTATTGTGGAATTTACAATGTTGGATATCCAACCTACATTTGCTTTATTATTAGGAAGACCTTAGTTCTATCCATTGGGAGGATTACCATCCACTTTACATTAGAAATTCAAGTTCCCACTTAATAAAAAAGTAGCCATTGTTAAAGCTAAGACTAACATCTTGGTTGGATGCATGAATGTAGCCCTTTCAGTATTTTAAGTATCAATGATAAATAAAGATGGGGTTAGTCTAAATGTGACAACCATGATGAAGAAAATGACTTATAAACTAAGAACTAGGCTCGAAAAGAAAAAGAAGGGGATCTTAAAATTGCCAAACTTCAAAGGACAAACTAGTAAGCAAGGATTAGGGTATAATCCAACCACAAATAAGGGAAAAAAGACTATCTTCATTTTTGAGGGCCTCCCTAAGTACCAAGATCAGCCTGATGAGTGGGAACTCAATAAGATCAAGAAGTTGGGTTTCAAGATATTTACCAATATAATCAGTAGTATAAGGAAAGGAAAAAATTATATTGAGGAAGAAGGAATTATCTTTGTTACTAAGATTGACCGGGTTTTGCAAAGTATGAGGTTAGAAACTGAAGCCCTTAGCTATGTCGACATCGCAACTCTCATCGAGTCCAACATAGAGGACATCTTGTTTGATAATACACCTACTCTTAATGATATTTGTATTATTAATCTATTTAAATCTTTTGATGTATTGAACTCTAAGTATGATACAATGAAATATGATTCTTCTTACTTGTGTGATGTGTCTTATGATAATGATGAGCATTTCATTGAACCTTAAATGAGTATAATTGACATTCATTCCATTAACACTAAATCATTTAACATGGGCACAAATGAAAATCCCCATATATTGCATATTTCAAAAGATGTTACCCTTGAAAAAAGAGAGACTTAGAAAAAATATTAACAAAATACTCAAAAGTATTCCTTTGGGCATATGACGATATGCCTAGTATCAATAGGGACATCACTCAGCATTGCATCCCAATTAAAGAGGGGTGTAGGCTATTGAAAGAGAAGTTATGAAGATTAAGACCAGAATGGGTGCAAATGGTAAAAGAAGACATATAAAAGCATATCAAGGCTAAGTTCTTAGAGGTGGTAGATTATCCAAAATGGCTAGCAAATGTGGTTTCAATGCCTAAAAAAGGTGGGAAAGTAAATTTACGTGGACTATAGGGACCTCAATAAAGCATGCCTGAAGGATGATTTTCCCTGCCTTATATATATGTTCTGATTGACAATGCTACTGCATGTGCTATGTACTCTTTTATGGATGGATTTTCAGGGTGCAACTAGATTCTTATGGGAACCACTGAAAAAGCTAAGACCACCTTCATTATTAAATAGGGAACTTATTGTCATAGGTTAATGCCTTTTGATTTAAAGAATGCAGATGCAACCTATCAAAGGATGGACAAAGTAATGTTCCATGACATGATACACAAAGAGGTGGAAGTCTACATTGATGATATGATGGTGAAGTTAAAGACTTAAGAAGAACATCTAGCCACACTAAAAAGGTTTTTGTAGAGAGCAGACAAGTACAATATGAGGCTGAATCCTAAGAAGTACGTATTTGGGGTAACTTTAAGGAAGATATTGGGACACATAATTAGTTAGAGAGGAATTGAAGTTAATTCAAACAAGGTGATAATGATTCATGAAATTTTGATGCTAAAGACTAAAAAGGAAATCTAGGGATTCTTGGGAAAACTGTAGTTCATTAGTAGATTTATAGCCAGATTGATTGAAGTGTGTGATCGATATTGAAGTTGCTTAGAAAAGATCAGCCTGTGGTTTGAAACAAATAATGCTAAATTGCTTTTAATAGAATCAAGTACTATCTCATGAATCCACTAATTCTAAGACCCTTTAAAAAAGGGAAAGCCCTTAATCCTACACTTGGCAATTGAAGAGATCATAAAAGGAGCTATGCTAGTTTAGGAAAGAGAAGCATAAAGTGAACATGTAGTTTACTACTTAAGCAAGAAGATGCTGCCTTTTGAGAATAAATATAGTTGGTGAAACAAATATGTTTGGCAATGGTTTAGGTCATGAGAAAACTAAGGCACTACTTTCAATCTTACAAGATCTAAGCAGTTTAGAAGTTAGATTTCATGAAATACCTATTCGAATCACCTTCACTGGTTGGGAAACTAGCCAAGTGGATGGTGTTATTGATAAAATTTGATGTTGAGTATTTGACTAGGAAAATAGTTAAGGGGAGAGCATCCGTTGATTTTCTAGCATTAAACCCTACTTTAGACAACCAAGAAATACAACTTGAATTCCCAGATGATCTTACTATAGAAATTGAGATTCAAGGATGGTGCATATACTTTGATGAAGCAGTAAACTAGTTCATAGTAGGATTAGAAGTAATTCTATTAACCTCAAAGAATGAAGTAGTTCCTATAATGAAGAAGCTAATTGTTTAGGTTACAAACAATGAAGTAGAATATGAAGCATGCGTAATGGGAATGGAATCACTAATGGGCTTAAAAGTCACAAAAGTGGAAATATTGGGTGATTCGATATTGGTAATGAATTAGGTTACTAATGAATGGCAACTGAAAAAGCCACACTTAAAGTTGATTTAGCATTTATAGCAATTGGGACATTCATTTTAAAAATGAAAATTCATCCATTTATCGAGGAATCACAACTAGATGGCTGACGGTTTAGCATTACTAGCATCAATTTGGGATGGACCGATGAACATACTTATGAAGCCTCTAGTGTTATTGAAGTCAAGTCATCCATGCTATAAGAATGCGAGGGTGATGGAAGTAAGAGTGGATCAAAAGTTGTGTTTTAATGACATTTAACAATATTTAGACAAGCAGGAATACCTAGTAGGTGTAAGTGAAAGGATAAATTAATTATTAAAAAATTAGCAGCAAAGTTTACTCTTCATCAAGGTATTTTGTACAAGAGAACTTTAGATGGGATGTAGTTACACTGTTTAGATGAGGATGAAGCAAGCAAGGTAATGACAGATATTCATGAAGGAGTTTATGGCCTACATATAAATGACACAATACTAGCTAAGAAGAAATGAGACAAGGGGTCTTCTAGATGACAATGGTTGAGGATTGTGTTAAATTCATTAAGAGATGTCATAAGTGTTAGGTTCATAGGGACATCAGCCATTTACCTCACTCAAAATTGCACACCATGTCCTCTCCTTGGCCATTTTTAGTATAGGGACTCGATATCATAAGAGATTCATCCTACAGCCTATAATAGACATAAATACATCCTAGTTATAATTGACTACTTCATAAAATGGGTAAAAGCTGAATCTTATAGCAAATTGGGGCAAAGCAGGTAGCTAAGAGATAAATTCTATTCTATAGGTACAGAATTCCTCACCACTTAATTTTAGACAATAGGGTACAATTTTAAGGAGAATAATGGAAAGTTATTAAGATGTATAAGGTAAAGCACTACATGTCGTCACCCTAAAAGACTATTGGCTAATGGAGCAATAAAAGTAGCAAATAAAAACATTAAGAAGATCCTCTCAAAGATGATTGAAACTCACCGTGATTGGGTAACAAGTTACCATTTGCTCTTTAGGGATATTGTACTATAGTGAGAACATCTATGGGGGCAACTCCTTTCTCATTGGTGTACAGAATAGAAGCTGTGCTTCTAGTGAAAATGAAATCCCTCAAAGTCATAGTCGAAGTAGAGTTACTCGAGGCAAAGTGGGTAGAATAGAGGCTAATATAGTTAGATCTAATAGACAATGAAAGGTTGAAAACACTATATCACACTTAAATTTATCAAAGAAGAACCATAATGAATTTCGATAAGAGAGTTAGACAACATAACATCAAGGTTAGAGACTAGTGTTAGCATAGATGTGCCCTAGAGCCATTCTTGTGATGTATAATGACATTGTAAATTATCCCAAAAAGAATATTCTATTATTTAAAATGTTTATTTAATTGAATATTTATCCATTAGCATCATGTTAAAAATATTCATGATCAATAGTTAATAATATAAGCTACAAATTTATTTAGTACATATGCTATAAAATGTTCATAGTTATATAATTAATATTTGGATATTATTAATTAGACTATCACCTCTGTTTATTTTCCTTGATTAATATGTTATACTAATAGTGGGAGGTAGTGAGTCTCATGCTACTTGATATGAGATATCAAAATAGATATGTTGATATTAATATGATGGGTGGACCAAACAATGCCGTTAGATATATGATCGTATGGATATTCACTCATAGTCAATTATCACAATCTAGGTCATAATGGTGCATATAGTCCTTTGACCTGAGGTGACACAGTCATCCACATTTAAGTGGTTAGAGTTTGCTACCACTTACATACTTGTGTAACTTATACATGGGTATATGGCATGTGGTGGCTGTAGTTAGTTAAATGTAGGGATGAGTGTTTGATTAAGATGGGATTCATTACTTGGAGTGAACCAAAATAAGATCCTATGCTATCTAAGTCTTTTACTTAACGAAAGAGTTCCTAGCCAAGACAATATAGCTAGTAAAGTTTGACTTATCCTTGACCTTAAGCTATATTGGTATCTTTTAATAAAGGGATTTTAGTGCACGGTAATTATGACCAAAGGGTTTGTGTGAATTAATCAATATATTCATAACTAATTGGGTGGTTGTGATATCGATGCTAAGGGTCACTCACAACTTATGAGAACTAAATGTGAATAATTAGGATTTTCACATTTAGACTTGAAAGGAGTTTCAAATAATATCAAGTGTTGATATTATCATCTCATTGCCAAATTGACATGAACCTAGTAAGTCACACCTAAAAGGTTTTACCAAATCTCTATTTATGTTAATCTAATTATTGATTAAAAAGTTTAATCAATCAATTAAGATTATTGAAATTGGATTTTTGCTTAAAGGAATGGTTCTAGCATATCATGAAATCTAATTTCGCAAAAGAGTTTAATAATTAATTTGTGCTTAATTAATATGAGATATTAATTAAGATATTAAATTGATAATAAATACATGTTGTTTCTATTGGATTTGGATTAATGGCCCAAGTACATGGACCTATGCCCAAAAGAGTTTTGGACTAAAGATTAATCCAAAGCCTAAGAATCTTATCTAGACCCATTTGATTAATGGATTAGGCTAGGACCAAAAGTTGATCCAATAACCAAGCCCATATTGTTGACTTTGGCTACATTAAGATGACATTACATTGGCATTATGAGAATGGATGTAAAGAATTATATGGGATATATTTTCTATATAGTTCTTAACAATTGTCATCATCCTATATTAATGCATATATATATTCCAAGTGGATGAATTTGATCTAATTGGCCATGTGACTAGGAGTCTCCTTTTTCTCTACACTTATAACTTTTCATGTAAATATATCTAAGGGTTAGTAGATATCAATTGGTAAGAACATAATACATGAGAATCAAGGTAGAGAAAGCGTAGAGACACAAGAGACAAAAAGGAAAAGAAACACATATACAAAACTCAAGAGTTCTTATAAGGATCATCTAGTGCAAGTTTCATAAGGGTTTTTGAGAGAGGGTTCTTGCTACTACTTGATCAAGACAAGAAGGGGATTTATAAAAGCTTAGTGTTTTAAGCGAGAGGTCTCATAATTAGGAGACTTGAAGAGTTGAATCAAAAGAGCCAACCATTTAGTAGATTAATTATGGTTTATATTAAACACTTAGGAAATTGTAAGTATTCCACAATTTAGATTTCCTAAGTTTTGTATTTATACATATTAATGTATATTATCTATATGTTAAATTGTAAATTAGATCTTAGGGATTGGAATTCTTAATCAGATCAAGGGTTATTTGAGCAAAATTTTAAAATTTGCGCTACTTAGCATTATATGTCTAAGCAATATAAGCGATTCCTAACAATGGTATCAGATCTCCTTTTTGCACTTATATATTTTTTGATAATTACAAGTGTTATGATTAAAATTGATGTTGGTTGCAAGTGTTGTGGCTTAACATATCAAAAATAGCTTTAAGTGTGTGCATAATCTTGGCTGTGTTGACTCGTAATAGAGGGTGTGCTAACTCGTGACAGAGGGTGGCCGTGTCAACTCATCACGAGCATGCTGACTCATGATAGAGGGTGGCCATGCCGACTCATCACTGTTGTGAAAACTCATGACAAAGGGTGGTTATGCAAACTCATCACAGGCATGTCCTTGTCCCTCCTTAGGGCATTGTAGGGCTTTAAATGCGTGTTTTTGCTTAATATACATGCAAGGAATGATCATGGTCTTTATCTTACATCCTAAGTTTGTAATAATTATTATTTTTATTATTAGTTATGTAATTAAGTCTTAATTACATAGAACTAGGATGTATGGAATGCCAAGGAATGATTATACATCACAAGATTTGTGAAATAGAGCTTAAAGCATTCAAGTGGAAGATCCATTAAGATGGAGGTAATGTAATTCATTCTAAGAGTTATAATATTTTTTTAAAAGACCAATGATCATTCTATATTTATGCATTCATTATGCATGTTCAATGCATATATGTGATATATGAAATATAAAATGGCTAATGTGCAAAGTGAGACCTCAAATAAAGACCCAAAAATCTTCCAAAATAAATTTAGGTCTAGGCTCTCCACTGGAGCAATAATTTGTATGCTTTTGAACTATATACATCAACTATAAATACATAGGTATGTATATGAGATCCAAGAGATTAATGTAGTGTTATTGTTAAGCATGAGATGTTATGGGTGTATAGACACACTGTATGCTAAGAATGGCAAATATACGCACTTGAGGTATGTAGTGTTCAAGTCCATACACTTCACTGATCCAATGGTATGGACCTAACTAATGTCAAAGTCTAAGAATGGCAATGTGTACCTGAGGCCTGTAACATTAGGATCTAGATGGATGATATCTCATACGAGATGTGATGAATAAGAGTTATTTACTTAATGAAAACTAATATTCTAAGAATGGCAATGTGTACTTGAGGAATATTAGTAACTTATTAAGAACTTCATCACCCATTAGAAATCCATCCAACAAGGGATTTTCATTTCCTACTTAGGAAGTGTAGAATTTGCCAAGTTAGTGGGAGGCCATTACGATTAAATGTCCAATCTAATGGTATTATTATAATGTCATGGAACTAATCAATCTTGTTATGCTTTTATAGAATTTTGATAATATGAGATCTTTAAACCCATTAAGCATCATTCTTGATAACAATAGACTCATTGGACTTAATCTTGTTGATTGGCTTCGTAATCTAAAAGTTATTTTAGCCATTGAAAGCATATTGTATATTTTAGAACAATGTCCTCTTGGACCTCTTCCACCTAATATTTCCTAAGAGGAACATGACACTTTTGCAAAGTGGAAAGATGATGATCTGCAAGCATGTTGCATTATGTGGGCTTCTATGAGCAATGAAATTCATAGGCAACATGAGAAGTACACTAATGTAAAGGAAATCATACTTCACTTATAAGAGTTATTTAATGAAGAAAGTAGGATCACTATATATGAGATATTTATGTGGTTTTTTCATGATAAAATGAAGGAAGGTGATGACGTTGGAGCACACATGAATTCTATGATTAGTTCTATTGAGGAACTTGAGAGTATAGATTTCATAATGGATGCTCAACTTTAAATAGATTTGATCTTACAATCCCTTTTGGACTCATTTGGGAAATCTATTGCAAATTTCCACATGAATAATATTGACTAAAACCATACAGAACTATTAAACATGCTTGTGATAACCCAAAAGGCCATTCACAATAAGAAAGGGAAGGATGTAGCTTTGGTTGCCTACCTAGTATGACTAAGAAGGGTAAGGGCAACAAAAGCAAGAAAACTAAAGGAAAAGTTACTAAAGCTTTAGAAGAGTGAAAAAGAATAAAGGCAAAGAGAAGTTTGAGAACATAAATGAGGGAAAGTGTTTCTTTTGTGATGGAGAGGACATTAGAAAAGAAATTATCTAAAGTTCCTTAAGTCTATTTAGACTAAATAAAAGGACAAGATTGGAGAAGGTGAGACTTTATCTAATTTATTTATTTTTAAATGTTCTAAGAGCTCATCCGAGGCATAGGTATTGGATACCAGTGCTAGTTATCACGGTTTGAGTCAAATGAGGTGACTTTAAAGCTTGGAGATGGAGTAAGTATTGCTGCTAAAGCTATAGGAACCACCTTTATTGACTTGTATAACCATGTTTTGTTATTAAACAATGTTTTATAAGTACATAATGCTTTTAAAGACATTATCTCTATTTTTAGTATGACTATAAAAGGTTTCAAGTTTTTATTTAAGAGAGATGTATGTACTATCTATTTTGATAATGAGATAGTTGGCATGGGTTATGTATTACATGGTCTTTATTATATTAATAATAAATCCAATAATAATCATTATCCAACCAGTATGAATGTTATGAATACAATAGTAATTGATAATGACTCTAATCCAAAATATTTATGCACTTGTGATTAGGTCACATTATGGAAGACAGAATCACAAAGTTGGACAAGATAGGAATCTTAAGTAATCTTTAATTTGCATCCAATTTGACTTGTGAGGCATGTATCTAAGGCAAGATGACTCGGTCACCATTTCTTTGCCAAATGGAAAGTGCTAAAGAAATTTTGGAAATCGTACATAATGATGTATATCGGCCATTCAACCAAATGGCAAGAGGTGGGTTATACTACTTTATTACCTTTATAGATGATGTATCAAGGTTTGGACACTTGTATTTGATAAAATATAAAAATGAATCCTTTGAAAAGTTAAAGGAATTCAAGGTCCAAGTAGAGAACCAAGTAGGGAAAGGTATTAAAATCCTTTAATCAAATTGAGGAGGTGAATAATTAAATACCTAGTTCATGGAGTTCCTTAAGGAACATGGCATTATATCATAACTAACTCCACCTGAAACACCTTAAACTCAATAGTGTGTCCAAAAGGAGGGATCAAGCTTTATTAGATATAGTTTGATCAATAATGAGTTATACAGATTTTCCTACTTTCTTGTGGGGTTTTGCATTGTAAATTGCTGTTAAATCGTGTTCCATCTAAGTCTATTTCTACCACACTATATGAGATATGGCATGGTAAGGCATGAAGTCTCAAGCATGTTGAGATTTGGGGATGCCTAGCCTGCATTAAAAGGTTAAAAATAGATAAATTAGATGCAAGGTCAATTCAAGGTAGATTTATTAGATATCCTAAAGACTGTTTGGGGTATTATTTCTATCTTCATGCTGAATAGGTTATTTTTATAAGTATAGATGCAATATTTCTTAAGAAAGAGTTTCTTTAAGAAGGTGGTAAAGCTAGGAAGATAGCATTAGAAGAAAAGTCTTCTAATGATGCTAATCAAGTTGATTAAATGGATATAGATCAACCTCAAGAGTCTAATCCCATTGAAATATCATCACACTAACTCTTAGAAAGTTAGGTAGGGTATCTCATCCATAAGAGAGATATAGTTTTCTGTAAGATATACAAGAGCTGCATATGCATAAAAAAGGCAATCATGATGATGATCCTACAATATTTGAAGAGGCTTTATCAGATAAAGATTCTTCTAAATGGCTTGAAGCAATGAAATCCAAAATGGATTCCATGTATGCAAACCAAGTTTGGACACTTGTCGATCCACCTGAAGGTATTATACCTATAGGTTATAAATGGATCTTCAAGAGAAAGATTGGTATAGATGGAAAGGTTAATACTTACAAAGCAAGGCTTGTAGCGAAAGGGTTTCAACAAAGGCAAGGGGTCGACTATGAGGAGACCTTCTCACTTGTAGCCATGTTTAAACACATCCAGATATTTCTTGCCATTATTGCATACTATGACTATGAGATTTAGCAAATGGATGTCAAAACTGCTATTCTCAATGGTTATGTTGAGGAAGAGATTTATATGGAACAACCTAAAGGTTATAAATCTAAGGAAAGTTCCAAAGTGTGCAAGCATAATAAATCTATTTATGGTATAAAACAAGCTTCAAGGAGTTGGAATCATCATTTTGATGAAGCCATATGATAATTTGGTTTCATAAAAAATGAAGATGAGCCTTGTGTGTACAAAAAGGTTAGTGGGAGCCAACTTGCTTTCTTAGCATTATATGTGGATGATATTTTATTAATTAAGAATGATGTTGGCATGCTTACAAACATGAAACTATGGTTATGTAAATCTTTCTCCATGAAAGACTTAGGGGAAGTTACCTATATTCTTAGCATTCGAGCCTATAAAGATAGATCGAAAAGAATGATAGATTTATCCTAAAGTCTTTATTTGGAAAAGGCGTTGAAGAGGTTTAACTTGCTTGATTCCAAGAGAGGATTATTACCATTTAGGCATGGTGTCCATTTATCTAATGGTATATCACCTCGGACACCCGAGGAAATAGAGTAAATGGCTAAAGTTCCTTATGTTTTGACTATAGGAAGCTTAATGTATGTTATGTTGTGTACAATGCCTGATATTGCTTATGTTATTAGTGTGACTAGTAGGTTTCAATCCAATCTAGGTTTGGAATGTTAGATAGTTGTTAATGCAATCTTTAAGTACTTGAGAAGGACTAAAGATTTGGTTTTAACTTATAAAGGAGGTGATCTATAACTAGATGGTTTTATAGATTCTAATTTTTAATCAGATATTGATGATCGAAAGTCTATCTTTGGCTTTGTTTTTATCTATAATGGTGGTGTAGTGAGCTGGAAGAATTTTAAGCAAGGTGTCACTGCTGATTCCACTACAGAAGCTGAGTATATAGTTGCATAAGATGCTGCTAAAGAAGCTATTTGGATTAAAAAGTTCATTACTAAACTAAAAGTTATTCTTTCCATTGAGTCCCTAATTCCTCTCTATTATGACAGCAATGGAGCCATTGCTTTGGCAAAGGAACCAAGGTCTCACCAAAAATCAAAACACATAGAAAGGAATTTCCATATTATCATAGAACTTGTTAGAAAAAGTGACATCATCATGTCAAAGGTAGCTTCAGCTGATAATTTGGTTGATCCATTGACCAAGGCTCTAACTCAATTACAGTTAGATCGCCATATTAAGAAGATGAGTCTTAAATATTGCTGTGAATGGCGTTAGTGCTAGTGGAAGATTGTTAGCATAGATGTGCCCTAATGCCATTCTTATGATGTATAATGACATCGTAAATTATCCCAATGGTAATAAAAAAAATATTCTATTATTTAAAGTGTTTATTTAATTGAATATTTATCCATTAGCATCATGTTAAATACATTCATTATTAAAAGTTGATAATATGAGCTATAAATTTATTTAGTACATATGCTATAACATGTTCATAGTCATATAATTAATATTTGGGTATTATTAATTAGACCTATCACCTCTGTCTATTTTCCTTGATTAGTATGTGATACTAATAGTGGGAGGTAGTGAGTCTCATGCTACTTGATATAAGATATCCAAATAGATATGTGGATTCTCATGTGATGGGTAGATCAGACAATGACATTAGATATGTGATCGCATGGATATTCATTTATAGTCAATGATCATAATCTAGGTCATAATGGTGTATATAGTCCTTTGACTTGAGGTGACACGATCATCCATATTTAAGTGGTTAGTGTTTGTTACCACTTACATACTTGTGTTACTCACACATAGGTATATGGTGTGTGGTGGATTTAGTTGGTTAAATGTAGGGATAAGTGTTCAACTAAGATGGGATTCATTATTTAAAGTGAATCAGGATAATATCCTATATTATCTAAGTCTTTTCTTGATGAAAGAGTTCCTAGCTAAAACAAACATGACAGTCTGAAAGAGTTTTAGTGCTAGAAAGAGTTTCTAGTATTTGTTATGTTTTATCAAGAGATAGAACTTCAGATGAGATAATATAATATACTATTAGAGTTTGACTTATCCTTGACCCTAGGCTATATTTGGATCTTTTAATGAAGGGATTTTAGTGCACGGTAATTATGACCAAAGGGTTCATGTGAAATAATAAATATATTCATATCTAATTGGGTAGTTGTGATATCGATGCTAGGGGTCACTCACAACTTATGACAACTAAATGTGAATAATTGGGATTTTCACATTTAGACTTGAAAGGAGTTTCAAATAATATCAAGTGTTGATATTATATTCTCATTACCAATTATACATGAACCTAGTAAGTCACACCTCAAAAGGTTTTATCAAATCTCTATTTATATTAATCTAATTATTAATTAAAGAGTTTAATCAATTAATTAAGATTAATTAAATTGGATTTTTACTTAAAGCAATGATTATAGCATATCATGAAATCTAATTTCAAAGAAGAGTTGAATCATTAATTTGTGCTTAATTAATATGAGATATTAATTAAGATATTAAATTAATAATAAATATATTTTATTTCTATTGGATTTGGATTAATGGCCCAAGCACATGGACCTAGGCCTAAATGATTTTTGGACTAAAGATTAATCCAAAGCCCAAGAATCTTATCTAGATCCATTTGATTAGTGTATTGGGCTAGGACCAAGAGTTGATTCGATAACCAAGCCCATGTTTATTAAATAAATGTAGTCAAAATTGTCTTATTTGACATAGTTGACTTTGACTACATATGAGATGACATTACATTGGCATTATGAGAATGGATGTAGAGAATTATATGGGATATATTTTGTATATAGTTCTTAATGCCAATTATCATCATCCTACATTAGTGTATATATATATATGCTAAGTGGATGAATTTGATCTAATGGGTCATATGACTAGGAGCCTATTTTTCTCTACACTTATAACTTATCATGTAAATATCTATAAGGGTTGGTAGATATCAATTGGTAAGAACATAATAGATAAGAATAAAGGTAGAGAAAGTGTAAAGAAATAAGAGACAAAAAGGAAAAGAAACACACATATACAAAACTTAAGAGTTCTTACAAGGATCATTTAGTGCAAGTTTCATAAGGGTTTTTATTAGAGGGTTCTTGCTACTACTTGATCAAGACAAGAAGAAGATTTGTCAAAGCTTGGTGTTTCAGACTAGAGGTCTCACAATTGGGAGACTTGAAGAGTTAATTCAAGAGTTGAATTAAAGGAGCCAACCATTTAGTAGATTAATTGTGGTCTACATCAAACACTTGGAAAATTATAAGTATTCCACAATTTAGATTTCCTAAGTTCTGTATTTGTACATGTTAATGTATATTAGCTATATGTTAAATTGTAAATTGGATCATAGGGATTGGAATTCTTGATGAGATCAAGGGTTATGTTGAGCAAAATTTTAAAATTTGCCCCTTAGCATTGGATGTCTAAGCAGTATAATTGATTCCTAACAACTGCATATTGAGTCAAGCTAAATGGAATCTACTAGATCTAAGAGGGAAGTTCTAACCTAATTAGGAAGGGCCTTGTTTAGTTAAAACCATCCTTTCAAAAGGCATAGTCAAGTTGATGGATGTTGACAAGAACGAGTTCTTTAAATGGATCAATGTCGATTGTCTCAAGTGATACTATTCGTAAAAAATAAAAAATAATAAAAATAGAAAAATGAGAGGAAAAATATTTAATTGAAAAACCTAAGAGGGCTAATTAAAAAAGGTACTGTCATTTTCAAATATTCTATGTGCAACCATGCTTGTGATAAATGCTATTCGGTATAAATAGGAAAGATCATTAAGGGTTGCACATATTAAGAAGTAAATGCCTAAATTATTATCTATCACACACAAAGGCAAAATTTTGCATTTTAGAGTTTATATCTTTCTATAATGTAACTGCATTAATTATTTTTGTAAACTTTTCCACTTTATTACATTTATTATGGTGATGTGGCAAGCAAAGGGGACAGACAGAAAGAAAAAGAGCACAGTAGAGATAAAAAGGCATCGAAAGCCTCATAAATAGTTTGTTAGTCAAGTGCATCTAAAAAAAAGTCCAGGAATTCACCATTAGTACAGTAAAAAAACACAATAAAATAGAAGGGGAAATCATGACTCAGCCCTATCCTTATCATCATCGACATCTAGAGATCCTCTCATGCTAGGTCCAACGTCACGAACCCTCAACTCCTCCAACTCAACTTGTAACCTCTGGATCTTGCTCAAGTAATAGGTACCCTCCTGTTGGCACACTGACTTTTGCTGGCGCATTGACTCCTGTTGGCAAATGGTCTCATCATGCTCACACATCAGCCTTGTATGTGTAGACGGTGGAGTTTAGCATGCATCCAAGATTTTAGCAACTGCGACACTGTTTGAGCTTAAGGCTCTAGAGAACACACTAACTACTATCACAAAGACATGACATGGAGATAAGGAGTCACCACCCAATGTAATAAATGGGAAAAATTGAAAATGGTGGTACTCGATTCCTTAAAAAAAGTTCAGCTAAAAAGAGAGAGGGGTGCTTGTAAGCACCAAATTTCAGAATGACTTGAGTTTGGATGTGACAGAGGACCCGATGATGAAAATTGACTATGAAATTATATGTATTGGATATGATTTATTAGTTTTGAACTAAAATGTAAACTATTTGTAGGATTTATTTTTAAATTTTATTAATTATTATTATTATTATTAGTATTTATTTTCAAAAAAATACAAAAAATAAAAAGAGAAAATTCAAAAAATATATAAAAAGAAAAAATTAAAAAAGGGAAAATTCACCAAAAGGCCAAATAGGCCTAAAAAAAATTTAATTAACTAAAGAAAGGAGATGGGTGAATGGCCCAAAATGAATTAATTTGGCATTAAGAGTGAGTCATTATCCAATTTCATGCATTTTATTTTATTTTTGTAAATTTGTTAGAAAAATAATTTGTTTTTTTTATTTAATTTTTGGATGGTTGTTATTTTATTTGATAATTATTTTGATAAATTTCCTATTTTTTAGTTAAATAATTTTATTTTTGATCCTGTACCTAATTTAGGGTTACAGGGTTACTGTATTTATATGTAATTTTCTTTTAACCTAAGGAGGCTCCTAAGGTTTTATTCTTTTATTCTTTATCTTTCTAATTCTTAGCCACAAGCTAAAAAATGTAATTTTTTCTCTCTTATTTTTTTATGAACTTTTCTTTAGTTCTTTGCCAAAAATCAAATCAAATAAACTAAAACCACATATAAACACAAGAAAAGTCAGAGGCTTTCATCAACAGTGATTATCCTTTTGAGGGAAATTAATATTGCATCTTATCCTCAAATATTCTTCTCCTTCTTTTATTTTTATTTTGATTTCATATTTAATTTTGTTTATTATTATTAATATTTTTAATCATTCACTCATTATTTTTTATTATTTTTTATTCTTTTGATGGATTGGATGACATGAACACTGTGGAGAACAAAATCAATGGATAACCTATGAAGGTCCATGGAATACCATGAATATGCTCATATATCATTTGAACATAGATTAGGATTTTAATTTAATTTAATTTTATTTTATTTTATTAATTCTATGTTGTTTTTTTTATTGGCGTATCTTTTTTTTTATTATGGGCATGTATTTATTATTTTATTTATTTTTATAGTAGGTTGTAATAGCCCTAATAGTGGGAAATAGTGAATATTCTTTAATTTTCTGCACTATTAAAATTAATTAGTAAATTAGGTCAATTTGATAAACCCTAATTAAAATCGATGGAGGTAGTAGGTTAATTTAGTTTGCATGTTAATTAAAAATAGGGTTTTTTTTAGAAGAAATAATTTAATTGCTTATTTGATCTTTTTTATTTGATTGTTTTTATATATTTTTTTGTATGTTTTTGGGATTGTTTGTTTATTTTTGTATGTTTTGGGCCTTAAGCCCACATTAGGCTCTAACCCTTTTAATTAATAAGCTTTTTAAAATTGGATTTAAGTTTAATTAATTTTAAAATTAATTTAGGCCCATTTTGTTAATTTTTACTTAGGCCCATTTTTAGTTTAATTAAAATTTAACTTAGACTTTAGCTCAGCCCATTAATTCCATTTCTTTTAAAACAAATAGACTTAAGCCCATTTTTTCATTTAAATTAAAATTAGGTTAGAATTAGACCCACTAATTAATTCCTTTTTTTTTAAATCTGTAGACTATAGACCCATTTTTTGTTAAAATTAAAATAAATAGACTTAAGCTCATTTATTAACATGTATGTCCACCTTTAATCCATTTCACTTGAAAATAAAAATGTAGAATTAGCTAACTTTAAAATAAAATAAACATAGTTTAGACTTAGGGACAATGCACTTCGTATGCATTTTTTATATACAATTTTATGACTAGTTTACTTTAGGGCTAGATGGATGTTTAATTAGGGTTTAATAAAATTGTGTCTAAATAGAGAATAAGATAGCAATTCATAAAGTAGTTCTAAATGGAACATGAGATTAAAATAAGTTAGTATTCCATTCCTAGAATCTCTTGGTTGTGGTGCTAACTTTCTTTTAGAGAATCGAGTACCACTAATAGAATTGTCCTAGTTATTTCCCTGGGTGGCGACTCCTTATCTCCATGCTATGACGTTGTGGCATAGTGGTGTGTTATCTAAGTCTTGAGCCTAAATAGTGTCGTAGTTACTAAAATCTTGGACACACGCTAAACCTCACCGTCTACATTGGCGACTCCACTGGGGATAAGAGATACTAATTCTACTTGTGTTCTTTAGAATTATTTTATTGATTATTATTTCATTTTTGCATTCATTATGCATGTCCCTATTAAACCGATGGCATTGGTTTATGATTCCACTAGCTTCATGGAGTTGTAAATTGACTAACTATCACTTTTAGCCTTAACTCGGTTCAAGAGAGATTACCGGGCTCATCTGACTAGAGTCTGTAATCGAAGTCCTAAAGGGGTAATCTTATCTTGAGTTAGTAAAGGATGTTGGGCCCCTGTGACCTTGGCCTTTAATTTAAAGTCCGTAATGGATGGCATCTTGCTAAGGTAACCTTAACCTTTTTACCAAACTCCAACCATATATAATGGCTTATTTACTTCCCCTAGGATCTACATAAATTGCTTGTATAATTTTTGCCATGAGTTATTTCTATCTATAATAGCCCAGGCCCATACTTTTGAAGCCCACTTAGGCCAATAAAGATTGGGCTAGACCTTTATACTTAGAAATGTTGTTTCTATGCTTATTACCATGAGGTATTTCTATTTATAAAAGCCCAGGCCCATACTTTTAAAGCCCCTTGGGGTAATAAAGATTGGGCTAGACCTTTACACCTATAAATGATGTTTCTATCCTTTACTGCTTTAAAAGAGATCTAGCATGTGCATCGGTCCTTGATATCCCCCATTGATATTAAGACCAAGAAAAAAAATCCTAGGACAAGAGACTCTCTATTGAACACGTGTGTGGGAGGAATAAGGTTGGAAGGATGTATGTTGTACAGTTGATTGATACTTGCTACTTGCTGCTTGTTGCATAGCATGTGCATATGCATACATGCACTTCATCCATCATACTAACACCTTATTTTGCAACCATCATAAATTCACTGGGGTCTTCTCGTATTTAGGGATGGAAAGGTGGCAGACTAAGAAGAACGAGTCAGAGTTCTAAAACCTTAGCAAAGGAAATCCTGAATAAACTAGATAAATTGAAAAGAAGCCCTATCAATCCACTTTACTTGGAAGTTAAACCAACTTTACCTAAATTTGAACAAATGGAAAAACAGAAAGGGAACTGGACCATAGAAGACTTCAAGGGAGCTCTAATGGATGACATGACGATATAATGCAGGATGAGCTATGACAAGCATTATCTGGACTGATGCAACCTATTATTGTTATACCACTACCTACAATTGAATAACCACCTGCTACTGCTATTGTCCCACCTACTGTGGATGCTCCACCTATTGCCAATAATGCTGAGGGGCAACCTATTGCTAGAAACCTACCTGCTATAAAGGCATGACCTGAGGATATTGAGAACTATATGAAAGAAAAGGCATAGGAAGAATCACTTGAACTGGTACAAGACCATGAGTCCAAGCAGATGCGTGCACTAATCTAGAAGATGTCCAAGATGGAAGAGCTAATCAGGGGATAAGGCATAGGGTATTCATTTGTCTCTGATGACATATTGTAGATGGGAGATAATAGGCAGACTGACAAGTTCAAGATGCTATAGCTACAAAAATTTAACGAGAGAGGAGATCTGATGATTCATCTTAGCTAGTACATAATAACCATAAGCACTACTAAAGCACCATTAGAAGTGATCATTAGGTTATTTGTACTATCTTTATAAGGAATTGCTATAAACTGGTATAACGGGCTAGAAAAATATGTAAGAATTGACTAAAAAGAATTATATACTACTTTTTTGAAATAGTATGACTATAACACTATAATGGAAGTGTCCATTATAGATATAGAACTAATAAAGCAAAAATGCAATGAATCCTTCTCTGATTTCCTTACTAGGTTTATGAACAAAGTAGGACTGATGGAGAACAAGCTAGTTGAGAAGGATTAGGTTAGGATGATAGTCCATAATGTGTCACTTAATCTAGTTAAGAGATTTCAGATGATGAAACCCAAAACATTCATAGACCTATATGATGATGGTCTGCAAGCAAAAGAGATTAAGAATGAGAAGAAGAGAAATGTTAAAAGCATTGGAACCCAAAATTACCCAACTAGAGGTACACAATAAGGAAGTACTAGCTGAATTGTAGAGGTACATATAGTTCAACAACCCCAAAGATTCTCCAAGTTCAACCAACCACTCTATAAAGTCCTAGAAAGGCTAATCTAGAAAAGCCTACTTCGACCTTTAACCTTTTCTAAACCCCCAAACCTAAATGTCCCTAGCAATGACCCTAACAATTACTGCAAATTCCACCAAGTTGTTGGCCATTCCACAGACAACTGTATCAACCTAAAACATGAAATCCAAAACCTTATAGACTCCAAAAAAATCACAAACCCTAAAAAGTCCAATTCCAACCCAAACACCATAACTAACCCTTTCTCAGACTATTAAAATGTCCCATCACTGGCCACCATGATGATCAACTCGGGAGTTAGCGAAGAAGAAGTGCTAAACTCCTTTGAAAGCCTAAACCTTACAGCCAATGGAGAATCTCTTGATACCTCTAGAGGAGTAGTGGATTTACTGGGATAGCCCTTAAGAAAATTTGATTAAAAAGTGTTATATTCCAAACCACCCTCTACTGATATTCCCATTGAATTAATTGAGCCCTCAGGTTAGGTTGATGAGTTTGATGATGAGCCAATAAAGGTAAAGAAAGAAGCTAAAACTCCTGACCAACCATAGAGAGGAGATTTACTAGGACAACCATTGGGCAAGTTTAATTATAGAGTATTCTACTCTAAGCCCGCTTTAACTGATATTCCAATCAAAGCAATTGTGCCTACAGGATGGGGTGATGAGTTTCATGATGAGAAGCTGCAAGAGAAGAAAGAAAAATGCACATTTGAGGTGCAGAAAGATGAAGTCATGGAGATAGTTGGCAAAGAGATGTAAGAATAATTGTTATGTTAATCACCTCAAGGACAACTACTATGAGACTCAGCATCCCTAGTATCTAAAATAGGAATAAAATTTCTTATTATCTTCTTTGAATAAAATTTTAGTTTCTGTTTAGTTTTAGTGATCGATGATATAAATTATGATCATGCTTACTTATGTAATATACATCCTAATGGTTTGTGCATTATAATTCTGATCGTTCATGCATATTTGACATAAATTCAATTCAATTAGATTTATTCAGCATGGGTACAAATGCAAATTCAAAGAACATACATATATCACATTATGTAACTTTTAAATATAGGAAATTTGAGGAAAAAATAAAAAGATTGAAAAAAAAAGAAAAAATGAGAGAAAAAAAAGAACTGTAAGGTAAAAATTAGAGAGAAAAATTCATGAATGGCTGATAATAGGAGTTGTATCATGTGATGTAATGAATGTTCTCATTTTTGCCCTAATGAATGATTAATATTGAATTTTAAATTTTTGTTCAAATATCACATATTCATCTTTATCATACTGCATAAGTATCTGAATAGAAAGATAATATATAATGGACGCTAAATTAGAGCTATAAGATCACTATTTTAGTCATGTTTTCTTTTTTGCCACCCTTTTTGTAATTTTCCTTGTAAGCCTACCATCACCTTATACTTTAAGAATTCAGGTGGCTCAATAACTTACATTGCAACCTATACCTTGTAACTGTCATCAATTATTGCATCAGCATCAAGCCTCATATTTTGGCCAAGAATTCTTTAAAGTGCAAGTCTAGTTGATTTCATTATCAAGAACTCTCTTCAATCAGTTCACCCACTCCTTTGTATCTTCAATACATGAGCCTACAACTAATAGGGTTAATAAGATAAATGGTCAACAACAGCAATGACCAAACCGAGTCTCTTGCACATATAAAGAAAAAGACTGCAATAACGAGTTTAAAATGAAGTTAGGGGGAAAATGTGACTTTGGGGCAGCTTGTGGGCAAAATAATAAATACAACACTAGAACTTCAAAGTTAGTGAAAAATATCTTAGGGTAGAAAGGAGTAAATTACAAGTATACAAATACATCAGTTATCATACAACAAAAGCAGTAACAAAATGAAAAGTTTAATAGTGCATCAGTTAATCAGAAGCTCTAGTGTAAAGCCATGGACCCCACTTACTAGCTTGGTTATTAGTCTGATGAGCTATATCAAAAGCTCTGACATCAAAAGTACCAATAAAGAAGCATCCAATGCTTAAACCTACAAGTTGTTGATGAGGCACCTCATTCTCAGACTCCAAGCTACGAACATAGTTTTGTTCCTAACAGAATACCTATTAGGATCATGCATGTCATACATAACATGCATACACTTGCATACATTTATTGTGAAATACTTACTTTACATAATAAAGTCTTTGAGCCTAGGTAAGATTGTGCAAACACTTTACTATTAACATTCAAGATTAGTGTTGTAAAAGTGCAGAAAGGTTGTTAGAATGTTCACATGTGAAGCATTTGAAGGAAAAAAGGTGACATTATTCAAGTGAACCTAATGCTCAATGGGACTCTAGATTACAGGAGCCAAATTAATTATGTTCCCATATAGTAAGGGAATATCACCAACAGTGATATTTGCAAAAGCGTCATTGTAGCGACCTTAAAAGGTTGGATAGGACATTCAGGCTCCTCAAACTCAGTATCCATCTCCATAGTCTCATCGGGAGCATCATTTAGAATATCTCTCCATAACAGTTAGACTAGTATAGGGTATGGAATATAGTGATGAGAAGGTCCAATATGTCAATAATACATTTGTCGATCTTGTAAAAGGGAAGAACGTTCTCAAAACTTAAAATGAATGCACTCTAAAAAATTATTTAATCATGGAATAAGATCTTTAACTCCTGAACCTTTTTTACAGGAGATGTCAAGAAGAGGAATGAAGCCCTCTACCATGGCATTAATAGCATGGTGGAAAGGCAAATTCAACCTTAGGCCATGACTTTAATGATGGAGTATCATGACCTTGTGACTAGAGACATCATCATTATAATTAAAAGGGAAGAATGTAAAACACTAACATTGCATTTTGATAGAATATCTACACTTACAAATAGACCATACTAACTTATGGTATTTTATGCAGAAAAAAATAAAAGAATGAAGAAGGGAAAATAAATCGATACATCAATAGGAATGGGTAACATAGCAAATGCTAGACCCTCACCAAGATAGTAAAGGGAAGTAACAAAACTCTATTCTATAATAAAGTACCATCTCAATCATACAATTCATAAATTGAAAGTAAATTCATCCACTTCATGAGATCATGTGTGAAAAGCCTATCTCATGACCTTTGATTATAATGGCTCTTTTTTATTAGCCTTGTAGAATTCAGATGATTAGTTAACGACTTTATGTTAAGAGTTTATAAATTGTAATCAATTTAATGCTTACTTTGTACCCAAATAAGGGGAAGAATACACAAAGACAAAATCTATGGACTTTCATTATAAATTGCTTGAATTTCAAAGTATCATTTTAGTGTTTTGAATAATAAATGTGCATATAATATACCTTAATGCTAAAAAATGAGTATGAGTATAAATCCCTCAATGGTATCCATGCTGAGAAATATGAGAAAGGCGGGGGAACACTAAGAGGAGAATCAAAATAAGAGCAAGTATAATTTATTCTAATGCTAAAAAATGAGCAAAAGTATCAATGTGAACCTCTAGAGATATCCACACTGAGTAATATGAGAAAGATAGGGGAATACTAAAAGAGGACCATGTCAAAAGCTACTTTATTTACTCCAATGCTCTAAAAGAGTACGAGTATTTGAATGGCCTATCACATGGTATCCATGCTGAGCAATATCAAAAAGGTGGGGGAATACTCAGATAAGGAAGAAAAACACAAAAATAGTTCAAAAGCTATTTCAATACTCATAATTTGATATGTTTATGCTCAATTTCCATGAGTTTTGTTTAAGCAGATTCTCCCTGAACTTAAGTGTGGAAGCAACCTCTTCACTTGGTAAAAAATATGCTCTCAGCATAAGATGGTTAATGATACCTCTGACCTTTGTGAATAGTAAATAAATGATAGTCATAAAAATCAAAATTAATGAGATTCATTGGGTGCATGTTATCTCATGATAAAATGATGAATTTTCTCATATTCAAAAAAATATAATGTACTTTATTGTACAATTATCATGCCGAAACTAACTTTAACAAGTTTTCAGGAACAACAAGTCTAGAAAAAATAAACTCAGTATATGAAATAAGCACTAGCACTAATAAGTTAATCAAGGTTATCAAGTGATGAAGATGGTTGATCAAAGTCACAGTCGATCAACATAAATCTCAAAATCCTAGTCAGTATGAAATTCCAATGTGATGTCTGCATTTTGCATACACTGCACTCATCTTAGTTATATGCTACACATTAGCTGTAACACAATTTTCATATTCACTTTTTTATATGCTACATAGTAGTTGTAACATAATTTTTAGATCCACTTTATTATATGCTACACAATAGTTATAACAATCACAACTTACTAGACACTACACAATAGTTATAGCACATTACCAAATCACTTTTTGTTAGACATTCCATAGGAATTATAGCACATTTCAAATCTTTTGCTAAACGCTCCACAAGATCCATAGCATCATTATCACTATTTGCTGGACGTTCCATAGGATCTATAGCATATTTGTCTTTAGCTAGACATTACACAGTAGTTATAGTATATTTTCACTAGACGTCCTATAAGGAATATAGTGAAAATCATAATCATTAGACATCCCATAAGGAATATAGTGAAAATCATAATCACTAGATGTCCCACAGGGAATATAGTGAAAATCATAATCACTAGACGTTCCATAGGGAATATAGTAAAAATCATAATCACTAGACGTCTCATAGGGAATATAAAATCACAATCACTAGATGTCCCATAGGAAATATAGTGAAAATCACAATCACTAGATGACCTATAGAGAATATAGTGAAAATCACAATCACTAGACATCCCATAGGGAATATAGTGAAAATTATAATCAATAGACGTCCCACAGGGAATATAGTGAAATTCATAATCACTAGATGTCCTATAGGGAATATTATGAAAATCATAATCACTAGACATCCTAAAGGGAATATAGTGAAAATCATAATCATTGCACATCCCATAGGGAATATAGTGAAAATCACGATCACTAGACGTTCTATAAGGAATATAGTGAAAATCATAATCACTAGACGTCCCATAAGGAATATAGTGAAAATCACAATCACTAGACGTCCCATAAGGAATATAGTGAAAATCATAGTCATTGGACGTCCCGTAGATAATATAATGAAAATCATAATCACTAGATGTCCCATAGGGAATATAATGAAAATCATGATCACTAGACGTCCCACAGGAAATATAGTGAAAATCACTATTGCTAGATGTCCCATAGGGAATATAGTGAAAATCATAATCACTAGATGTCCCATTGGAATATAGTGAGAATCACAATCACTAGACGTCCCACATGGAATATAGTGAAAATCATAATCACTAGATGTCCTATAGGAAATATAGTGAAAATCATAATCACTAGACGTCCCACAGGGATTATAGTGAAAATCATAATCACTAGACGTCCCACAAGAAATATAGTGAAAATCACAATCACTAGACAACCCGTAGGGAATATAGTGAAAATCATAATCAGTAGACATCCCATAGAGAATATAGTGAAAATCATAATCACTAGATGTACCACAAGGAATATAGTGAAAATCATAATCATTAGACGTCCCATAGGGAATGTAGTAAAAATCACAATCACTAGATGTCCCACTAGGAATATAGTGAAAATCACGATCACTAGATGTCCCATAGGGAATTTAGTGAAAATTAAAATCATTAGACGTCCCATAAGGAATATAGTGAAAATCATAGTCACTAGACATTCCACAAAGAATATAGTAAAAATTATAATCACTAGATGTCCCACAGGGAATATAATGAAAATCATGATCACTAGACATCCCATAGGGAATATAGTGAAAATTATAATCACTAGATGTCCTATAGGGAATACAGTGAAAATCATAATCACTAGATGTCCCACAGGGAATATAATGAAAATTACAGTCACTGGACATCCCATAGAGAATATAGTGAAAATCATAATCACTAGACGTCCCATAAGGAATATAATGAAAATCATTATCACTAGACATCCCATAGGGAATATAATGAAAATCACAATTGCTAAATGTCTCGCAGGGAATATAGTGTCGTATACTAAACATCCTATAGGGAATATAACAAAATGTACTCAACGTAGTGTCAACATAACTCTCTCTAAGGAACTCGGTAAAATAGCCCAGTAACTTCGAGAGAAGGGGTGCCTCCTCCACTATTCACTAAACACAGTGATAGCATCACCGCTATATGTTCCCATAGAACTATAATTTATTTTCAAAATGCACTGAATGCAGTGTTAACCGCTATTCACTAAACATAGTGATAACATCATCGCTATATGTTACATTAGAACTATAGTCTATTTTCAAAATGCACTGAACACAATGTTAATTGCTATTCATTGAACACAGTGATAGCATCACAACTAGAAATTCCATAGGAATTCTAGTGTTCCTTAAATCGCATTCAACACGACATAATGCCATGCATAGTCACGGTACACAAGTAAGTGTTCTGACTCTTCGCCTTGAAATTGTGTGCTTATTTTCTTTTCCATAATTTGTTAAACAAATAGCGATAAAGGGGGGCAACTATAAGCACCCAATTTTAGGATGACTTGAGTTTGGATGCGACAGAGGACTTGATGATGAAAATTGACTATGAAATTATATTTATTGGTTTTGAACTAAAATGTAAAATAATTTTAAGATTTATTTTTAAATTTTATTATTATTATTATTATTATTACTTATTTTCAAAAAAATTAAAAAGAGAAAATTCAAAAAAATATAAAAAGAAAAAAATTAAGAAAAGGGCAAATTCAACAAAAGGCCAAATAGGCCTAAAAAAAGTTAATTAACTAAAGAAAGGAGATGGGCTCAATGGTCCAAACGGACCAAAATGAATTAATTTGGCAATAAGAGTGGCGCTATTAGCCAATTTCATGAATTTTATTTTATTTATTTTGTAAATTTGTTAGAAAATAATTTTTTATTTAATTTTTGAATGGTTGTTATTTTATTTAATAATTATTTTGATAAATGTCCTATTTTTTAGATAAATAATTCAAAAAATAATTTTATTTTTGATCCTGTACCCAATTTAGGGTTACAAGGTTACTTTATTTATATGTAATTTTTTTGTTTACCCAGGGAGGCTCCTAAGCTTTTATTCTTTGATTCTTTACCTTTTTTATTCTTAGCCATAAGCCAAAAAAAGTAGTCCTTTCTCTCTTATTTTTTCACTTACTTTTCTTTAGTTCTTAGCCAAAAATTAGATCAAATAAACTAAAACCACAACAAACACAAGAAAAGTCAGAGGCTTTTATCAACTATAATTATCCTTTTAAGGGAAATTGATATTGCATCTCATTCTTAAATCTTCTTCTCCTTCTTCTTTTATTTTGATTTTGATTTCATATTTAATTTTGTTTATTATTATTATTTTGAATCATTCTCTGACTATTTTTTATTCTCTTAATGGATTGGGTGACATGAACACTATGGAGAACAAAATTAATGGATAACTCATGAAGGTCCATAGAATGCCATGGATATGCCCATATATCATTTGAACATAGAGTAGGGTTTTAATTTGATTTAATTTAATTTAATTATTTCCATATTTTTTATTGGTTTATATTTTTACTATGGGCATGTATTTATTATTTTATTTATTTTTATAGTAGGTTGTAATAACGCCAATAGTGGGAAATAGTGAGTATTCTTTAATTTTCTATACTATTAAAATTAATTAGTAAATTAGGTTAATTTGGTAAACCCTAATTAAAATAAATGGAGGCAGTAGGTTAATTTAGGTTGCATGTTAATTAAAATTAGGGTTTTTTAGAAGAAATAATTTAATGCTTATTTGTTCTTTTTTATTTGATTGTTTTTATATATATATTTTTTTTATGTTTTTGGGCTTGTTTGTTTATTTTTGTATGTTTTGGGTCCCAAGCCCATGTTAGACTCTAGCCCATTTAATTAATAAGCTTTTTAAAATTGGATTTAAGTTTAATTAATTTTAAAATTAATTTAGGCCCATTTTATTAATTTATACTTAGACTTATTTTTAGTTTAATTAAAATTTAACTTAGACTTTAGCTCAACCCATTAATTCCATTTTTTTTAAAACAAATAGACTTAGACCCATTTTTTCATTTAAATTAAAGTCATGTTAGAATTAGGCCCACTAATTAATTCCTTTCTTTAAAATTTGTAAACTATAGACCCATTTTTAGTTAAAATAAAAATAAATAGACTTAAGCTCATTAATTAACATGTAGGTCCACCTTTAATCCATTTCACTTGAAAATAAAAATGTAGAATTAGCTAACTTTAAAATAAAATAAACATAGTTTAGACCTAGGGATGATGCGCATTGAATGCATTTTTTACATACAATTTTATGACTACTTTGCTTTAGGGCTAGATGGATGTTTAATTAGGGTGTAATAAAATTGTGTGTAAATAGAGAATAAGATAGTAATTCATAAAGTAATTTTAAATGAACACAAGACTAAAAGAAGTTAGTATTTCGTTCCTAGAATCTCCTGGTTATGGTGCTAACTTTCTGTTAGAGAATCGAGTACCACAAATAGAATTGTCCCAGTTATTACCCTAGGTGGTGACTCCTCATCTCCACGTTATGACTTTTATGGCATAGTGGTGTGTTCTCTAAGGCCTTGAGCCTAAACAGTGTCGTGGTTGCTAAAATTGTGGACGCACACTAAACCCCGTTGTTGACAGTGCCACTTAGGAGAGTTTAACCTAGGTTTTTATAAAAAAGCCCTAGCTAAAAGACGTATCCTATTATGACTTTTTCCTCTTCTCAGTGATAGAGTTTTGATTTTAAAAGGACTTTTTATTCCTTAAAAATTCAGATAAATCCTAAAAAGGAATTTATGATATTATTTGACTAATCAAAATTCTAAAATAGAATTTTTTATTTACTGTAAGAATAAAAAAATAGACGAAACATGTCTAATCCCAACCGAGATATGTAATTTCAATCAAAATTATAGAATTCTGATATTTTCTTTTAACTTTTAATTATAAAAAGACCCTTGAAAGAATTTAAACTTTTTAATTAGATCCTTAAATAAAACCTTATAATTAAGTCCTTTAAAAACCATTTAAACTCTTTTGGAAACACATTTAGACTTTTAAGGTTTCAAACTTTAAGTGTTGAAGACCTATTTATAATATTTTCATCATTGGAGTCCTCTGATGCACCCACACTCAACTATCCTAAAATTAAGTGCTTACAGTTGCCCCCTTTTATTGCTAAAGCAAATAAACACACATTTTCTTAGTAAAGAGTTAGGATACTTTCATGTCATATTATAAAGCTTTTGTTTATAACTCTAAATTACATATTGTTGCTTCTGTTATTCCTTAATGTAGGCTTTATACTGATGCAATCTATAATTGCTAGCAAGTTTTGAATAGCTATAACCCTTTCATTGTTTACCTATGATGTTGTAGTCTGTAACTACTCATGACTTTTGATTTTGTTATAATTCTTTCTTTGCTTATCAATGATTTTGATCATGTGGAACCTTTCATTGCTTGCTGGCTTTAATTGGCTATAACATTTTTATTGCTCATTTTTTAGTTTTACAGTCCATAACTACTCAAGGCTTTCAATTAACTGCAATCTCTTCCTTGCTCACTGATGATTTCAATCAACTATAACACTTTCATTGCTTGCTATTGATGCAATGATGTTGCAATCCATAATTGCTAGCGATTAGCTGCAACCCTTTCATTGTTTGCCTCTGATGCTATAATCCATAACTGCTCGCGATTAGTTGTAACCCTTTCATTGCTCGCCTTTGATGCTAAAGTCCGTAATAGCTCACTGATGATGCTATAGTCCATAACTATTCATGATTAGCTGTAACTATTTCATTACTCACCTTTAATGCTATAGTCTGTAACTATTTATGATTAGCTGCAACCCTTACATTATTCACTGATGATGCTACAATCTATTATTGCTCATGATTAGCTGCAATCCTTTCATTGCTCATCGTCTACAGTCCATAATTTCTTATGATTAGCTATAACCTTTTCATTGCTCATTGATGATGATGCAATCCATAATTGCTCGCGATTAGTTGTAACCCTTTCATTGCTCACTGATGATGTTGCAATGCATAATTGCTTACAATTATCAACAATCCTTCCATTTCTCACCTTTAATGCTATAGTCCATAACTACTTGTAAATTGACTATAATCCTTCCATTGCTCGCCTTTAATGCTACAGTCCATAGCTGCTCACGATTAGATGTAACCCTTCCATTACTTTCTGATGATGTTGCAATCCATAATTACTTATGATCAACCGTAGCCCTTCCATTGCTCATCTTTAATGCTACAGTCTATAACTATTGGTTGATTTTAATTAACTACAACCCTTTTGTTGTTGGCCTTTGATGTTGCAATCCATACTTGCTTAAAATTAGCTGCAATAGTTCCATTGCTTGCCTTTAAAGCTACAGTCCATAATTACTGGCTAATTTTAATTAACTGCAACCTTTTCAATACTCGCTTTTGATGCAGAAATCCATAATTATTTACAATTAGTTGTAACCCTTCCATTTCTCATCAATGATGTTATAATCCATAATTGCTTGCAAATTAACTACAGTCCTTTCATTGCTTGCCTTTAATGTTATAATCCATAAATGTTGGCTGATTTTAATTAACTACAATCCTTCTGTCGCTCACCTTTTTTGTTGCAATCCATAATTTCATGCAAATTCACTGTAATCCTTTCATTGCTGACTTTTACAATGCTATAGTGCAGAACTGCTTGTGCTTAGCTGTAATCTTGATGATTCTAATTAACTACAACCCTTTCATTACTCACCCTTACTACTATAGTCCATAACTACTCATGATTTTTATCTTTGGTTATTTAAGTTAAATGATTTTAATTCTTTGTGCTGATTGATTAGCATTTTGCTAACTAACTTTGAATTTTGTTATGTTGACTTTTTAGAATTTTTCTGCTAACTAATTTCAATTCCGTTGTGTTAACAAACTCTATAAGTTGGGTGCACTTCCTTCTAGATTTGCAATTCCTACAGACTTATTGAAATTAGTTTCAATCATAATGAATGCATAAAAGCACATTATAATATTGAAAATTCGTCACTTTTTCACGAGATAGCATGCACTCAATGAATCTCACTATTTCTTATTTTCATGACTGTCATTTATTTGCCATTTGCAAAGGTTAGAGGCATCATTAACCATCTTATACTGAGATCATATCTTTTACCATATGAAGAGCTTACTTCCATAACTAATTTTAGGGAGAATTTTGCTAAACAAAACTTAGGGAAATTGAGCATAAATAGATTGAATTCTGAGTATTAAAATAAACTTTGAATTATTTTTGTGCTTTTCTTCCTTATTTGAGTATTCCCTCACCTTTCTCATGTTACTTAGCATGGATACCACTAGAGGTTTCATGTTGATACTTTTACTCATTTTTTAGCATTGGAGTAAATTATGCTTGCTCTTTTTTTGGTTCTCCTCGTAGTATTCCCCCACCCTTCTCATATTTTTCAACATGGATACCATCAAAGGATTTGCACTCATACTCATTTCTTAGCATTAGAGTAGATTATATGCACATTTATCATTCAAAAGACTAAAATGATACTATGAAATTCAAGCAATTTATACTGTATGTTCATAGATTTTATTTTTGCATATTTTCCCCTCATTTGGGTGCAAAAAAATCATTAGATTGATTAAACTTTATATACTCTCAACATAAAGATCTTAACTAAACATCTGAATTCTGCGAGGCTAATAAAGAAAAAGCCATTATGATCGTGAAGTGGATGAATTTACTTCCAATTTATGGAATTTATTATTGAGATTATATAATTTAAGGAAATAGAGTTATATTACTTCCCTTGTTTATTTTGATAACTGTTTAACAATTTATTTGTCACGCAAGGTGATACTTTAATGAATGATTAACATTTTAAAATCTTGCTCGATCTTACTAATGTATCGATTCCTTTCCCCTTATTCTTTTATTTTTCCTTGCACAAAATACCATAAGTTAGTATGGTCCATTTGCAAGTGAAAAGATTTTATCAAAATGCAATGTCATTCTTTTGCATTCTTCCCTTTTAATTGTGGTAATGATGTTTCTGATCACAAAGGTCATGATACTCCACCATTGAAGTTATGGCTTTGGGTAGTGTTTGTATTTTTTCCATTCCATTAATGCTATGGTAGAGGGCTTCATTCCTCTTATTGATATCTCCTACCAAAAAGGTTCAGGAGTTAGAGACCTTATTTTATAATCAAATAATTTAGTAACTACGATACTATTTGAGCTCAGGACTCTAATGAACACACTAACCATTGTCACAAAGACATGGCATGGAGATGAGGAGTCACAACCCAGGGTAATAACTAGGATAAATTGAAATGGTGGTATTTGATTCCCTAAAAGAAATCTAGCATCACAACTAGGAGATTCTGGATATGAAATACTAACTTCTTTTAGTCTTGTGTTCATTTAGAATTACTTTATGAATTACTATCTTACCCTCTATTTGGAAGCAATTTCATATAAAACCCTTATTTAAACAATTAACTCCAGGCAAACTAGTCCTAAAAAATGCATGTAAAAAATGTATTCATTTAAATTCACAATCCCTAAGTTAGTCTAATCTACATTGATTTTAATTAAATGTGCTAAATCCATATGTTTTAATTTACAAGTGAGCCTAAAGACTAATGGAGTTAATTCTTATTCAATTTTCAATTAAGTGAATCTAAGTTTATATAATTCTAAAAATAGGCCTAAATCTACAAATTATGACGTATTTAAATTAGTGGGTCTACTTTTATACATTTTATTTCTAAAGTGATCTTAAATCAATAAGTTATGGGAAATGCTTTAATTTAATGGGCTAAGTCTAAATTAATTAAATTAAACTAGGTGGGCTTATATCTAATGGACCTAAGTTCTCTCTAACCTAATTTCTAATTAATTATGAGCCTAAAGATACATTTTAATTAAAATCTATACCTAATTAATTAATAACCTATTAAATGAAATTGGCTAATTAAAAGATGGGTCAAAAAGAATTACCTAAGCCTAAAATTAATTAAATGGGTTAGAGCCTATCATAGGCTTAAGGCCTAAAAAACATAAAAAGTAAACAAACCTAAAAACAATAAAAAATATCAAGACAGTCAAATAAAATATCAAACAATCAATTAAATTTATTTTGTCTAAAAACCTAATTTTGTTAAAATGACCTTAAACAATAAATAATTAAATAGTTAACAAGCAACCCTAATTCTATCAACTTAAACCTGATTCAATTTTAATTGAACAAACCCTAATTATCTCTATTGCCATTAATTTTAATTAATTACCTAATTAAAACCCTAATTTTACTAATTGATTAATTAACGCATCACTACACATATAGAATTTCATTATTCCCACTTTTAGGGCTATTATAATGATTTATTGAAAATAATAAGAAAATAAAAATTAATACAATTCCAAAAAAACTAAATGCAAAATAAAACAATCAAAAAAATAATAAACAAACAAATAAAAAAGCCTTAGAAACTATATTTGGCTACAAAATTCAATCCATGCCATTCCATGGATTTTCATGGATTTTGTTCTCTAAGTGAACTCAACATGTAATCCTTTCCATAATCACCAACACTAAAAAAAAGGAGATAATGATTAGTGAAAAAAATAACAATAAAAATTAAATAATGTTACAATTTAATAGGGACAAAATAATAAAATGAAAAAAATAAAAGAAAGTGAGAGGATATGGTATGGATGTAGTATTGATTTGCCCCTCATACTAGTATAAATCACCATTGCTTTTTTTAGATAGATCTTCAATACTTGTTGTTCTCCTTTCAAAAGCCTCTTTCTTCTTGCTCAAAGAGCAAATACTTCACCATAATTTTTTTTAAATACTTTATAAGAAAAGTGAAAGCCTCAAAAAAAGGTTCAACTAAAAAGAGAGAGGGGTCCACCCCTAAGAGAGTTTAAACTGGATTTTTATAGAAAAACCCTAACTAAAACATGTATCGTATTGTGAATTTTTCCTCTTCTTAATGATAGAGGTTTGATTTTAAAAGGAATTTTTATTTCCTAAAAATTCAGATAAATCCCAAAAAGGAATTTATGATATTATTTGACCAATCAAAATTCAAAAAATAGAATTTTTTTATTTACTGTAAAAATAAAAAAAATAGACAGAACATGTCTAATCCTAATTGGGATTATGTAATTTTGATTGGAATTATAGAATTATACTTTTTTAACTTTTAATTATAAAAAGACCCTTAAAAGAGTTTAAACTTTTCAATTAAGTCCTTAAAGAAAACCTTAGAATTAAGTCCTTTGAAAACCAATTAAACTCTTTTGGAAACACATTTAGACTTTTGAAGTTTCAAACTTTAAGTGTTTAAGACCTATTTATAATATTTTCATCATTGGAGTCCTCTGTCGGACCCATATTCAACTATCCCAAAATTAGATGCTTACAGTTGCCCCCCTTTGTCATTGTTTGCTTGACAAATTATAGCAAAGCAAATAAGCATATAATTTATAAATAAAGAGTTAGGATACTTACCTGTCATATTAAAAAGCTTTTGTCTATAACATTGAATTGCATGATGTTGCATTTGTCATTCTTTAATGTACGCATTATGCTGCTGCAATCTATAATTGCTAGCAAGTTTTAAACAGCTACAACCCTTTTGTTGTCTACCTTTGATGTTGTAGTTCATAACTACTTATGGCTTTTGATTTTGTTGCAATTCTTTCATTCTTATAGATGATTTTGATCAGCTATAACCTTTCATTGCTTGCTGGCTTTAATTGGTTACAACCTTCTTATTGCTCACCTTTTGGATTTACAGTCTATAACTGCTCAAGATTTTTAATCAACTGTAATCTCTTCCTTGCTCACTGATGATTTCATTCAATTGCAACCCTTTTGTTGCTCGCTCTTGATGCAATGATGCTGCAATCCATAATTGCTCGTGATTAACTGTAACCCTTTAATTGCTCCCCTTTGATGTTGTAATCCATAACTGCTTGTGATTAGCTGCAACCCTTTCATTGCTCGCCTTTGATGCTATAGTCTGTAATTTCTCATTGATGATGCTACATTCCATAACTGCTCATGATTAGTTACAACCCTTTCATTACTCGCCATTGATGCTACAGTCCATAACTGTTCATGATTAGCTATAACCCTGTAATAACCCTAGTTTTTAAATTATTTTAATATAAAACGAGATATACAATATTAATAAATTTAAGATTTATATTTAATTATTTTACTATTTTGTGATTAATCATTATTATTTTATGTTTAATTATATTATATTTTCTATGTAAATATTTTATTTTGAAACTTATTATTTTGGACATTTAATTTGCATTGTTTATATTTATTCTTTTAATAATATTTAATTTAGTGCATTATTATTTTTAATAAATTACATTATTTGTATTATCATTATTATTTAGTGTTATTTTTTGTGAGTTTAAATGTATGTGTTATATATATATATATATATATATATATATATATACATTTGCAAAAACATGAAGAACAAAACGCAGAGCTACCTTCTCCCTCCCACTGTTCTGATCCTTGCCCGTTGGTATGCCTCCCACGACTCTGACGCCGGACCACCTCCTTCAGCCTTTATCGCTACCTTCTTCTCCCTCCTTCTCCTTCGGTTGCTGAAATGCTGGGAAATGCAGCAGTAGGGCAACGATAGCAACTTGGGTTTTCTGACCAACCTTCCTCTTCTGGCCACTATTTTGCACATTTCTAGAGCCGTTCAACCCCCTGAGCTCCCATGAAGTTGATTCCAAGCTCCTTTCAAGCTTAAACCTGATCGTTTGTGAGTTTTCTCAATTTTTCAATTTTAAGCTTTTATGTTTTTTATTTTTTTTTTGAGTTTATTTTTGGTTGATTTATACAAACTCCCTTAAGAAAAGTTGATCCTAGTAGCTTAATCTTTCTAGAAATATTTTTGTTATAATTTTTGGAATTTATTTAATTTTGGTGAATTTTTTATTATTTATTTAATTTTCGTAAATTAATTTATTAAATTATAAAATTTGTTGATTTGGTGTTATATTAGGTTTTTATTAATTTTACTATTGAGAAATTAATTTTTTTGAATATTATATAATTTTTAGTAATATTTTTAGTTTATGTAAATATTGGATAATTAGGTTAAATATATATTTTGGTTGAAATTATTGTTTAATAAGGTATTTTAGGATTTATTAGGGTAATTGTGTAATTTTTTTTAAAATTATAGTTAAATATTATGTTTTAATTGGTTTTAGAATTATTTAGGGTATTAAAATGATTTTTATAAATTAATTACTATTTTTAACTAATTAATACTAATTTTCAAAAATTATTTTCAAATAATATATTATTTACTAAAATTAGTGATTAAATGGATTTTTAATAACTTTTAATATGTATATAGGTTGTTTATGTTATTTAAATATATAAAGTAAATTTTTACTATTTAATATTGAATTATTGAAAAATTTGATTTTTAATAATATTATATTATTATTTCGGGATTTTTATTTAATTATTGTGAAAATAATTATAATTAGCATTTTAATGATTAAATATGCTATATTTTGATATTTTCAGGATATTTATGGCATTTATTGATTTTTAATATATTTATTATATTATTTGTATTTTTGGTGGAATTATGGACTTCGGTTGGGAATTGTATAGTTTGGGGCCCCAACCGAAGATGTTGAATATTTTGTTGTTTAGAAGTGTGTTTCCTTACAGGATCAGCTCTACATTTTAGTAGAGAGATTTCCATTTTACAGAGGAAGCTTTGCCGAATTTTTGGTAGAATTTTTGTCAAACGTGACATCGCATCGATCTTGAGTTTTCGAATTTGTTTGAATTCCATATTTTTAGATTGAGTCTCTCTAGATGTTTAAGTTAGAATTATTTTGATTTTATTATCATTTTATTATTTAGTTGCGCCGAGACCGAAGTCTAGTGGACCAGGCCCATCAAACCAATCTCGAGAAGCATAAACTTGTGAGTTATTATTATATATATATATTGCATTTAGGATGCATGTTTTAGTATATATTCATGTTTTGATTTGTATTTATTCATAATTGTTTTATTAAATGTTTATGTATATTTAGGCATATTTTTAGTATATTTTTGGTATATTTTGTAATAAATGCATGTTATATTACTAATTTATACTTAAATTGTTTTTAAGTTTATTATTGGTATATTTCATAGTTGATTTGAATTTATTTGACATATATATACTTGAAATATACTTAGTTTATGTTAGGTATATTTATGGTATATATATGGTTTATTTTGCTATTATGAATGTCATTCTGCATTATTTATTTTCTTGTATGAGTGTTTTATTTAAATGAAGGCTATTGATAGAACGTGCTACCTAGTGGGCAACACTAGGATTGTGTACGTACTGGTGTGATAGATTTAAGGTTGAGTGAGAATCATTTGAGGTATTATGATTTAATTGAGATCGATTGATTTGATATGTGATATGATTGATAGTGTGGTTGATGGAGCTAGGTTGACCTAGTGTCTCAGGGCCAATCACATCGACAGTTAGACTACTGGAGTTTGATTGACTTAGTGTCTCGGGGCTAGTCTACTGTCCATATGGAATAAGTGAATTTACTTAGAATTAAATGAGCTTGTATGGCTAGAGAGTTATTGCTGATCAAGGTTGCGATTAAATAGGGTTTTATTTGATCCTTCATGAACTTATGTTTTTCAGTATTATTATATAAAGTGATTCTCAGCATCTATGTGAAATGCTTGTATATATATTTATTATATACAAATGATTGATTGCATTTGACATTAGGAAATGCATGTATATATATTATAATAATTCACTCAGTGAGGTCTGACTCCCCTCAGTTGATATTTTTCAAAAGATTCTTCTTATTTAGACCTCAGTAGTAGGCCCATTCACCAGATTTCGTCAGCCCCAGCTTGTGTATGTAAACTACTTACCTGATTTTATTTGTACTTTATAAAACTATAGTAGTGAGTTGTATTTTGTACTTACTGTATATTGGTTGTAATTCAAAGGTTTTTCTTTGAATATTGTATTAATATATTTTATTTGATGATAAGAGAAGTTATTTTTATCATATTGATTTGAGATTTAAATTCTGGTGCATATTTTACTTTAATTATTACATGCTTTTATTCTTTTATGGCTTGCTACAAGTTTCGAATTCGAAAGAATTTTTGTTCCCTAGCATTGGTCATAACTCCTAATTTGGGTCGTGATAAAGTTGATATCAGAGCGGAGTTTGTATCTGGGCCTAGGTTGTTAGAGTTATGGCCCTGGTTTTCATAAATGTGTTTTCTTTGAAACTATTGTAGTTAATTAGGTTCGAGTATGTGTTTGATAAGTTTTCCTTGATTTAGCTTTCTACGTTATTGTTAGTTGTCTATTTTGTCTGAATTCTTCTATTTGTCTTTCAGAATGAAGAGACAAGCACATGTCGCTTCATTGGTTGTTGAGGCCGAGGATGATGAGTCCTTTTAGGATGAGGTTTTACCTTATGAACCTCCAACTAGGTGCAGAGGTCATGGTAGAGGTAGACCTTGAGGAGCAGTAAGTCATCGTAGATAGCGTGAGCTACAAGATGAGGAACTTATAGAGCCTAAGTATGAGGATGCTCCTATAGCTCTAGTTGCATTATAGATTTAGCCTGTCTATTAGCAAAGTATGTCTAACCTTGAGGCAGCGTTATTCTACGCTAGAGTTGGCCATATAGCTTTTGATAGGACATAAAACCTATTGGATTTTCTGTATGTGATTGAGACGAGAACTCGGACTACTCACACTAAGTACCAATGGATCATGATCGTCAAGTTATCAATAGAGGGACAATCCCTAGATTGGTTTATACATACATGACTACCATGACTTGGGCATAGTTCAGAGAGCGATTTATGAGGAGATCTTGCCTAGAGCCACTTTATATGAGCTACAGACTCAGACCGATGAGTATCTCTAAAGGTGACAGATTTATTGGGGACTACACTAAAGAGTTTCTTTAACTTGGCAGATATACAGAGGATTTGATGAGAGATCTATACTTCACTGTCACCATGTATGTTATTGGTTTGGGTTATACTTTTACTAGGATGCCTATAGTAGGCCTTACTCTAGAGTTAGTGATAGAGTTAGCCAAGGAGATTGAACTGAGGCTAGTTAGACAAGGAGTTATGCCTGATTATTACCAATTGGGCACTTAGTCAAATGGATTTCAGACTACTCCTTATTCGAGTTTTCAAATTGGTTTAAGTAGTCAGCAGAGAGGCCCAATACAATAGAGCCAGAGATAGTAGTAGAGAGTGCACAAGAGTAGTAGTCATGGCCGTGGGGGTCAGCATAGACCGATCATATTTGGATCAGGTGCTTCGAGTAGCAGTATTGGTCATAGTGCTAGATCAGCAGCTAGTGTTTGTCTGATGTGTGGTAGTGTCCATTAGGGACCGTGTTACATGGTGTTGCTAACTTGTTTTTGATGCGGACAGACAGGACACTATGCCAGATCATGTCCTTATTCTAGTTATCAGTCACAATAGATTTTTTAGTTTCCATAGTAGTCAATAGCCAGTGCAGCACTAGTTCCTTTTCAGTTACCTCTAGCGCAGCACCCGAGTTTGACTCAGATTGTTACTTAGCAAGGACGTGGTAGAGATACTAAAGGAGGTGCTAGAGGTTTTGGCCAGGCTTTTACCAGTTAGCAAGGAGGTTGAGGTCAGGCTAGAGTTTTTCACCTAACTCAACAAGATGATCAGGCATCTAATACAGTCATGGTAGGTATTATTTCTATTTGTTACCTGGATTCTTGTGTTTTGTTTGATTCGGGTGCCATACATTCCTTTGTTTCTCCTGTGTTTGCTTTAAAATCTTATTGGCAAGCTTCGAGGATGGCTTTTCCTTTATTTATTGCCACTCCTCTAAGTGATTCTTTAGACACCGTTGTTGTTCTTTCTGGTTTTCCAGTTTTTATTAAAGGTAGAGAATTACCCACAGATTTGGTGTTATTAGATGTGATGGAGTTTAATGTTATCCTTGTATGGATTGGTTATCTCAACACTATGCCGTTATGGATTGTCAGAGTAAAGAGGTGATTTTCAGAATTCCTAATGAATAAGAGTTTAAGTTTGTGGGTGATCAGAGTTCTGCACCTTAAAATCTTATCTCTGCTATAATGGCTAGGAAGATGTTAAGGAAGGGTTATCAAGGTTAATTGACATTAGTTAAGGATACTTCAGTGAAGAATTTATCACTCACAGATGTTCCTGTTGCCTTTGAGTTTCTTGATGTTTTTTAGTTTCCCACCTCATAGAGAGATTGAATTATATATATCTATATATATATGTGTGTGTGTGTGTGTGTGTGTGTGTGTGTGTGTGTGTGTGTGTGTAGTTCGAGGCATTACCCCTATTTAGATGCCACCCTACAGCATGGCTCCTACAGAGTTAAAAGAGTTAAAGGAGTAGTTACAGGAATTATTAGATAAGCATTTTATCAGACCCAGTGTTTCTCCTTGGGTTGCACCGGTCCTATTTGTGAGGAAGAATGATGGTACCCTAAGACTGTGCATAGACTACAGAGAGCTAAAAAAGGTGAAAGTAAAGAACAAGTATCCTCTCCCGAGGATAGATGATTTGTTTGATCAACTTCAGGGTGCACAATTCTTTTCTAATATTGATTTGAGGTTGGGTTATCATCAGTTGTGGATTAGTGAATCTGATGTTCCTAAAATGGCATTCCACACTCGTTATGGCCATTATGAGTTTTTGGTTATGTCATTTGGCTTGACTAACCCACCAGCAACTTTAATGAATCTGATGAATAGTGTATTCAAACCATATGTAGATCAGTTTATAGTAGTCTTCATTAATGATATACTGGTGTATTTAAAGAGTATGGAAGAGCATGTATATCACTTGAGGACTGTACTGCAGACATTGAGAGAATAACAACTTTATGCTAAATTCTCAAACGTGTGATTTCTAGTTAGAAAGCATTGCATTCCTTAGACACATGGTGTCTAAAGATGGTACCCAAGTTTATCTACAGAAGATTGAGGTAATGTCTGAGAGGCCTACATCGACTACAATTTTAAAGATTCAAAGTTTTCTAGGTTTAGTTAGGTATTATAGGAAGTTTGTATAGGATTTTTCTAGAATTACAACTGCTATGACTCACTTAACTCAGAAGAATGTGAAGTTTAAGTGGTTAGATGTTTGCGAGAATAATTTTTAGTTGCTGAAGGAGAAGTTGATCACAACTCTAGTTTTGGCTTTGCCTAATGGAGTAGATAAGCTCATAGTGTATTGTGATGCCTCTAGAGTTGGCCTCAGTTGTGTGTTGATGCAGAATGGTAGGGTGATAACTTATGCTTCAAGACAGTTAAAGAAGCATGAATAGAATTATCCTACCCATGAATTAGAGATGGCTGTAGTGATCTTTGCTCTTAAGATTTGGAGACATTATTTGTATAGGGTGACTTATGAGATTTTTATTGATCACAAGAACCTTAAGTATATTTTCCAACAAAGAGATCTAAATCTGAGGTAGAGGAGATGGTTAAAACTCTTGAAGGACTATGACTATGAGATCCTTTATAATCCAGGCAAGGCTAATGTGGTAGTAGATGCCTTGAGTAAGAAGTCCTCCGGTAGTCTTGCTCATATTAGTATGGAGAGGAGACCATTGATCCAAGAGTTGCATCAATTAGCGGATCAAGGTCTGATGATGAAGATGAGTAGATCTGGTGGATTGCTAGCTCAGTTTAAAGTTCGATCTATGTTGAGAGATAGGATTAAGGTAGCTCAGGGCCGATATCCTATTCTAGAAGAGCTTGCAGAGAATGTTCGAGCAGGGAAGTTCACTGATTTCATATTTGATGATGAAGGTGTTTTATGGATCAGTGGTAGATTATGTGTTCATGATGTGGATAAGTTGAGAGAAGAGATCCTTGAGGAAGCATATTCTACAACTTACAGTGTACATCCAGGTGTTACTAAGATGTACCACAGTATTAGAGACTTGTACTGGTGGGATGGACTGAAGAATGATATAATTAATTATGTTGCTAAGTGCTTGATGTGTCAGCAGGTGAAAGTTGAACATCAAAAGCCTTCTGGGAAGCTTTAGCCTCTTTATATTCCTAAGTGGAAGTGGGAAAGGATTGCTATGGATTTTGTGGTTAGTTTACCTCATCCTAAGGATGGATATGATTCCATACGGGTGATAGTGGACAGGTTGACCAAGTTTGCACATTTATTGCCTATGAAAGCCACTTATTCTGTAGCTAGATTGGAGAAGCTATATATAAAGCATATTCTGTGTCTTCATAGAGTACCTGTGTCCATTATGTTTGATAGAGGTTCAGTGTTTACCTCTCATTTTTGGCAAAAGTTGCAGGAAGTGATAGGCACTAAGTTGGATTTCAATGCTGCTTTTCATCCTCAAATAGATGGTCAGTCTGAGAGGGCAATCCAAACATTAGCAAATATGTTAAAGATATGTGTTTTTGATCTGGGAGGTAGCTGGGATGATCATTTGCCACTTATGGAGTTCGCTTATAATAACAGCTACTATAGCAGTATTGGAATGGCACCATATGAGGCTTTGTATAGAAGGAAGTATAGATCCCCTCTGATTTGGGATGAGATTGGGGAGAGAGCATTGACTGGACTTGAGATGGTTTAGGATGCTGTAGAGAAGATTGATGTCATTAAGAGGAGATTATAGACCACAGTTAGCAGACAGAAGAGCTATGTGAATCTGAGATGCATAGATGTGGAGTTCCAGGTAGGAGACTATGTTTTTCTAAAGGTGTCTCTGATGAAGGGTGTGATGAGATTGTTGGGTTCCGTGATGCAAATGCAGCGGAAAAGTTAAAATTTTATCACGTTCCCAAACCAGGATCCATGTAATTCGACTAATTGATTAAATCTAGGGTGTTTAAAATCTTACCAAAATGCAGAAGAGTCAAGATTCTCTGGAAGGATAAGAGGAGGTTCACACCGGTGACACCTTACCTCGAGCTTTTTGGCTTGGTTGTTTGGATCAAGATGTCTCCAAAAGGATGCGTCCTCTATAGGTATCCACACGAACAGCCCTTCACAAAACGAATTTGAGTGTGTGTGCTAGCAACCTCTTGACTGTCTCACAAATCAAGAACAAAAAGAAAAACTCTGTCTTTTTTTTCTAAGAGGAAAGAAAACGAATTTGGAGGCAAAAACAAGTATGTGAAACCCTAGAGAATATAACATATTTATAGACTCCAAGTTAGGGTTTCACTTACCAATGACCTTTTTGGTAATTTTCCATTTATTATATTCTGATTTTGTTTAAAAAAAAATCAAAATAATATCTTATTTATTTATTTAAAATAACATTTATCTTAAATAAATAAACAAATAAATAAATAAATAAAACACTTTAATTATTTATTTCCATATAGTTTATTTTGGGCTTATTAAACCCATATCCGTTTTGGGCTTGTTCTAAGTGTGTGACCCTGTAGGTTCACATAACATTGGCAGTGGGCCTAAATCTTTATTTAGGCCCACAAGTCATAAGTGGCCTCTAGCAAGACATTATGACTACCCAAGTCATGTGAAGTCAATAATCCGACATAACCTAATTACAGTGAATTTTATTGTCCCTTTATCACATGATATCTTAATTGAACATAAGGCATAGAATGTCATCCTTATATAGTTCAATATTATGACTTGATTCCAAGTAGACTGAAAATGATAACTCTTTATCAATTCATTTCAGCATGGCCATGCATTTTCATTTAGTCTATCTCATCAAGGGGCCTTTAGATATCTTTCTCATATTAATGAGGGATAAATTCCTTATAAATCACTCACATTCCTCACATAACTAATTTTATATCCAACAACATTCTTTTAATCATCCGGTTAAAGACAATGTTGGAATGTGTCAAAACATAAAATAGCTATGTAGAAATCCATGATGATTTCAAGGTCAAAGGACCGAAATAAAATTACTGTGATAAGAAATACTTATGACAATAATCTATGTAGTATTCTCATAGTGGGTCAATCCAGTACATGATCTCTCATCATGTACCTATGAGTTGATTTAATATCTCATATTTATGATTAGTAAAACATAACCATCAATCAACATCATACTAGCCTTAATACTTTAATATTCATATAATGAATAAATGACTAGGGATAATTAGAATAGAACTCTTATTTTAATCTAAGGGTTTTACTATCAAGTCACATACTTGATGGCCTTAGTAAGAATTAACCATTCATGTAATTATCATAAAATCAAATGATAATAAAATACCTCTTTAGTAATAAAATAAGAAAGTCAATACATAATCACAAATGATTGACCTAGTGCATATCACTAACAATCTCCCACTTGCACTAGGCCCAATCAACATCGTATCGTATACCCATAGACCTAGTATGACTCTCATGTTTAGGCTTTGGAAGAGGCTTAGTCAGTGGATCAGCAACATTATCATTTGTAGGTACTCTGCATATCTTGACGTCTCCTCTCTCAATAATTTCTCGAATAAGATGATAATGCCTGAGTATGTTTTTAGATCTCTAATGTGATCTGGGCTCCTTAGCTTGGGCTATAGCTCCATTATTATCAAAATATAAGTTCACTGGATCTGATATACTAGGAATAACACCTAGTCCAGTTATGAACTTCTTAATCCAAACAGCTTCCTTAGCTGCTTCTGAGACAGCTATGTACTCAGCTTCTATTATAGAATCAGCAACAGTGTCTTGCTTGGAACTCCTCCAGCTCACTGTACCTCCATTCAAACAAAACACATATCCTGACTGTGATAAAAAATCATCCTTGTCAGTTTGGAAGCTGGCATCTATGTAACCATTTACAACTAGCTCATCTTTCTGACCACCATACAGTAAAAATGCATCCTTAGTTCTTCTTAAGTACTTAAGGATATTTTTAACTACTGTCCAGTGACTTTCACCTGGGTCTGATTGGTATATGCTCATTGTGCTTAAGGCATATGAAACATCAAGTCAAGTACATAACATTGCATACATGATAGATCCAATAGCAGAAGCATATGGAATCTTACTCATGCGGTCTTGCTCATCTTGTGTCATAGGACACTAAGTCTTGCTGAGACTAATGCCATGTGACATTGGCAAGAATCCTCTCTTGGAATCTTGCATATTAAACCTGTTCAATACCTTATCAATATAAGTGCTTTGACTTACGGCAATAAGCCTTTTAGATCTATCTCTATAGATTTTGATGCCTAATATATAAGCAGTTTCACCTAAGTCTTTCATTGAGAAACAATTCCCTAACCATGATTTAACATTTTGTAAAATAGGGATATCATTTCCAATGAGTAGTATGCCATCCACATACAACACCAAAAACACAATAGCAGTCCCACTAACTTTCTTGTATACACAAGGTTCATCATCATTTTTAATGAAGCCAAATTCTTTGACTGCTTCATCAAAATGAAGATTCCAACTCCGAGATGCTTGCTTCAATCCATAAATGGATCTTTGAAGCTTGCATACCTTTCCAGAATTCTCAGGACTAACAAAACCCTCTGGCTGTGTCATGTACACATCCTCAAGTAAATTTCCATTAAGAAATGTTGTTTTGACATCCATTTGCCATATTTCATAATCATAGTATGCAGTTATGGCAAGGAGAATTCGAATAGATTTTAGCATAGCCACTGGTGAAAAGGTTTCATCATAGTCTATACCATGTGTTTGTTTGAAACCTTTTGCAACCAGTCTTGCCTTAAAGGTATGCACATTGCCATCCATGTCGATTTTCTTTTTGAAAACCCATTTGCACCCAATAGTTTTTAAACCATCATTTGGGTCAATCAAGTTCCATACTTGATTATCATACATGGATTGCATTTCTGATCTCATGGCTTCAAGCCATTTGTCAGAGTCAGGACTATTTATGGCCTCTTGATAGGATATGGGCTCATTTTGATCCACAATTAACACATCATAATCACTAGTTATGAGAAATCCATATCTCATGGGGATTTGACGCGTCCTATCAGAACTCCTTGGGCCTTTTGGTACTTGTGAAGGCTCAACAACTTCTTGTTGATTCAGCTGCGGTTCCATATCAGGTACAATGCTATTTTGTGGGCCTTGAATTTCTTTAAGTTGCACTATGCTCCCACTGGTTCCTTTGGAAATAAACTCTTTTTCCAAAAATACACCATTCCGAGACACAAACACTTTGTTCTCAAATGCATTATAGAAGTAATATCCTTTAGTTTCTTTCGGATATCCAACAAAAAGGCATTTGTCAGATTTGGGTGCTAGTTTATCTGAGATTTGATGTTTCACAAAAGCATCACAACCCCAAATCTTAAGAAAAGACAAACTGGGAGTTTTTCCAGTCCATTTCTCATATGGTGTCTTTTCAACTGCCTTTAATGGAACTCTATTCAAAATAAATGCAGCAGTTTCTAAAGCATATCCCCAAAAAGAGATTGGAAGATCAGATTGACTCATCATAGATCAAACCATATCCAATAGAGTTCAATTTCTACGTTCAGACACACCATTCCATTGTGGTGTACCTGGAGGAGTCAATTGTGAAACAATCCCACAATCTCTAAGATGATCTGTAAATTCTTGGTTTAAATATTCACCACCTCGATCAGATCTTAGTGCTTTAATATTTTTACCAAGTTGATTTTGTACTTCATTCTTGAAAATTTTGAACTTTTGAAAAGATTCAGATTTATGTTTCATTAGATAGAGATAACCATATCTACTAAAATCATCTGTGAAAGTTATGAAGTATTGAAAACCTCCTCTAGCAGTTAAGCTTAATGGTCCACATACATCAGAATGTATTAGGCCCAATAAGTCATTAGCCCTCTCACTTTGTCCAGTAAAAGGTGTTTTAGTCATTTTTCCAAGTAAACAAGATTCACATGTATCAAATGATTCATAATTAAATGAATTTAAAAGCCCATTTTGGTGTAGCTTTGAAATACGTTTCTCATTTATATGGCCTAAACGACAATGCCAAAGGTAGGTCAAGTTTAAATCATTAGATTTAGACTTCTTTGTATCAACGTTATAGATTGGCATTTCATTAGTGTCTTCGGCATCTAAAACATAAAGTCCACTAGTGCATGGAGCATATCCATAGAAAATGTTATCTTGATAAATACTGCATTTATTATTCTTAATAATAAATTCAAGTCCTTTCTTGTCCAAACAAGAAACAAAAATAATATTCCTACACAAAGTAGGTACATAATAACAACTTTCTAAAGATAAAATAAGTCCACTAGGCAAAGGTAACTCATAAGTTCCTACAGCTAAAGCAGCAACTCTTGCTCCATTGCCAACTCGTAGGTACACTTTGCCTCTTGCCAAGGATCTACTCCTTTTTAGACCCTGCACATTTGTACAAATGTGAGATCCTGATCCAGTATCTAATACCCAAGAATCAGAAGCAGAAGCAGATAAATTTAATTATATAACATGAATACCTAAAGAGGTAGTCTCACCACCCTTTTTCTTCTTCAGATCATCCAAATAGAGCTTGCAATTTCTTTTCCAATGGCCTGGCTCATTACAGAAAAAAAAAATTCCTTCCTTTGCTTTGGGTTTAGCTTTGGATTTGGGCTTGGGCTTGGGCTTGGGCTTCTGAAAACCTTTAAAGACCTTGCCCTTGCCCTTGCCCTTTCCAACCCTTGTCATCCCCTTTCCCTTATTGACCATGAGAACATCCTTGGTGTTACTCTTGATGTTCTTTTCAGTAGTTTTCAGCATCCCATGCAACTCTGAAATAGTCTTCTCCATACTATGCATATTGAAATTCATAATGAAGCTATCATAAGCTTCAGGCAAAGATTGGAGAATAATATCCACAGCCAGTTCTTGTTCAATCTTGAGACCAAGCTTGTCCAAGTGATCAAGATGACCCTTCATCTTGAGAACATGAGGACTGATAGAGCCACCAGTAGTCAGCTTGCAGGAAAGCAATGCCCTGATGGTATTGAACCTTTCAATTCTGGCTTTCTCTTGGAACATTTCCTTGAGATGGCCTATCATAGTATAAGCCTCCATTTCCATCAGTTGCTTTTGCAGCTCAGATTCCATACATCCAAGCATGACATAAGTGACATCAGTAGAATCATTGAGATGCTTGGTATAAGCATCCCTTTGTGCTCTAGGAGCATTGGCAGTTGGTTCCTCAGGGATGGGTTGATCAAGGATGTATTCCTTTCTCTCATGCCTAAGAAAAATTCTTAGGTTTCTGTACCAGTCAAGAAAATTAGTCCCATTGAGCTTATCCTTCTCAAGGATCGATCGTAGTGACATAGTAGGTGTAGTGTTTGAAGTCATTATCTACAACAAATATATGCAAAGTCCATTCAGTATTTTATTAAATATGTATAAGGCATAATAAAAAGTCCCACTAAATTTACTCAAATCAATAACCCTCTAAGTTAATTTTAGAAATTATAGTGGGCCAAGATCCATATTTCACCATACTCTAAGTGAGCTTTGTCTCATGACCTAAAATATGGTTATTTAGGTAGACAACTCTTATCAATTACATCTCATGTAACTCTTGGATGGTATGGGATTTGACATCACATGTCATGGCTAAAAATCCCATCTAATGCCCTAGGTCCAAAACCATTTTGATAACCTAGTTAAGTCAAACCATATCAAACGTTTGGATAGCACCATTATCCAACTTGCCTTCCCCAGATAAATTTATACACCCTGCTTTGGCAGGCTCATATATAATAATCTAAGGCTTGACAAGTGTTGAACTTATGGAAGGCATTATAATAACTTAATATTAAATGAGGGTTCATCTTTATTTAATCGTATTAAGTTATTGTTATGTTGTATTGAATGGCATCATATGGCATCACATACATGGCATCACATGGCATCGCATACATAACAACAAATAAATAAATGTGACATAGCATGGCCCAAATCTAAGTTGATCTTCATAAGCCAATATGAAGATCAATGGTCAAACCTAGGTAATATTACAATTACAAATTGAGCCTCTAACTTGGATCTCCATCTTCTACCATGGATCTCCTTTTTGGTTCCCACCTTGGATCTCCATCCTGGGCCTCCAACTTGAATTGCACCATGGGTCTTGATTTACAAAAATTGTTGTAATTTATTCTACACTATTCTAATAAAATAAATACAACAAAACAAAACAAAAAATGACTCGCAGGCCATATTTAAAATTACAACCCATAAAAATAAAATCCAATCACATTGGTCTAAGGGCCATGCTATGCACCATGCATAAAACAACAAACATGTATAACATAATAATCTATTTAGTTATTAAATCCAATTATTATGTTAAAATAAACTAATGTGACAATTCTTTTGGGGGTCAAGGGGCAGTACCCCTAGTGGGGTTCCAAGGGGCATCGCCCCTTGGCGGGGTCCGGGGGCAGCGCCCCCGGTGGCGGTCCCGCTGACTGGCGATAAACACTTTACCTTAGCTCTTCGGTGAGTTGCCTTTCAAATTTTTGAACATTAATGAATTTTCGTAATCAAATTACTATAAAATCAATTTGTTCAAAATAGACAAAAACGCTCAATTAAAACAACCACCTTAAAACCCTTATTTGCGTCAAGGAAGCAATTAACCAATTTTCGTAATCATATTACTAAATCAGTTTGTTACTTAAAAACATCACTTTTTGTAAACATTTTATAGTCTGAAAAATCCGTTCAAAACAGATCAAAATTTTTTTTTTATTAAAACAGACGCATCCCTTAAGAAAACCCTAATTTGTGTAATCAAAATTACAGCTTGAACGAATCTATAGAAAACATATCCATTCTGCATAATCTGTTTAACATTTAAACAGATTGCCCTTAACACATAATATGTATAATCACAAAATTTCTATTTCAGATTTAATTAAAAATGATTTTCCTAATCAAATAGAAAATGTTTTTCTAATTAAAATAGGAAACAAATAAGCTGCTTCAATTAATCATATTAATCAAAACAGAATACATAACAGATTTAAATCCTTAAGTGATTAGGTTTTTGAAAACATAATTTCTGTTTCAGATTTAATTAAAAATGATTTTCCTAATCAAATAGAAAATGTTTTTCTAATTAAAATAGGAAACAAATATGCTGCTTCAATTAATCATATTAATCAAAACATTATTCTTATTTCGTTTTTCATAAAAACATCATACAAAATTCGTTTTCATGAAACAACATTCTTAATTTATAAAATCAAAGGCTGCTTTTAGTTTAATCACATTAAACCATTACAAACATTAATCAAATTAATGTTTAATTCTGTTTTCAAATAGATTACCCAGAATTGTCACAAAACAAATCAAAACCCCTTTTGATAATTTTGAAACCCTTTTCAAAATGAATCTTAAACCCTAACATATATCACATATACACATAATCAATTAATCAAATTACAAGTGGCTCTGATACCACTGTTGGGTTCTGTGATGCAAACGCAGTGAAAAAATTAAAATTTTATCACGTTCCCAAACCAGGATCCATGTAATTCGACTAATTGATTAAATCTAGGGTTTTTAAAATCTTACCAAAACGCAAAAGAGGCAAGATTCTCTGGAAGGATAAGAGGAGGTTCACACTGGTGACACCTTACCTCGAGCTTTTTGGCTTGGTTGTTCGGATCAAGATGTCTCCAAAAGGATGCGTCCTCTATAGGTATCCACATGAACAACCCTTCACAAAATGAATTTGAGTGTGTGTGCTAGCAACCTCTTGACTGTCTCATAAATAAAGAACAAAAAGAAAAACTCCGTATTTGTTTTCTAAGAGGAAAGAAAACGAATTTGGAGGCAAAAACAAGTATGTGAAACCCTAGAGAATATAACATATTTATAGACTCCAAGTTAGGGTTTCACTTACCAATGACCTTTTTGGTAATTTTCCATTTATTATATTCTGATTTTGTTTAAAAACAAATCAGAATAATATCTTATTTATTTATTTAAAATAACATTTATCTTAAATAAATAAATAAATAAATAAATAAAACACTTTAATTATTTATTTCCATAGAGTTTATTTTGGGCTTCTTAAACCCATATCCGTTTTGGGCTTGTTCTAAGTGTGTGACCCTGTAGGTTCACATAACATTGGCAGTGGGCCTAAATCTCTATTTAGGCCTACAAGTCATAAGTGGCCTCTAGCAAGACATTATGACTACCCAAGTCATGTGAAGTCAATAATCCGACATAACCTAATTACAGTGAATTTTATTGTCCCTTTATCACATGATATCTTAATTGAACATAAGGCATAGAATGTCATCCTTATATAGTTCAATATTATGACTTGATTCCAAGTAAACTGAAAATGATAACTCTTTATCAATTCATTTCAGCATGGCCATGCATTTTCATTCAGTCTATCTCATCAAGGGGCCTTTAGATATCTTTCTCATATTAATGAGGGATAAATTCCTTATAAATCACTCACATTCCTCACATAACTAATTTTATATCCAACAACATTCTTTTAATAATCCGGTTAAAGACAATGTTAGAATGTGTCAAAACATAAAATAGCTATGTAGAAATCCATGATGATTTCAAGGTCAAAGGACCGAAATAAAATTACTGTGATAAGAAATACTTATGACAATAATCTATGTAGTATTCTCATAGTGGGTCAATCCAGTACATGATCTCTCATCATGTACCTATGAGTTGACTTAATATCTTATATTTATGATTAGTAAAATATAACCATCAGTCAACATCATACTAGCCTTAATACTTTAATATTCATATAATGAATAAATGGCTAGGGATAATTAGAATAGAACTCTTATTTTAATCTAAGGGTTTTACTATCAAGTCCCATACTTGATGGCCTTAGTAAGAATTAACCATTCATGTAATTATCGTAAAATCAAATGATAATATAATACCTCTTTATTAATAAAATAAGAAAGTCAATACATAATCACAAATGATTGACCTAGTGCATATCACTAACAGAGATTTGGTAAGAAAGGTAAGCTAGCACTGAGGTATATTGGACCGTTCGAGATTTTGGAGAGAGTGGGCACTATAGCATATCGGTTGGCTTTGCTTCTGAGTTTGTCTCAAGTGCATCCAGTGTTCCATATCTCGATGATGAGGAAGTATATTTTAGACCCTTCACACATGTTGTAGTCAGATAGCATGGAAGTGAATGAAGACTTAACGTTCATGGAAGAACCTGTTTCGTTCGTAGACTACCAAGTTCGATAGTTGCATTCAAAGCATATTCCAATGGTCAAGGTGTTGTGGCGAAGCAACATCATAAAAGAGCATACTTGGGAGACCGAAGCAGAGACACGAACTTCTTACCCGTATCTTTTTCCTCTTTTATTCTTGTATTTATTCTTTTCTTGAATTTGGAGACAAATTCCTATAAGGAGGGATGATTGTAATAACCATAGTTTCTAAATTATTTTAATATAAAATGAGATATCCAGTCTTAATAAATTTAAGATTTATATTTTATTATTTTATTATTTTGTGATTAATCATTATTATTTTATGTTTAATTATATTATATTTTCTACATAAATATTTTATTTTGAAACTTATTATTTTGGACATTTAATTTGCATTGGGAAAAGTTTTAATTTAATGGGCTAAGTCTAAATTAAATAAATTAAACTAGGTGGGCTTATATATAATAAGCCTAAGGTAGCTTTAACCTAATTTCTAATTAATTATGGGTCTAAAGATACATTTTAATTAAAATCTAGACCTAATTAATTAATAACCTATTAAATGAAATGAGCTAATTAAAAGATGGGCAAAAAATAACTACCTAAGCCTAAAATTAATTAAATGTGTTAGAGCCTATCATGGGCTAAGGGCCCAAAATACACAAAAAGTAAACAAGCCCAAAAATAATAAAAAATATCAAAACAATCAAATCAAAAAATCAATTAAATTTATTTCTTCTAAAAACCTAATTTAGTTAAAGTGACCTTAAATAATAAATAATTAAATAATTAAATAATTAACAAGCAACCTTAATTCTATCTACTTAAATCTAATTTAATTTTAATGAAACAAACCCTACTAATCTCTATGGCCATTAATTTTAATTAATTACCTAATTAAAACCCTAGTTTTACTATCCGATTAATTAACACATAACCACACATATAAAATTTCATTATTCCCACTGTGGCGGCTATTACAATGATCTACTGAAAATAATAAGAAAATAAAAATTGATACAATCTCAAAAAAACTAAATGCAAAATAAAACAATGAAAACAATAATAAAAAAATGAATAAATAACCCTAGAAACTATATTTGGCTACAAAATTCAATCCATGGCATTTCATGGATCATCATGGATTTTGTTCTCTAAGTGAACTCATCATGCAACCCTCTATATAATCACCAACACAAACAAAAAAGGAGATAATGATTAGTGAACAAAATAACAATAAAAATTAAATAATGGTAAAATTTAATAGAGACATAATAATAAAATAAAAAAAATAGAAGAAAGTGAGAGGAGATGGTATGGATGCAGTATTGATTTGCCCCTCAGACTAGTATAGATCACTGTTTTTTTTTAGATAGATCGTCAATACTTGTTGTTCTCCTTTTAAAAGCCTCCTGCTTCTTGCTCAAAGAGCAAATACTTTACCAGAAAATATTTTTTGAATAATGTGCAAGAAAATGAAAGCCTCCAAAAAAGGTTTAGCCAAAAAGAGAGACGGATCCCTCTTTAAGAGAGTTTAAACTGGGTTTTTATAGAAGAACCCTAGCAAAAAGACGTATCCTATTATGGCTTTTTCCTCTTCTTAGTGATAAAGTTTTGATTTTAAAAGGACTTTTTATTTACTCAAAATTCAGGTAAATCCTAAAAAGGAATTTATAATATTATTTAATCAATCAAAATTCAGAAAATAGAAATTTTTATTTACTATAAAAATAAAAAATAGACGAAACATGTCTAATTCTGATCGGGATTATGTAATTTTGATCAGAATTACATAATTATGATAAGTTTAATGTAATTCTGATCAAAATTATGTAATTCTAATAAGAAATATAGAATTTTGATTTTTTTGACTTTTAACTACAAAAAGACCCTTAAAAGAATTTACACTTTTCAATTAGGTCCTTAAAAGAAAATCTTACTATTAAGTCCTTTAAAAAACCAATTAAACTCTTTTGGAAATGCATTTAGACTTTTGATGTTTCAAACTTCAAGTGTTAAAGACCTATTTATAATATTTTCATTATTGGAGTGCTCTATCAAACTCACACTCAACTATCCTAAACTTATGTTCTTACAATATGCTCAAGCTGCATCATCATAACATAGATGCATTTGCACACATGCATCTATAACATACACATACATATTGTTGTATAATTCAAATAAGAAAATAGCTAAATTGAAAGAAGACTTACATGAGCCTCCACAGAGTAGTGTACATAGTGGCTTATCAAGCCTGAAGCGCACTGGTATTAGTACATGGCTATCTTTTAAGCAACCTATAAATAGAACAATTAGTAAGTAGTAGATTTAAAATATTGAAGCAACAACAGTAGAGATTCATATAAGTAGCATCCTGTAGGATTAAGGGCATAGGCTTAGTAGATGCGAGGACCACTTGAATCGTCACCTTGCTATGGAAGTTATGCACTTGGACCATGGCCACCAATGGTAATGTAGCTACCCTAAAGATCATTTGAGTAGCCTTAGTAGGGGCATCAACAACAGCTCCTACACCACACGATGCCTTAGTAGCACCCTTAACATGAGACCTCTTTGAGCGAGACTGTTAAACATGGGCAAAAGCAGTCACAATGAGAATAGTTAGTACAAGTACAATAAAAAAAAGGAAACAAGGGGCTGCAACATCATCTTCAACAACATCATCTCTAGCAGCATCATCATAGGCTTACCAGAGTTGGTCATATAAAATAAATCTGCCCTAACCGAGTTTGAACTGGGAGTTGGGGCCTAGAAAATCATTGTAATGGGGTCCTCTAATATGTCAAAAGAGACTTATTGACCAGGAAATGAAAACCTTATAATAGTAGCAAAGGCGAGGGGTGTAATCATCAACTCCTTGAACTAGAAGTGGAAGGTGTGCATGCAATCCGACCACCTCTCGACCAAGGCAGTCATAGCTACCTATCAAATCTTCAGAGACTCTGGTCCTTCTAGTAGATTGTTTAGGATACCATCAAATCTAAGACTATGCACATGGTCTCGCACCTCTATGAACAACTTATAGTAGTGCTTTTTAGCATTAATGAAGTTATTAGGAAGCACTAATAGAGTCACATGGCTCTAAAAAAGGAAGTCAGTAGAGCACATATTTTGACTCAAAAAATTTTCTAAAATATGATAATCAGTGCTAACTACTTTTTTTACTTGTTATTTATAGGCAAACAAAATCATCCAACCAGAAGTGGGAAACGACATGGTAAATTGCAACATGTAGCCTAAGAGAAGGAAAATCCTAGCAAAGTGCATCTCTGAGTATCATTGAATGCAAAAGGAAGCTAATCCTAATAAGGGGAGACATAGCATAAAAAACATTTAGAGTTTGAGATACTAATGATTAAGCACCTAAACATGCTCCTTCAAGTTCAAGATATTGATGATTAATCACCTAAACGTGCTCCTTCAAGTTCAAGATGAGAGAATCTCTTATCCTCTCATGCCTCATGCGATGAGCAGGCATATGCTTTTGATGAGTAATACCACCTACCACTTAATTTCCAAAGCCTCTAGACCAATGTTGTCTAAACCAATCATAAGGTTAGTGTCGACCTTCCTAGAAACATTATCACCACCTTCTCTTTGCATGGGTTTGAAGTGAAGAAAACCTAAGGTTCAAAGAATCTTAGGGGAGGAGAGAGAAGAGAAAGTTTTAAAATGAAGGAAAGGACAAAACAAAGCCCTTTTATAGGTAATTACTCTGTAGGTCCTGAATGGAACCATGACCATGGGTCCCCATGTGCATGGATCCTTGACCCACTTTTGTGGGTCATTGGATCTACACATGTAGGAAGCACCCATGGCATAGTCCAAGGCCTACTGGAGCCCCCCATGATGCATATTTTCACATATTGAAGCTTTCAAAAGATCATCGGAGGTCTAGACATTGACCCAAGACATAATTGAAAGCCAAGAATTTATAATAAAAGTTCAAAATGCCCTCAGAGAACACTAAAAACTTAGGGAAGCCCTCTATATCCTTTTCTTATTCATATAAATTCATACATTCATGTATTCACACATTCATTTGCATTCCAAACATCATTTTCTAGTGCTTTTGGAGGTGTACTCATACTAAAGAGTGGGCATGTGATAAGGATAAACCAATTAATCTCAATAACAACTGTCTCACTTTGATAAGATTTTTAAAGCTTCCTAACTTTGATCAATAGCTCTAAGCTGGGATTCTCACTTCTAATCAATATAATGCTTGACGAACTTATGAAAGATAGAAAATTCTACTAAAGGGAAGGTTATTGGAAATCGAGATGTTTGAGTAACTTGTGGTTGTCATGACAAACCTTGGAAGAGGTTTAAATGAAAAAAGAAAAATGAAAAAAAAAAGAAAAAGAAAAGAGAAGCAAAAAAATAAAATAAAAGCAACAAGAAAATCATAATCAGACTACTCCAATGCTTAAAATTGAGTAAGAGTATCCGAAGGACTCCTCAATGGTATTCATATTGAATTCCAAAAGGTGGGGATTACTTAAGAAGAGAAAATGCTTTGTAAAGGAAGTATAATCAAGCATTAACCTTTAAAGGGAGTGTCATGTCATCAAGGGTTGCCTTATGCATTACGATTCTTGGTGACATCTCTTAATGAATTTCCTTTTGTAGAACACTTACTCTCCACTCGATAATTAAAAATGTCTTTGGCAAAGGGATGCTAGTCAAACCTTGAAGAAACAATGAGAACCACATTAAAGTTAGGATAAATGCAGTCAAGTTGACTCGAAGTCACTGATACATGCTCCTCACTAGTATAGGTAAGCCAATAAAAAGCACGAACAAATTCACACATATCACAATTTTAAAACTAAAATTGCACCACAATACCTTGGTTTTACACTCATCATCATTTTGAAAAATGACACACAACACTTACACCTGAGGTTTGGGTAAGTTTGTATGGTGTTCTTGCTTGTGACCTAACAAACATTACATAGCACCTATAAAAAGATTTTACATGCACTTTGGTTTCTTCAAAGCCAAACATTTGAAGCCTACTGAAGGCTATATAGTGTACCTCTTCATGAAATTTTTTATCTACACTTGCTCCTTATGTGCTGGCAATAGTTAAATGCATACGCAACACCCTTATAAAAGTTTTTACATCTCATTCATTTTTTTCTACACTTGCTCCCTATGGATTAACAATAGCTAAATACATATGCAACATCCTCATAAAAGTTTTTACATCTCATTATGTTTTTCTCTACACTTGCTGCATATGCATTGGCAATAACTAAACGTATAGGTAACACCCTTATAATAACTAAACACATAGGTAACACCCTTATAAAAGTTTTTACATCTCATTTAGTTTTCTACACTTGCTTCATATATGTTGGCAATAGTTAAATGCATACACAACACCCTTAGAAAAGCTTTTACATTTTATTTGGTTTTTAAAAATTACTTCCCACACATTGATAAGTGCTAACTTGATCAACGCATGTAAAGCAGGGGGTAACTGTTGATACTCAAATTTTTCCAGTCCCCCAAAAATCTGATAATGAAGGATTCTTGTTAGTCATATAGGGGAAAATTTCTTCAGAAATTTTCTTGAGCGTACTTAGATTGAAAAAAAACTTAAAAGAAACCAAAAGATACTAAAAAGCAACTAAAAAATCTCAAAAAAGCTAAGCTAGGCCTAAAAAGGACCAAAAAGTAAGGGAAAAGCCTATGGGAATGGGTCAACCCATGAGCCTGGGTTGATGATCCACGAGTGTGGGTTTTTAGCCCAAGCCTATGGGTCAAAATGACCCTTTTCCCCCTGGATGGGTTCAAGAACCCATGCGTGTGGGTTTTGGATCCAAGAGCGTGGGTCTTGAACCCAAGCATGTGGGTCCTCGGGCCTTGTTGTTAAAAACATGAAAATTACCCATTTGGGAGGATTTTGGCATATTTTTTTATAGACGCCTAGAGAGAGAAAACACCATTATTTTGGGGATTTTTCCACTCCCTCTCTTACTCTTAAAGCACTTGGAGACCACTTACATCAAACACTTAACCAAAATCTTTTTTTTTTAATTTTTGTCTTAGGATTTAAACCATTAAATCCAAACTAAGCTCCTTCTAAGTCAAAACACGCATCAAATGTAATAAACCCGGTCCCTATGAGGATCTCTCAACATTTTTAAATAAAAATTTCATTTTTATCATCTTTTTCATCTCATTTCTATTATTTTTATCATTTTTTTGTATTTTTTATTCATTTTATTGGTAATATTTATTATATTGATAAAGTTATGATTTTTATGTTGATCTTGAAGTATGTGAATAAGATAGATGGAGTGGTGGGAAGTTCGGAGAAATCCGGAAGTGTTTGCATTAATTTTTGCATTTTTTCATCATTTTTGCATTATTTTTCCATTTATATAAAAAATGGGTATTTTGGTGTAAATTTAGCATTATTATTATTATTATTGTATTAATTTAATTTACCATTTTTATTTCCATCATTTTTATTTATATGCATATTTATTTCTGCACTTTATTTATTTTATTGTATTTTTGCAATTTTGTTGTATTTATGCCTTTTTATGGTAATTTGGTATTTTTATCATAAAGTTTTTATTTTTATGGTAAAAATATCACCTATATCATTTTAATATTTTTATTTCTATCATTTTTATTTATTTGCATATTTATTTCTGCATTATTATTATTTTTATTGCATTCTTGTTGTTTTTATTAGATTTATGCTTTTTATGATAAATTAGGTATATTTATCATAAAGTTCACATTTTTATGGTAAAAACATCATCCTTATCATTTTAATTTATGCATTTATATTTATTATATTAATATTTCTGTATTTTTATTATTTTTGTTGCATTTTTTGTAATTTTTATTGCCTTTATGCCTTTTTGGGGTAAAATTGTCATTTCAATCATATAGTATATATTTTATGGTGGAAATGACATTTTTACCACTTTAATTTTTTTTAATTCTGCATTTTATTATTTTTAGTTGCATTAATTATATTTTTATTATTTTTATTCTCCCCTTTGGTAAATTTATTATTCTTATCATAAAGTTCCCATCTTTATGGTGAATATAATATTTTTATCATCCCCTTTTACTATTACTCTTGCATGGTTATTATTTTTATTGAAAACTTATTATCCCATGTCATTTTTATTATTTTCTTTGATTAATTTATTATTTTTATCATAAAGTTAATGTTTTTATGGTAAGAATAATATCTTTATCAATTTTACCCATCTTATTTGTACCTTTCCATTTTTAATTTCCTTATATTTGTCTCATCATAAAAATCTTATTTTTATAATAGAAATGATGACCTCACACCAAAATACCAAAATCCTAAAATATTGCATCATACATTTTCATTAGTATCCTTATTTGCTTATGTGTTTAATTATCTTTATTTATTTATTTTGAGTTATGAATGAATGAAATATATTAAATTGTCCTAGTTGTAACGTGTGCTTGCATGTGCGTGAAAACTAACACTTGTTTTACAGGTTTATTAGAATATGATTTTATTTATTTTTCTTTTTTAATGTAATTAATATAATAGACTTTCCAAGGCAATGTAATCCTTAATCTGATTCCCCCTTCATTTCTATTTTGGATGTATTTATTACAATAGGCACTTCTTTATGGATTGTAATCCTTAATCCTTTTCCTTTTTTTTTTAATTATTATTTTGCTTATTTTCTTGTTTTATTTTGATTATTTCTTTCATGCTTGCATGCTTCATGCTTACTTGATTATTTGCTTGATTAATGCTTGTTTATTTATTTATCTTGTGATGTATGCTCGATAATCCAATTATCCCATATTCTAATTTCCAATCTAAGCCGACTAATGATCAAGTATGGTAAATGCATCATAAAATCAAAACTAAGGTGAAGTAGTGAATGAATAAGCAATGTGTGTAATAAGAAACAAGATAAGTAGCTCCTACCCCCCAAACTCATATTCTCTAGTGAAGGAAGTGAACTTTTAATTCATTTTCTCCTGATTTAGTTTGGGTGGTGACTCTAATTTACAAGGCTTATTCAGGTAAACCCTCCAATAAATAAAAAAAAATTGTTAGATATTTACCATTAGCCTGTGTGCCCTAATTAATGCACCAATCCTATAACTCCCTCGAGATGATCCAACTAACTATAGTCAACCAAAGAAATTTGGGAATGCTTAAAGACCGAGCATAAAGTCGCTAGTGAGTCTAGTGATGATGAAATGATGGAGAGGTTGCAAATCTTTACTTTATAGTCTTGGAGGAACCTTTAAGTGATAAGGTAACTCTAAACTTCAAATTCAGTAATGAAATGTTAATTTCTTAAGAAAAGTTAATTCATAAATGTGATAGATATGTATTTATAATTAGTTCACTCAAAGAAATGGTAAAAATTCTAGAAAAAGAACTTGAGAAGTCAAGAACCTTTAATGAAGAGTTAACCAATTCATTGAATGAAAGTAATTCTAAGAAAATTTAGATTGCAAATGAAAATGCAAAACTTATTGAGAAAAATGTGTTTTTAAAAAATGAAGATGTCAATCTCAATGAATCCATTTCTAGATTTAATAAAGGAAAGAAACTCATTGATGGAATAATTTCCATGACTTCCACTCCCTTAAAATCTAAAAGTGGCATTGGCTTTGAACACACTCTTGCTAGTTCATAAAAAATTGTTAACCTAGATACTCCAATCACTAAGGTTTATAAAAAATCTAGTCTTAAAGTTGATGGACCTAAAAGGTCTAATGGTTACAAGACTAACAATTTTATAGCAAATATATCAGGAGGACCTAAGCCCAGAAGACCTAATTATACTCATTCTTATGGGTTTTATAGGCTTAAAATGAAAGGATATGCACATATGTTATTATTATGGTGTGATGGGACACATAAATTCTAGATGCTATATTAAAAGGATTCATTCAATTGATGGATCTTTCAATGCTAACCCCTAAGGACCAAAATACATTTGGGTATCTAAAGTGAGATGAACAATTTCCTTATAGGTGTGCTTGGAATCCACAATATGCAAAGAAAGGTGGTATCTAAATAGTAGATGTTCAAGGCATATGACTAGGAAGGCCAACCTCTTTACTCATTTGGAAATAAAGAAGGGAGGCAAAGTTACATTTGTTGACAATGCTATAGGTAAGATTGTTGGCATTGGTTAACTTAGTAAGAAAGACTCTACTTATATTGAAAATGTCCTTTTAGTTGATGATTTAAAGCCCATCTTACTTAGTGTTAGTCAATTATATGATAAAGGTAATAGAGTGACTTTTAAATCAAAGAAATGCTTTGCAACTCATATGGAAGAGAACAAAGTCATTTTTAATGGTGAAAGAGTCAACAATATTTGTACTATTGATCTTAACCTCCTTGACTAACCAATGTGTTAAGAGTTTACTTGCCATTAGGGATGACACTTAGATGTGGCATAAAAGATTTAGTCATACTAGCACGGAGCTTATTGAAGATTTAAGCAAAGGTGATCATGTTATTATCCTCCCCAAAGTGAATTTCCAAAAGGATAAGGTATTTTTGAAGAGTTAAACCAACAACAAGGAGAAATATTGGAGAATGATCAAGCTATTTCCCTTTTAATCAAGGCTTAACATGTGGTATATACTTAAAAAGAAAATGTTGTAGAGGAACTAGTAGCTCCCACAACTTTAATTATGCATAATGATCTTCTTAAGGAATAACACTTCAAAAAAAGACTATCCTAAAGATTTGATCATTGGTGAGCCATCAAAAAGGGTAACTACTAGACACTCTTTTAAGCATTTAAATAGTCTTACCTTTATTTCTCTAATTAAGCCAAAGAATGTTAAATGGAAATTTATTGTGATATTTGGTTGTTTGTGAGATTATAATCAATAGTTTGAATTTTGAGTGATCAATTTGATATATCCTTGAACTTTGATTGATTATGATACAACATTGAATTGGTCCCTATTATGTTTAAAATGGCTTTACCCAAGTTTAAGATTCAATTTTTGAAAATTCTATTTTTAAATTATGATCATTATGCTGTTGTTATTGGCTATAATGGTTCTAATTTTCCAAAATAAACTCATGTTTTAATTAAAATTATGCCTAATGAATCAATTATCATAGTCATGAAAATCTAATTACTAGTTAAAATTAATTTATAATTCATTTTTTGTGCATTTTTTGTATTGCATGATGACAATTGTCATTATTTGTGCTTTGACTTTCAATTATAATTGCTTAATCATGATTATAATTCATCATGTCATCAGTGATGATGAAATGTACTTTAATGATGGTGTAAAACTTTTGTTATGATTATGACACCCCCTTAATTACTTATGACGTGTCTAGGTTAGAGCTAGGGTATTTAAAACATTTATTTTTAACTTAATCTTCCACCATCTTCTTAGCACTGTTGACTTTCTTTTCTTCTCTATTTTAACCTAATATTTTTTCTTCAAGATTCCTTTTTCTTTCTTCATTTTAACACATCTTACATCATTATCACCATCATCTTCTCATCTCTAGTGGGAAATTAAAATAGTTGAAAAACCATTTTTTTTATTAGTCCCCACTTTAGTAGTGTCTGTTACCATATCAACATCACTTGAGTCGATAAAGAAGGGAACAAAGATGAAATCGTGCAAAAAAAGGGTCACATATGACCTTGTGCTCTCTTCGCTTGTAACCAAAGAGCTAAAAGAAAGAGGTGAGAGCCATAATAATATTAGGAAGTTGGAGCTTTTTGTGCTTTGGTGTGGAGAAAAAGAGATGAACTTGGTTCTATTTAAGCTATTTATAAAACACATATGGAGCATTGATACTACCAAATCCAAAAAAAATTAGAGTTAGAAGCTATATCACCATAATCACCAAATACTTGAAGGTGTTGATGAAAATAAGAACTGCACTCACTCCATCTTCTTTCAATTAAGTGATAAACTTAATTTAGATAGCTAGGTTCATAATTTTATGATTAAAAAATTTATGGTAAATGGTACTATCCATTGGAAAGAGGTGAACAAGGAAAGGATCATAATTTAGTGTGATAATAACACACAAAAATGCCAAAAAAAGGATGAGAGCAAAGCTCATTTAACCTCTAAGAAATGCCCAGGATTTCAAGCTTAGGAAGATAATGAACAGGCTAAACTAAATAACTAACTCCAATCCATGTAGAACTAGCTCCAAATTCATTTGGACAAAAAATTTAAAGCTATTCAAACCACTCTTATAGTCTTGGAGTCCCAACTTGGAGCAATAAACCACAAAATGGAGTCCCTTACTAATGATGCTGCCTTTTTGAAGGCCAACCTCCCTATCCCTCATAAACATCACTAATCTTGTATCTCATTTCATAAAATTTTGGTTAAAATTTTTTTGGTTATTTTCAAGTCTTTGCAAGAACTTAATATGGTTGCAGCCTATGCTTTTTTAGGACATATGTGGTTCATTGTTTTTTGCTTTGTTTTATTGCCTTTGATAGTGGCTTTCCCCCTTTGCTTAGTTGTTTTTTATAGCAATAAAATGGGAGAAAAGGCTAATTTAGGCATAATTTAGTATTATATTTTGGATATTTAATATTTTGAATATTCTATTATGTGGATATTTGATATTTGTAGATGTTTGGTGTTTGTGAGATGAAATTTTTTTAGGTATTAAAATGGAAGTGCTATATTTTAAACACTATTTTTATACCTGGTTTGGTTGTTGGATATTTATCATTGAATATTGGTTTTGCAAAGTTTGTTATTTTTATGCTTGACTAGGTGTGATTAGTATATTTTAGTCATTATGTGATTTGTTGATTGATAATCAAGCTCTGAACTATTATTGGATATGGATAATGATTTTGTGCAATAATTATTGGTTATATTGTGTTTAACTTGGTATAGATATCTATATTACATGCCTTTGGAATTATTGTTGTTGGTAAATATGTTAAATTATATATATATGAATTTGTGGCAAATTACAGATGCAGGTTATGACTTTTAAGCTATAGTTATGACTTTGGCTATGTTATTTCTGAAATTGTGATTAACACATTTTGTCTCCACTCTATCTTGTTGTTTTTTATAGTAACAAAGGGGGAGAAAATATAAAATGTTTTCATATATATGTTTTGGATATGGTAAATTATGTTTGGGGAGATTTATAGTTGACAAAGTGTTTAGGTTTATAAGGGGGAGATTTACTTTTGAATATATTTTAGATGTTATGAATTTTAATAATTTTTTGTAGGTTTTATGTGGGAGTAATTCCTTTTAATTTTTTACCTTAATTTTACATAATTATTTGCTACTATAAAAAAGGGAGAGATTATTGAACCTCGAGGGGGTAAAAAGTTCATTTTTTATGGTCACAAGTAATTAAGTAAAATTATATTTAATCTGAATGTTTAAGTATTTATATTCAAGTTAATCAAACTTGAATAATTAGATACAACACAAGCAGTGATGAAAAGCATTATGATTATAACTACACTAGTTAAGCTATGAAAAGTTAGCACTTTGACCTTTTTAAGTTTGCAGCCCTGTCATGAGTAGTGACAAACTCATCACGATCATGATAAAGTGGGAAAATGGAAGATTGAATTTTTATCGAGTGCTGAAGTCAGATTTGGTCAAATTTGATGGAAATCTTCATTATAAGTGGTCACTAGCAAATCCCAATCCTTAGAAAAAAATTTCAAGAAAAATTACAGAGATTCAAATTGGAAATTTCCAAATATTCCATAAGCTTTTCATGACCAGTGTTTTTACCAATGTTATGATCATGATGGCTTAAATTATAATTATGACAATTTTTTCATGATCATGACAACTAACTTCGAAAAGTTCCTAAGAGTTGTCATGACCAGTGTCACTGCCACTGTTAATGTTCATGAAAGTGCGGGAATTCAAATGTTGTCTTGGGACCTTGATAATTATGATCATGACGAATATGTAGAGTTACTTTTCTAGGTATTTTAAATGGCTCTATTTGCATTAAATGCACTTCCAATTGCTCTTTTTCTCTTAAAGGGTTTAAATACTACCAAGAATAGAGCTGGAACTAGAGAATAAAGTTAAGCAAAACCATTAGATCTATCTTTGAGAATTTATCTCTTGAATTTATTCTTTAGCCACCCAAGTTCTTAATCTTTTATTTTTATAATCTTTTCTATTTTAAGAGTGTTCTTAACTGTGTGTTGGTGAGTGTTTAAAACAATCATTCAATACCTTAATAGTGAGATTGAGTGAGTTGGGATTGGGATTTAAACACTTGCAAGCTAAAGGACTATTCTTAGGGTTTAGTTTTAAATGTGAGCCTTTAAAAAACACTTGGGTTTGAGTGTAAACCTTGAAAAATAATTAGGTTTGAGTATGAGCCTCAGAAAGCACTTAGTTTAGAGTGTGAGCCTTGGAAAATACTTAGGTTAGAGTGTGAGCCTTGAAAAACACTTGGGTTTGAGTGTGAGCCTTGGGAAAATACTTGGGTAGCTTGATTTAAGCTTGTAAGGGTTTAATATACACCTTGAAGTAGATTAATAATGGATTAAAATTCTCAACTTATGGTTGAGGAGAGGGCTTATGCTTTGAGGGTCGAACCTCTATAAATTCATTATGTTTTCTAGCTCTTCCTCTTCATTTTATTGTGCTCAAACTTTGTTTTTAGCTTGCTTATTATTAAAAATTAAAACTTACGTATCTAGCTCAAAAAGATAATTCACCCCCCCTCTTAGCACTTGTGAAATTGTAATATATATATAATAAAACAAAAATTAAAAAAATTAAACAATAAACAATCCATAATTTTCTTCAAAAAATGAAGAAGATAGATGAATTATGAATCTGGCAACCAAGTAGGGGGTCAAGGCTAAAGTCCTTGTAGTAGCTATAGTAAAGCATTTTATGAAAGGAAGGCCATAAGTGAGGATGCATTTGAAGAATTGGTTCCATGTTTTGGGAGTACCAGCCCCATAATGAGCTACAATATTGAAAACATCTCAAAAAAGCTTCTATATATTTGTCGGCAGAGAAACATCGAGAGCTTCAATGTCAAAGGAAAGCTGCTGATAAATCTTCTCCACAGCCGCCATCAAAGAAACACCAACAATCATATGGCTAAGGATTCAATTTCTGTTCTTATGGGTGGGAATTCTATTTGTTTGTTTTTCTTTTCTATGTTTTTGTTACTAGATACATGGTACAAATAACTTTATTGTCTTCTCATATTTAAAACTCACATGCTTCCTAGGTGCAAAGGCCATGTTAGTAGTTTTATTCAACAATTCTTATTCAATAATTCTAACACCTTAGTAATTTTAAACTGACAACTGGTTGTTAACCTACAAAAAATATTTCATTATATTTTTTTAGCAAATTGACACACTCAATTGCAATAATTAAAAGTTGAAACACTCAATTGGCAAATTTTGACAAGTTCGGATGCCAAAATAGTCATTTTCCTAGATTAAAAGTAAAAAAAAAATGTTAATTACTTATTGTGAAGTTAATTTAGAGTTTCAAATAAATATTTTAATTTTATCAATTTCTAATAAATATATCTTACTATTAATTTTATCAAAATTCAATATAAAAATACTGATGCGACACTTTGGATGACATTATTAGTATGAGTCCTATTATTATATTTAATTATCAATTGGTGTAAAAACTCAAACCTTTGCAATTTATAATAACTTTTTTCAAAATTTTAACAAAATTTTTTTAAATATGTAATATTTAGAATATATATCATCTATTTAGTATAAAAAATGCATTAATGTAATTAATGAATTATTTTAAAATAAAATATATTTATATGATTAATAACTATATAGTTAAATATATATTGATACATGTGGTAAAGGTTTTATTAATATAACCCTAAATCAAAAAATGTTGATGACAAAAAATGCAAGATGATCCCATCAAAGTAAGTAATGGCAAAAAAAAAAATTTCAAAGTCAATTTATTTAAGAATAGACCTTTAGCCTAAATGAATAATAGAAAAGAAAAAATGAAAAAAAAATTAACGTTAGTAGGAGAAGTTAGAGAAAGATGGAGGAAGTTTGGGGAGTTTGGGTAGAAAAAAGGGAAAGTGAGAAGAGGAAGGAGATATTTTAGGTGAGTGAGAGGAAAAGAGGAAAGAGGAGGAAGAGGAGAAAAAAATAAAAAGGAGAAAGGGGATAGAAAAAGGGGAGAGGAGAGATCACTGAGAGGAAAAAATACCCAGGGAGAAAAAAATAAGTAAAAGAGGAATTCTCTGGAAAGAAAATGAGAGAGAAGAAAAAAGGTCCTTGAAAAAAAAAGTAGAAGAAAAAAGTCTCTTAGGAAAAGGGAAAAAAAGAGAGGGAAAGAGTTGAAAAAGAAAAAAAAGAAGAAAAGATAGAATTTTCTTATTGAAGAATTATAATTTCATATGATAATGGTGCAAAAGACAGAATTTTCTTACTGAAGAATTCGAATTTCACCTCTTGGATTGTACCCCAAGGTCAACAGTGCTAAAAAAGATAGAGTTTATTGATCGAAGTATCAAAATTTAACCTTTTGGATGTATCCCAAGGTTACTGATGCAAGACATAGAGTTGGTTAATCTAAGTATCAAAATTTTACCTGTCAAAGTATATAATGAGGTTCACGATGCAAAGATTAAGTTTGCTTATAAATGTATCAGAATTTTACCTCTCAAATGTATCCTGAGGTTGATTGTGCAGAAGATAGAGTTTGCTAATTAAAGTATCAAAAATTTCACATCTCGAGTGTATGTCCAGGTCAATAGTGTAAAAGATAGAATTTATTGATCAAAATATCAAAATTCCACTTCTTGGATGTAGAAGGTTGCCGATGTAAAAGAAAAAATTTACTAATCAAAGAATCAAAATCTCATTTCTTGAGGTTGTATAAATGAGGTTGACAATGCAAAAACAAATCTAGTGGTTTTCTTCTCTTAATAATCTAGCACCAAAAATTTATATCCTTTTGATTGTTTACCTCTTATTTTTTTTTATAAACCCATTTTAATTTTTTAACATGGGGAAAAACTGTTGACACCCAGTTTAACCCACTTGAAACCAAAAAGGTCTAATAATAAAAAGCCCAAGATGAGCCCATTGAAGCAAGTAATGGCATAAAAAAAGGTTCAACTTTAATTTTTTTAAGAGGAAATTTCACCTCATGCCCTAGTCAACACTATTAATATCATTTATGGCTAGTGCTTACTCTTTTTTTTTTTTTCAATTTTAACTTTGTTCTTTTCATTTTTGTCTTGATTTTGGGTCATTTTTTAAAGTTGGCCAACAACTTCGGTGATTTTTATTTTCATTTTTATAAATTTTTATCTATTTATTATTTTTGAAGGCATATTTAATTTAAGTTGATTGTATGTATTGTATTGAATTTGTATTTTTTAAGTAATTTAATTATATAATCTAAATAATATATTTTTAAAATTTTAAAGCTTACTATTATTTAGAATATAAAAATTCAGCTAATTAAACAGAAAGTTACCCATAGTCTTCAATAATTTCTTTTTCATAATTATAGAATTTAGAAATTAAACTAAAAATTACCCATGGTATTTAATAATTATTTTTTCAATAAAAATAACAAAAAAAAATTATGAAATATATCATAGAAATCATTATTTTTATTACTGATAATAATAAAAGTAAAAATTATATTTATGATCATAATTTCATTATTAATGATGAAAAAGCTGAAAAAACAATAAACATCAACAAAAATCAATAACTGCAATTTTTTGTTGCTGTGAGCAACCTTTTTTATGGTGTTTGGGTTGTCTCTTGGATTCTATTTCAAGATGAATTGGTTCCGTAAGGGTCTTTTGCTTTCGAGGGATATGGAAACTTTACCGAATAGGGACCAATGATTGGTCTTGAGAGGAATGAGATACTTTTTTGATTTTTTGGAATCAACACCCGATTTTTAGAAAATCAAGAAAAGAAAGGGACAATATCGAGTCACTCAGTGAGTATTGCCCCCAGTAGAGATTTTCAGGTTCGGAGGATTTTATCTACTTTTTGACTATTTCTTATTATACGATGTTTAATGTATAACTACTGTAATACCCTAGTTTCAGTAATGACAATTTGTATAATATTCATATAATTCATTAGATAGTGGAAGATAAAGTTGAAGATATTACTATTACATCACTTTCCTAATAAAATACATATAAAATAAAGAAAAAAGAGATTGCACAAAAGTAAATCTAATTTAGTTATGATGAATTTGTAGAGCAAATGTGACCATTCACACAACTTTCTCAATCACATGAATAATGAGATAAGCAATGAACACTCGATCACTTGAAAGAATAAGCAAAATGTAGATGATCATGCATGTTCATAGTGATTGTTTATGTTATGATGGCATATGATGATAATATAGAGGATGCACGATGTCATTACTGGACTGGAAACATGATGACTCTATTCTAGGATATGAACTTTCACATTATTAATATTTACGATATGGTTGTATGTTTTATAACTAGAGGTTATAGAATGATGATATGAAATGATTATAATAAAGCATAGATTATTCATATAGTATGCAAAATTGCCAGTCTCATCACACAAGCACAATAATATTCTCAAATGTTAGCAATAATAAAATAAAATGCAATACGATAAAATAAATGTGTTAAAATAATTATGTGATCCTCAAACTTGACTAAGCTTTTGTGGGTTTTGAAGCTTTAGCATTGAGGGATTATCAAGCTTTTCTCATCGAGAGGTTCAAAATGATAATAGAATGATGTCATTTTGTATACCTATAAAGTGTGCTTTAACAAATATAAGGCTTGATTTGGTGGAAAAGAGGTCTAATCTCCTACAAAAAAGATAGTGGGAGAGTAAAAACTTTATGGAAAAGGGTTTCCAATGCCTTTAATTGGATAGATTTCTTGAGTGTGTATGTGTTTCCACTTTCTCCCCCCAAAATGGGGTGTGGAGTTGCCTATTTATAATGAAAAATACATAAAATATGGGGGGATAGGCATGGTCACATGCATGTCCCTATAATAGAGTGAATGAAGATGAGAAGTGCGTATGACTATGCGTTCATGGCCACACACACTCACTAGCTATTATGTGCACTTTTGTGCATTACGCACTCAATTTGGGGCTTACATAGTCTTTTTTAAGGTTGGTTCCTAAGGTTTTTAGGCCTTTTGGATGCATTTTTTAAAGTCTGTTTGGTCAAATTCTACCTCGATTATAACATATGACACCTAGGGTTGTTTATATGTACTTCTAAGTAATATGCGCTAATCTTTGGGTTATGTTGGACCATTTGGGATCACTTCTGAATGTTTGCAGCCTTCCATATGTGTTTCTAAAGTTTTTTTTGGCTTCAATTTTAGCCTATGACACCTATGGGTGTTTATGGCTTTATGTGCACTTCTAAGAAACATATGCTGCTCCTCGGGTTATGTTGGACCATTTTGGGATCACTTTTGGAGGTTTTAGAGCCTTCTAGATGTGTTTCTAAAGTCCATTTTATCAAAATAAATTTCCATTTTTCACAAAGTTGGATCTTGTTCTAATAAAATGAACACTGGTCCAACAAGCTGAGTGTTTCGAGAAGGAAAATTTTTGAGTTAAATTAATTTGAATAGATGAAAATGCCCTTGAATCTACAATATCTACAAAAGAGAGTGACTTTTCATGTTAATTGGTGCCTTTCCAATTCTAAACAGGTTCTAGTCACTTATAGCCACTTTTGAAGTCTATATATGCATCATTTCTTATCTGAACTAAGACATAATATGTAGACATAAAAGGTAGACATATAAAAGTTGTAGTGTTTTAGAGATAGAACAATTATCATTTGTATTAGGATTCATTATTGTAAGAAATACTTGAAGAAGGCAAGGTCAAGAAAAAGAGAAGAACATCATACATCAAGTATCCTTTAGAAGACATAGAAGGGAGTATCTATTCAATCCTTTCTATTTTTCTCTCTTTTTCTTTGTTGAATTTGGTTTCTTTTCATGCTCTTTAAATATGTATCTAGGCTAAGTCTTTGTATGAGAATTGCAATGATGAATTAATATTAAGAACAATATTTTTAAAGTACTTTGTTTATGATTTATTTTTAATTAGAGCAAATAGTGTTATATGTGCTTGGCCATCATATATACCGTGTTAATCAATTTTTTCATAATTACAGTTGGGACAATTTTATGGAAAGTGATTAAAGTTACTTAAGTATTACAAATCGCTGAGAAACAAGGGTTTCTTCTTAAGGGAAATATAATTAGTATGCTATCTATATTGGTTTTCTCTTATCCCTATAATGATACAACACTACGTGTAGGCACTAGGAGGAGATACCTTTGATTGACAATGACAATTGCATTTGAAGACAATAAACTAATTTCTAATCATGCATTGTATACTATTTATGCTTAAAGTTCTTATTTGATTCTGAATTGTAATTTCTCATATGCAAGTATTCTGAATAGTTTTATATAATTCTTATAGTTTTCTTGATAATTAGTTAGTAAATTATATTTGTTTTTTTGTTTATTTAGACTACTATTATTTAATATTAATTTACCTATCCATCTAAGTATCTATCTAGTTAATACAAGATTACTTTAAATTCCTGAGTGTTCGACACCCTTCTTACTCTATACTAAGTCTTAGAGACTAGGGTATTATGATTTGACCCGCAATCAAATTTTGGCATCATTGCCAGGGAAATTGATAATTAGAATTATAATACCCTACTCTCTAAGCATTAATATAGAACAAGAAGGGTGTTGAACACTCAAGAATTTGGAGTAATCTTGTATTAACTGTATAAATACTTAGATGGATAGGTAAATTAATATTAAATAATAGCAGTCATAATCAATGAATAAAGAAATCTAATTTACTAACTAATTATCAAGAAAACTATAAGAATTATAATAAACTATTCAGAATACTTACATAAGAGAAATTACAATTCATAATCAAATAAGAACTTTAAGCATAAATAGTATACAATGCATGATTGGACATTAGTTTATAGTCTTCAAAAGCAACTATCATTGTCAATCAAAGGTATCTCCTCCTAGTGCTAACACGTACTGTCGTATCATGGTAGGGATAAGAGAAAACCAATATAGATAGCATACTAATTATATTTCCCTTAAGATGAAACCTTTGTGTCCAAGCGATTTGCAATACTTTAGTAACTTCAATCACTTTCCACCAAATGGTCCCAACTGTCGTTGTGAACAAATTGATTAAAACATTATATATGATGGCCAAGTACACATAACACCTTTTGCTCTAATTGAAACTAAATCATAAAAAAAGTAATTAAAAATATTGTTCTTAATATTAATTCATCATTGCAATTCTTATACAAAGACTTAGCCTAGATACATAATCAAAGAGCATGAAAAGAAAACCAAATTCAACATAGAAAAAGAGAGAAAGGATTGATTAGACAAAAATCCTTCTATGTCTTTGAAAGGATACTTGATGTAGGATGTTCTTCTCTTATTCTTGACCCTACCTTCTTTAAGTGTTTCTTATAATAATGACTCCTAATACAAATGATAGTTATTCTATCTTTAAAATGCTACAACTTCTATATGTCTACCTTTTATGTCTACATATTATGTCTTGGTTCATATTAGAAATGATGTATATATAGACTTCAGAATTGGATAGAAGTGACTAGAATTTGTTTAGAATTAGAAAGGCACCATCTGACATGAAAAGTCACTCTCCTTTGCAAATATTATAGCTTTAGGGGCATTTTCATCCATCTAGATGACTTTAACTATAGAATGTTCCTTAATGAAAGAGGTAGATCGTTATGTTATCTTTCTAGAAATACTTGAATCTTGGATGTCTGTAGACAAAGGTATGGCCAAAATACAAAAACTATTCAAACGGGAAAGTTGCAACTCTTTGGCAAGGCATCATTATGTTGACTTGTCATAAGGTGACGACTCATCACAGAGGCTCTCTATTATGAGTTGTGCCTATGGTGATGACTCATGCCTCTTCTTAAGGATCCAAGCTTGACTTCTTTTGCTTCCCAACTTGTTATAATAAACTCCAACTATCTTCCAAACATCATTTGAGCCTAGAACATGTATAAAACCTACACAATGAATCATAAAAATAAAACAAGTAAAAACAATAATTTAATAACCAAATAAACACACAAAACATCATGAAATCGAATGAAAATAAGCCTTAACTAACGTAAATAACTATGCACATTGGCATTAAATCAAACTCCCCCACACTTACATCTTGCTTGCCCTCAAGCAAGAAATAAAGATCTAATATAAAAAAAAGCACAAAATTTTTTTATCTCTTTAAAAGAAAATGTAATTATCTTGCCAAGTCATTTCAATAGTGAAAGAGGTTATAAAAGGATAGTTTAATTAGTTAAACTTTAATGCTCCACAATAATAAAACAAACAAGTTTCATAACATAAGCAATAAATTTACCAATTTATCTCAATTTACTAAGAATAAAATCAAGAATACAAAGTCAAAGTTCTAACCAAGCTACTTAGCCAAAATAGTTATTCTCCAAACTTAATAATTCCTAGAAGCAAAAGCAACCTTGAGACAATATTAAGCACACATATCAACTCACTCTTCTCATGGCATTTTTAGACATTTTATTCAATAATAATATATATTTTTAAATGTTTCTTTTTGAATGAATGTAACTAAGGAGCATACTCAATTACACACAACTTACTCAAAATACATCTACTTATGATGTTGCACATCCCTTTCTGAATGAATGTAACTAAGGAGCATACTCAATTACACATAAACTTACTCAAAATGCAAACTTTAAAAGCTAAATTTTTTTTCTTGGATTTTTTATTTTTTTCTTCATTCTTGTCTTCATAAATTATTGAAAAGTGAGTTCCTTGAGTATTATGGCTATAGTTTATCAAAGGTAACTCCTATTCCTAAGAAAACCTAAGCTTAAGTCTTTGTAATCTTAGCCTTAAGCATAGTTAGCAAGTTGATTAAACATTCTTTTGTTTCTATAAATAATGAAAAGAGATAAAAAGAAAAATTTATGACCTATAATAAATGAAACTTTCAATTTCTATCAATAGAGCTTGCAAAATCTAACTATCAATATTAATACTTAACCTTAATCAAAATGAATAAGACAACTACTTATTAAATATAAAAAGAAAATGAATGATAGAATAAATGCAAACATGCAAAATGAGACAAGACATAAATGCAAAACACATAAACATAAAATATACTAATAATATATGACTAATGTACTACTAGCATACCACTAATATCCCTTTCCCCACACTTAGAAAAATGCATTATCCTCAATGTAATAAAAAAAGTAAGGGAAAGGAAAGTAGTACTCTCCTAGTCATTAGTTGAGGTAGGAGGTGGAGACTTAATTAGGTACTCAAAATGAACAAAAAATTGGTTTAACTTGTACTCTATTTTTATTGACGAAAATCGAGTTATTGGTTGTAAAACTCCAAGTCATTCAACTAACGTTGCATTAAAATCTATGTCTCCAAGATTTGGTCCCAAATAGGTGGTGTTGCACTGGATGAACTAATGACATCCATTCGAATAAGATAAGTAAGCATAGGGACATCACCGAACAATGTATAAGTAGCTTCTTCCTCCTCAAGATCAGTTTCTTCCTCTTCCTTTGCATAATGCTCCTTAACCGAAGGTGATTGTTCAATTCCCCTCTAACATGACCTTGTTTTTATAAGAATCAAGTGGAATGAGGCATCAATAACTTCTCTGCAAATAAATGATTGCTTTGTGAAATAAGAACACTAAATTTTTTTGGTAAAGTTAGAAAGATCAATATTCAAAGATTTAGCAATAATAGTAATCACATGGACATGAGTTAGGGGTACATCCTTACATGGAGTACAAGCCAAAAATTGGTTAAATATCCAATAAGTCCAAGAGACTTGTTCCTCATGGTCAATACACCATATTAAAAACAACTCTTGTGCAGAAACCCTATTAGACTCAATTTTGTGAAAATGACATATGTAATCACTTTATACAATAAATAGTTTTTAAAATCTTTAATAAACATAGCCTTTCCTTTCCTAGGCTGAAATGGGGTTTGCAAATCAATAAGAAAAGTCCATAATTCATTCAAGTTAAAAGATGGTAGGAGTTCACACAATCTGTCTTTCTTAAAATCAAAAATATATTGCATGGATAAGTATGTGAGTTGGTGCTTATTCCCTACCATGAGATATTCTAGGATTTGTGAATTCTTTGAATTCACATCTAGTGTAGTGTAGAATTCTATGATTAAATCAACATATGTATCTTCATGCATAGATACAAATTTCTTAAGTCCACATTGAGTCAATAATTTATCAAAAGATTCAAGCATAACCACATCTCTCAAAAGGGAATTAGGAACATACTTAAAAGAGGTGATTTCCCTAAATTTGATCATGGAAAATCTTGCACCTTCTTCATGAGTGAGGATAGGGAACTTTGCCTTATAAGTGTTTGAAAGATTTTCCTTTTCTTGATGTTCCTCCTCCATATATGGCCTCTTTGAAGATGAGCCTCTTGTCTTACCCATGGAGAGTATAATATGATTGTTGAGAAATGTAGAGAATGAAGTAGAGAAATGGTGATAAAAATAAAGAAATGAGAGGAATTGAGGGAGATGGTTTGATTAGGGCTAGAAGAGTGAAAAGGTAGTAGAAAATATAAGTGATAACAGGGATGTAAAGTGAAAAAGTTAAGAGGAGAAAATATGTATATAAGGGAATGAAGGAGACACAAAATATACATGAATGAATTATAAGGGAAATGGGTAGTGAAAGGGTATATTTATAGGGGTAGTAGGTGTGTAAATTATAGGTTATGAGGTGTAAGTTTGAAAGTGAAAGGTCATATGGGTTAGTGAAAAGGTATGAAAAATGGTGAAAAGGCATGACTTTTCTTAGAAAAGGAATTGCTTTTTTCATTATTTGGATTTATATTGGATGGGTATATAAATAGATAAATAAATTAATAGAATAGGACAAATAAAAATATGTAATAAGTGAAAAATGTTAAGAAAATAAAAGCTTGAAGGTGTGTGTGCATGTGAAATGGCAAGGTGTAGGGTTAAGGTTATGGGCATGAGTCATCACCCATACTATGACTTGTGGTGGTGGGTCTCTAATGTAAGTCACCACATGTTAATGACTCATCATGGTGTGTCTCTGTTACAAGTCATCATGTGCTAACGACTCGTGATGATATGCCTCAGTTACGACTCGTGATGTGTACTAATATGTGTAATTAAGCCTTCTAATGAGACACTCTTAACAAATGAATGAATTGTTTGTAAAAATTTATAAAAATGGCATAAAAAACTAATGATAAACTAAATGTATACTAGAAATAAAGATACTAATTGAAGAAATGTGGATAAATAAGTAAAATAAACTAAGAAAAATAAATAGCATGAAATGGAAAAGAAATGTGTGAATATTACCTAGCTAAATTATTGAAAGTCCATAGCTTGACTTTACCATAATTTGATTAAGGTGTAGATAGTGTGATGGATTGGCTTGGAGCAACTGCTTCCCCGATCAATTAGGGTTTGAGACGATGCCCATTAACCTTAAAAATTACTCCCTTATCATCAATAATATCAATTGCACCATGAGGGTAAACTTTGATAATTTTGAAAGGACCGGACCATTGTGGCTTCAATTTTCTTGGAAATAACCTAAGTCTTAAGTTATAAAGGAGAATAAACTCTCCTTCATGAAATTCCTTCTTAGATAAATGCTTGTCATGCCATAGCTTGGTACGATCCTTATATAACTTAGCATTCTCGTAAGCATTTAACCGTAATTCCCCTAACTCATTAAATTGAAGTAACCTTTTCTTGCCAACCTTCATCAAATTGAAGTTAAATGCCCTTGTCTCCCACTATGCCTTATGTTCCAACTCAACAAGCAAATGAAAAAACTTTCCATAAACCAATTGGTAAGCAGTAAGACCTATTGGAGTTTTAAAGGCTATCCTATATGCCCATAAAGCTTCATCTAACTTCAATGCCCAAGCCTTTCTTGAAGAAGATACCATTTTCTCAAGAGTCCATTTAATATCTCTATTACTTATCTCCACTTGTCCACTTGTTTATGGGTGATAAGGAGTGGTTATCTTGTGCATCACCCTATACCTTTTTAGAAGAGCTTCAATCACATGATTGCAAAAATGTGATCCTCTATCACTTATCAATGCTCTTGGAGTACCAAAACTTAGGAAGATCACTTTCTTGAGCATCTTCTTTACCACTTTAGCATCATTAGTAATGGTTGGCTTCGCTTCCACCCATTTAGAAACATAATCGACCATAACCAAAATATACTTATAACCTGAAGAGCTAGGAAATGGACCCATAAAGTCTATCGCCTAAACATTAAAAAGTTCAACTTCTAATAGGCGTCTCATGCTTCCAAGATATGTTACCCATTCTTTGGCATCTATCACATGTTAGAACAAACTTCCTTGCATCTTTAAATAAAGTAGGCCACCAAAAACCAAATTGTACCTCAGATGATATTTTTATTTCACCAAAATGTCCACCAACATCTAAAGAATGGCATTGCTTCAAAATATCTTGAACTTCTTCCTAAGGAATACATCCATAAATCAAACCATCTACAAACCTCTTGTAAAGTAAGGGCTCCTCCTAATAGTAGAATTTACTATCATGTAAGAATTTCTTTTGTTATCTATAATCCAATCCATAAGGAAGAATGACACTCATAAGATAGTTTGTGATATTTGTAAACCATGGAAGTTCCTTTGATGTCACACTTAGGAGACGTTCACCATGAAATATCTCATTAATTAGTATTCCATCATCACAATCCTTTAAGCTTTCTTAGTTTAGTCTTGATAGATGGTTTTTAACTAAATTTTCACTTCCTTTCTTATCTCATACTTTCCAATCAAACTCTTGATGCATTAAAATCCATTATAGTAGTTGAGGCTTTGCATTTTTCTTACTTAGGAGGTTTTTAAGAGCAGTATGATCAAAATATTAAATCACCTTTTGCCTTAGTATATATGCTCTAAACTTGTCAAAAGCATATATAATAATGACCAACTCCTTCTCTGTAGTGCTATAGTTAATTTGAGAACTATTAAGTAGTTTTCTGGCATAATATATCACATAAGGCTTTCCTTCCTTCTTTTAAAGAACAACCCCCACTGTAAAATTACTAGTATCATATATAATTTCAAACAGCTGCTCCTAATTAGGTGGTTACAAAATTGGTGTTGAAATAAGAGCCTTATTTAAAGCTTCAAATGCATCAATCATGTCTCATCAAACTCAAAGACAACATCTTTAGCAAGTAGTTTGCATAACGGCTCTACAACCTTGGAAAAGTCTTTAATAAATCTCCAATAAAAGCCTGCATATCTAAGAAAACTTCTTATTTCCTTCATATACTTTTGATGCAGCAAATTAGCAATCACTTAAATTTTTGCTTTGTCAATTTCAATACCTCTATTTGATATTAAGTGGCCAAGCACAATACCTTCTTGTGCCATAAAGTGACATTTTTCCTAGTTTAGAATTAATCCATGCTCCTTACACTAGTTAAGAACTTTATAGAGATTTTCTAGACAATTTGCAAAATTGGATCCATAAACACTAAAGTCATCCACGAAAACTTCTACATAATCGTCAAGTAAATCACTAAATATGGAAAACATACATCATTGAAAAGTTGCAAGTGCATTACATAAACCAAAACGCATATGCCTAAAAGTAAAAGTATCGTATGGGCACGTAAATGTAGTTTTAGATTAATCTTTAGGATGAATGGGAATTTGATAAAAACCACTTAGTTCATCTAAGTAACAAAAATAAGAGAAGTTCACTAGTCTCTCATGAACTTAGTCAATAAAAGGTAATGGGAAATGATCCTCTCTAGTTGCTTTATTCAATTTCCTATAATCTATACATATACACCATCCTGTGACAGTTCTAGTAGGTATCAAATTATTAGATTTGTTCTTAACAATGGCTAAGCCTCCCTTCTTTGGAACAACTTGAACAGGGCTCACCTAATTACTATCACTAATGGAATATATGATTCCATTATCAAGAAACTTAATTACCTCCTTTCTCACTACTTCTTTAAGAGTAGGAGTTAATCTCCTTTGACCTTCAATAGAGGGCTTAGCATAATCCTCTAAGAGAATTCTATACATACACAATTTTGGACTAATACCCTTCAAATCACTAATAGAATAACCTAGGGCATTCTTATGACTTAACAATACATCACGCAAAGTATCAACATCTATATTTAACAAAGAAAAATTCATAATAAAAGGAAATTCATAGTTAGAGTCAAGAAATACATATCTTAAATTGGATGGTAGAGGTTTTAGCTCTAAATCCACTTTTTCACTTGGTACGACAACCTTCGAATCATCATCCGCTTTTAGTGGCTCAAATCTCAAAATCCTATTGGATGGTAGGAATGAATTTTACTTCTAAAAGTTGATCTTTAGTCTTATGATCCTTATAGGGTTTAAGCGAATCTCACTTTAAACATTTATGTATCACCTCTTCTATATATTTATAAAGTACATTAATTGAATCAACTCTATTTGCTACTTCCACTGGTGTAGACTTCATCATCTTGAACACATCAAATTCCAAGCTCTCATTATTCACTTCTAATGTAATCTTTCCCTTCCTCATATCTTTGATTGCTCCAATTGTTACCAAAAATGGTCTTCCAAATAAAATTGGGATCTCAAGGTCTTCTTCCATTTCCATAACCATAAAATATGTTCGTATTATGAACTTCCCTACCTTAATTGGCACATTTTCAATAATACCAAGTGGGTAGGTAATGGATTTGTTTGCCATGGAAAGACAGATGTTTATAGGTTTAAGTTCTCCTAAATCAAGTCTCTTGTATATGGAGTAAGGCATGAGACTAACACTATCCCTAATATCATATAATGCCATATCAAAATGAGTACCACTAATAAAATAAGGAACTGTACAACAACCTGGATCTCTTTGTTTTTGTGGTGATTTGGAGTACATAGCTTTAGATTCTTCAACAAGAGACATTAAGCCATAGTCTTCAAACTTGTTCTTATAATTGACCATATCTTTCAAAAACTTGCCCCATGCTGGCATATCTTTAATGGCATCCATAAAAAGTATAGTAATAGTAATTTACTTAAGATAATCAAGGAATTTACTAAACTACTTATCTAAGTTGCACTTTATGAACCTTTGAGGGAAAGGTAGTGCTTTAATATCCACCCTTAGTTCATCATCTTTAGCTTCATCCTTTATACTCTTCTTTGTACTTTCAACATCATTCTTACTACTAACATCCACTTCACTTGGTCTCCCATTGGCTTTAACTTCAACTGCTTCATCATCACCAATCATCACCTTATTTTTACTAGCATCTTTCTTAACCTCCTTACCTCTCCTTAAAGTAATTGCTTAAAAAGGCTCCTTTAATGCAAACTCTGGTTGGCTAGGAATTTTTCCTAAGGGTTTGGTTTTGGAAGAGGAAGCTTCTTGGGAAATTTGATTTTCAAGGATGTGGTTGTGAGTAGCAAGTTGTTCAAGCTTTGTGTTAATTTTCTTGAATTGCTCTTTACTTTGTTTTTTTGATGGTCGTTTGTTGGTTAACAAAAGGTTCCATAAGGTATTCAAGGTTGGACTTGGGTTGGGTATGGTTGAAAGCTTGTTGTTTCATAGGGAATCTATGTGGGTTTTGGGTTTTGGTATTTGGGTTAAATAGAGGGTTCAATTGTGAGGATGTGTTTGACCACAAAAATCCTGGATGGCTCCTCCATTGAGGGTTATAAGAATTTGAATTCAACCCCATCCATTAATTGGAAGCTCCTTGAATATAATTCACATATTAACCAAAACTTATACTACACTGAGGATATGAATATGATCCTTCACATAACTCACAAACAACACTAGTATTTTCTAAAAAGTTTATTTGATGCTTACTCACCATTTTTGTAAGAGCATCCACCTTTATGCTCAGTAAGTTGATGCTAATGAGTTCCAAAATTCCTTTTACTTTTGCCATAATTGTCTCTTCACCCATATATCCTTGAGATGCAAGTTCCTTGATCAAAGTAATAGCTTTCCTAACTATTTTATCCATCCATTTCCCACTAAAGGCTACATTGACAATATTTCTATTCTCATATGTTAACCCATTATAGAAAATTTAGGGGATCATCCAATATGGTAAGCCATAATGTGGACATTTCCTTTGAAGTTTCTTGAATCTCTCCCATGTTGAATAAATTTTCTCACTTCCATTTTGCTTGAATGTTGTAATCTCATTGCGAAACTTGATAGTTTTGTGTGAAGGAAAATACTTATGTAAGAATGCTTGCTTCAATTGTTCCCATATTGTGATTGATTCACTAGGCAAACTAGCAAGCGATACTCATGCTTTTTCCTTGACTTAAATGGAAATAGCCTAAGCCTTATTGCATCATCGATCACACCATTGATCTTGAAGGTTGCACATACATTAAGAAAGGTTAATATGTGTGCATATGGATCCTCCTTTTGTAAACCTCCAAATTGATTATTCTGCACCATTTGGATGATAGTTGGCTTGATCTCAAAACTATTATTCGCAATTGTTAGAGCCACAATACCACCGAAACTTCTTGAAATATCGGGTATAGCAAAATGTCCTAACATTATTCTATCCTATTCAGCCATATTGTTCAGATTTTGCTGATTCACTCTTCTATATCTCTGTTTCCTGTGTAAAGCACATATGGTTAGATCAATTTTAGGATCAAAGTAAAGAGTGTTATCACTAGCACTTCTAGTAAGCATAAACAAATGGAAAACAAAAGTTTAATCAATAATATATATATATATATATATATATATATAATAACTAGAAAAATAATAACAAAAAAAACAAAATATAAAACCTAAAACAACTTTTCTTTACCTTAAGTTAATAAAAACACTAAACAAATTCCCTAGCAACGGTGCCAAAATTTAATTGTGGGTCAAATTATATTACCCTAGTCTCTAAGACTTAGTATAGAGTAAGAAGGGTGTCGAACACTTAGGAATTTGGAGTAATCTTGTATTAATTGGATAAATACTTAAATGGATAGGTAAATTAATATTAAATAATATTAGTCACAATCAATGAATAAAGAAATATAATTTACTAACTAATTATTAAGAAAACTATAAGAATTATAAAAAACTATTAAGAATACTTGCATATGATAAATTACAATTCAGAATCAAATAAGAACTTTAATCATAAATAGTATACAATGCAAAATTAGAAATTAGTTTATAGTCTTCAAAAACAACTGTCATTGTCAATCAAAGGTATCTCCTCCTAGTGCCTACACATACTATCGTATCATTATAGGGATAAGAGAAAACTAATATAGATAGCATACTAATTACATTTCCCTTAAGATGAAACCCTTGTGTCCAAGTGATTTGTAATACTTAAGTAACTTCAATCACTTTCCACCAAATTGTCCAAACTGTCATTGTGAACAAATCAATTAACACATTATATATGAAGGCCAAGCACACGTAACACCTTTTTCTCTAATTGGAACTAAATCATAAACAAAGTACTTTAGACATATTGTTCTTAATATTAACTCATCATTTCAATTCTTATACAAAGACTTAGCCTAGATACATAGTTAAAAAGCATGAAAAGAAAACCAAATTCAACAAAGAAAAAGAGGGAAAGGATTAAATAGATAAAACTCCCTTCTATGTCTTCTAAAGGATACTTGATGTAGGATGTTCTTCTCTTTTTCTTGACCTTGCCTTCTTCAAGTGTTTCTTACAATAATGAATCCTAATACAAATGATAATTGTTCTATCTCTAAAACACTACAACTTTTATATGTCTACCTTTTATGTTTACATATTATGTCTACATATTATGTCTTAGTTCAAATAAGAAATGATGTATATATAGACATCAAAAGTGGCTAGAAGTGACTAGAACTTGTTTAGAATTGGAAAGGCACCAATTGACATGAAAAGTCACTATCCTTTGCAGATACTACAGCTTCAAGGGCATTTTTTTCCATTAAAATTAATTCAACTCTACAATTTTCCTTTATAAAAGTTATAGATAATTCTGTTATCTTTCTAGAACAACTTGAATAATCTAATTTGGATGTTTGTAAGTGAAGTTATGGTTAAAATACAAAAACTACTCAAATTGAAAAGTTGCAACTCTTTTGCAAGGCATCACTGTTCTGACTCATCATAGAGGCTCTCTATTATGAGTCATGCCTATGGTGATGACTTGTGCCTTTTCTTAAGGATCAAAGCTTGACTTTTTTTGCTTCCTAACTTGTTATAATCAACTCCAAGTATCTTCTAAACATCTTTTGAGCCTAAAACAAGTATAAAACCTACATAATGAATCATAAAAATAAAGCAAGTAAAAACAATAATTTCATAACCAAATAAATACATAAAATATAATGAAATTGAATGAAAATAAACCTTAACTAACCTAAATACCAATGCACATTTGCATTATATTAGGTGCGTATTTCGTTAGATTGGGACTCGGGTTCCTAAAAAAATAAAAATCAAATTTGACAAAACAGACTTCGAAAACACATATAGAAGGCTCTAGAACCTTTAAAAGCGATCCCAAAATAGTACAACACAACCTGAGTATCTGTGCGTATCACTCAAAAGTGCGCATAAACACCCCTAGGTGTTATGTGTTAAAATTGAACTAATTTTGGCAAAATGGACTTTGAAAACATGTCCGAAAGGCCCAAAAACCCTAGGGACCAACTATAGAACAGCTAGTGTAGAACCCGAGAAGAGTGCGTAGAGCATAGAAGTGCATGTGAAAATGGACATGTGTGCACGTGGCATGTGACCATGCACAATAGTCCCTTTATACACACATGACCACTCCTATACCACCCCATTCTACACATTTTTTCTATAAATAGATGCTTTACACCCCATTTTTTAGAGGGGAGCAAATAGAAACACACACACACACACTTAAAAATCAGTCTGATCGAAGGCATTATAAACCCCTTTCTAGATAACTTTTGCTCTCTTATAGCCTTTTCCTTAGTTTGTTAGATCCCTTTTCCAACAAACCAAGCCTCATCTTTATTAAAGCACACTTTAATGGTGTAAAATCTAGCTTCATTCTATTATCATTTTAAACATCTCAATGAGGAAAGCTTGATAATCTCTTAAAGCTAAAGCTTCAAAGTTCATATATGCTTAGTCAAGTCTAAGGGCCAAATAATTATTTTAGCACATTTATTTTATTGCATTGCATTTTATTTTGTTGTTACCACCATTTAGGAATATTGTTGTGCGTATGTGATGAGACTACCAATCTTGCATGCTTATGAATAATATATGCTTTACTATGCTCATTTTACTTCATTACTTTGCATCCTTTATTTTTAAAATCATGAAATCACATTGTAAATATCAATAATGTGAAAAAGTTCATGTCCTAGAATAGAGTCATAATGCTCTCGGTGATGACCTCATGTATCCTTTACATTATCATCATTCATCATCATAGCATAAATAATCACTGCAAGCATGATCATCCTATCATTCACTTAATAAGCTATGTAAATGATCATGTTATCCTTGCATATTAACCTTATTAGATTTACTTTTTTGTAATCTTTTCCTTTTCATATGTATTTTATCAGGAAAGTGATGTAATAAATACATTTTCAGCTTTATTATCTTATACTCATAATGTGTTGTGTGAATACTATACAAATTATCATTACCGAAACTAGGGTGTTATGGTAGCTATACATCAAATATCATATAATGAGAAATAGTTAAAAAGTATACATGATCCCTTGAACCCAAAAATCTTTGCTGGGGACAATACTCGCCGAGTGACCCGACGTTGTCCCTTTTCTCGATTTTCTAAAAATCAGGTGGTGACTCCATAAAATCAAAAGTGTCTCACCCCCCCATGTCCCTCAAAAATGGAAAGACCCATTACGTTATCTAACAAAGTACAAAAAGAATAAACCAACAAGGTCACTCACAATAGGATACTCTTTTGAGAGTCTTTTAGAGAGTGTGGGCTTGCCTCAAACTAATGTATTGATCCCTCAACTAATTAATGCTATGGTCAGTGGCACTTTTCCTCTGTCTCTGTCTCCTTTGGCAGATGCATCTCATCCTTTATATATGAGGATTGGGCCATCACAAGGATCATCGAGAGTTGCTTCCTTTGATCTGGTAGGCTTTTCTTCCTATTTTGTACAGTCATGTAACAAACTTTATTAGTAATAAACTATAATTGACATGAGTTATAAGAGCTTATTTGTAGCAGTGAGGATCTCATCAAAAGAGATTTGGGTGCTATTTTAAGGAGAATGAGGGCACATTTCGTACTAAGGTGACTTCCTATGCTAGTGGTATGGCTTCTAGTAGTACTATTCTTGAGGACTTGACGGTTCAACTATCCTTGGCTTTACTTGGGACTAATTTTTTTGGTAGAGTAGTGCATTTTGATCTACATTGCCCAAGCTTTCCATAATTGGGTGTTACTCCTCCTTACACTACTTATGTTTGTGTTTTATTTCATTTATTTTGCCTTTATTTCATTTATTTGGCAAGTGGTGATTAACTTATTTACTCACTTTTGTAGATTCCTATCTCCTCTAGTTAGTACTGGTATGCCACTATAGGGAGTACATAGTAGTGCTTTTTAGAGTTTGTGACCACTCAGAGGGTATGCCCTCTTTATTGTACCTATTTATTTTATGCACATGTTTTATTTATACATGTATGATATGCAGTATGCTATGCAGACTGATGTTAGCTATGAATGGGAGTAGGAGTGCATAACTTATCGTGATTATTTTAGTGAGCTGGAGTCACAGTTATCATCCTTTGTGATGAGTGATGATGAGCTTGGATCAGATGAAGGAGATGCTTAAGCATGATTGGTGCTTGATTCTGATGGTAGCCATGGTTGATGTAGTTGATTTAGGAGCTAGGTGTAGGACTTTTGGCATGTGGTTTGCTTTATTGTATCATTTTCTTTAGGTTATGGACTCTTGGTGTTGTATCTGGGCATTTGTCTTGCATGTGCTATATGATACTTATACTTATATGATAATGACTGTATATGCTTCTTATTGTGTATCATTGATTATGTTTGCCATTGCTCTTGCCTGTCTCTTTTATTTTTCCCTTTTTTGCCTAAGGTCTCTCCTTTTTGAACTTTTCACACTTAGCTATGTTTTCTTTTTTTCCTTTTTTTGCCTAGAGTGTCTCCTCTTAGAGCTCTTCACACCTAGCTGGGCTTTGTTTTAGGCTTTGATGATAGTGGCTGATCTTGAAGAGAGAGTTAAGAACTATGGCCATGTAATGAAAGAAAATGCAAAGCATGCTTGATGCAAATTCATGAAGATAAAATGTGTTGCATTTTTCAAAGACATTTTGCATAAATTGGCAATCATTCTCATTTTGAAGTAATTTAAGAAAAGCATGGGTGCATTCATACAAATTTCAAACTCGAGGTTGCTCCTATCCTTAACTGTCCTTGTATTCAACCTGCAGGAGGTCTTTAACTTTTGTTTGAGCTACCATTTTTAGGTTTTCAACTCAATGAGATTTTTCTTTTATGCCTTAGACATAGTACTTTTTAAAGTGGTATGTATTGATAGGTTTGGAGAATTCATTACTTCAGAATCCATTAGCTTGACTGCTCCTTTCGATAAGACATGTTTAACCAAGTATGAGCCTTCCTAGTTTGGTCTGAATTTTCCTTTTGGGTTTGGAATGTTCTACTTTATTTACTTTAACACCTAGTCTCCTACTTTCACACTCTTGTGTTTCACTTTCTTATTGAAGGTTTTTGCTAGCCGAGCCTAATACAATTGTGTATGGTGTAGAGCCTTAAGCCTTTGACTGTCCAAGAGGGTGACATTATCATGCCTTAATTAAGCCCATTGTACTTCTGCTAGTTTAGATTCAATTACTATCCAAAGAGACTTGATTTTTGTTTCAATTGGAAGCACTGCTTCTTATCTGTATACTAGTAAGAAAGGAGTTATTTCAGTTGAACTTTTGACCATTGAATACCCCCATAAGGCATATGGCAACATGTCTACCCAATCTCAGTAAGTCTGATTTATTTTTGAGAAAATCTTCTTGATGCTCTTATTTACAGCTTCAACGGCCCTATTTGCTTATGGTTAGTAAGGAGAAGATTTATGATGTTTCACCTTATAACTCCTTAGCAGCTCTCTAACTTCCCCTTAGAATTGGACATTGTTGTCAAAGATGATGTGATGAGGGATCATATATTGACAGAACATATTTCTTTTTATGAATTTGGCCACTTTCTTGGTTCCTATCCTTGTGAATGATTATGCTTTGACCCACTTTATAATGTAGTCAACTGCCACTAAGATGAACATGTGTCCGTTTGAGGCTTTCATGTGGATTTCCCTAATTATATCTGGTCCCTATACTAAGAAGGGCATGGAAAAGAGATGTAGTGCAATTTTGTCGAGGGAAGGTGGCTGACATTCCCTTGGATCTAACACTTGTGACATTTCTTTATAAATTTGATATAGTCTTCCATCATCATTATCTAAAAGAAACCTTGTTTAATTAATTTCTTAGCTAGGATTGCTCCATTTATGTGTGTACCATAAACACCCTCATGTACTTCTTCTATTGCTATTGTAGCCTTAGCTTCATCTAGACATCAGAGTTGTAAGCTGACCAAGGTTTTTCTGTATAGCACACTTTAGTGCGATGTGAATTTTGATTCTGATCATTGAATGATTACTTTATCTCTTTCATCTACTTGATTAGGATAGGCTTGTTCCTTTAGATATCTCTAGATGTTGTAAAACCAAGGTTTTTCATTTGTTTCTGTCTTCGCTATTTTGCAGTTCTTATGACAAGGTTATCTTGATTTGAGTAGGATTAAAGGCTTTATGGGCATTTTAGATGATCCTTTCCACACTAATGCTAGTGAAGTAAGTGCATTTGCCATCTAATTGTAATTTTTAGGGAAATGAATGAATCTTCATTTTCAGAAGGACATGATAAGTAGCCCTAGGTGGTCTAGGTAAGGCTTTAAGTGTTGCTATTTCAATTCCCACTCGTTCGTGGCATGGCTGATTACTAGCATGGAATCTCTAAAGATTTTAACTTCTATAACATCTAGGGATATTAGTGCTTCTATTCTGAGTGCACATTCCTCATATTCTACTTCATTTTTTGTGACTCTAAATTTGAACTTTTTGCCCATTGTACTACTTCACCTTATAGGGATTGTAATATGACACTGAATCATGAACTAAACTAATTGACCACTCCATCAAAGTACGTGTGCCATCCTTGGATTTTGATGGCTGAACTGAGGTCATCTAGGAAGTCTAGTTGGATTTCTTTTGAGTCTGGAATGAGGTTGAGAGCTAGAAATTTAGCCACTATGCTTCCTTTTACTACCTTCTTAGTTAGATATTGTACATTAAATTCTGTTTGCAGCTCGAGCAACTTGGCAAGTTGTCCCACTAGACAAGGAGGTTTGTAGAGGTACTTCATTGGGTCTATTTTAGACACAGCTTGAATTCTATAAGACTAAGAATAATGTTTAAGTTTCTTAATTGCCCATACCATTGCCAGGCATATTTGTTCGACTTGGCTGTTCTTCTCCTCATACGGTAACATCTTCTTATTTAAGTAGTATACTACATTATCTATTTTTATTTTTCTCTCTCTTGGGCTAACATTACACTAATTGCATTTCCTTCAATGGCAAGATACAAGGTTAAAGGTATCCCTAGTTTAGGTGGTCTTAGAGCCGATGGGTTGGCTAGGTAGTTGCTAATCTTGTTAAATTCTAGCTAACACTGTTTATTCCATTCAACTAGCTGATTTTTTCTAAGTAGCTTAAATATCAGTTGACATACCATTGTTAACTTGGCGATGAATCTGCTGATGAATTATAGTTTCCTTAGAAACCCTTTGATTTCTTTCTCTATTCTTGGCACTGGTATCTCTTTGACTACTTTTGCTTTTTTTGGATCCATTTCAATCCCATTCTGACTGACAATATGCCCTAACATTTTTCTTGAAGTGACTTCAAATATGCATTTCTTCATATTAAGCCTAAGACTATACTTTTTGACTCTTTTAAGAAATTTTTTGAGGTTTGATAGGTGTTCTTCCCTAGTTTTTAACTTGACCTTCATGTCATCGACGTACACCTCTACTTCATTGTGTATCATGTCATGGAACATTGTGGTTTCCATTCTCTAGTAAGTCGCTTATGCATTCTTTAGTCTAAAAGGCATTAATCTGTTGCAATAAGTACCTTATTCTATTATAAAAGCTATCTTTGCTTTATTGATAATGGCCATTAGGATCTAATTATACCTACAAAATCCATCTATAAAGGAGTACATTACACATGTGGTGGTGTTGTCAACCAGTATATCTATATGAGGTAGTGGGAAATCATCTTTTGGGCATGTCTTATTCAGATCTCAGTGGTTGATGCAGATTCTAACCCTTCCATCTTTCTTTAGTATTGACACCACATTTACTAACCATTCAAGATAGTCTACTACCTCTAGGAACTTTGCCTTGATCTAGTTCTCGATAACCTTATTTCACTAGTTGGGCTTGTTATGGTATGAATCTTCTCAGTTTCTGCTTCATCGATTTGCACCCATCTTTGGTAGGAATGAAGTGTTGAGCAATGTCTCTATCAAAACTAGGCATACCATCGTACAGCCAGGCAAATACATTTGAATATTTTATTAATATTTTTTCAAATTCTCTCCTCTCTTAAAGGGTAACATCTTTTAAAATATGTAGAATGCATGGTTCAAATTGCGTGCCAATGTTAAATGATTCAATGCATATGGAATGAATGTCAAATATGCTAATGTTTTGACCAATGCAACACACACTACCATCAGGAAAGACATTAAACAAGTAAGAAAAATCTAACTTCATTTCATTAACTTTAGAGTTCATTATATCACCAAAGAAAAAGTGTAGGAATTAAGGAAGCAAAACTTTCTCTAGATCAGTTGCATGATAGATGGTTCTATCTTTGGATCACCCACTATTTGTACATCTCATCAATAACATTGCCCCCACTACTAGTAGTAAAAATGTGGATGTTTCTCTTTACCCATGTTATTTTAAAGTGATCCATAAACCTTGGTTGTATCCTGCTGCTAAAGAAATCTACAAGTTCAGAAGGTACATGTGGTTTCTCACTAAACCATTTCTTCACTAGTGCTGGATAATAGTGGGTGCATGACTTGAATCCTAAGATTGGGACACAATTGACATATGTACAAAGAGTTACATGTTCTGTATTCCACCATGGACACATCCATCTCACTTGGTATTATGGTGTATCCTTTATGCACTTGACCCATTCTTGGGTTGTGATATGGGTTGAGCACCTGTGAACATCTTTGTAGTGCCTCTTCAAGTAATTCCTAGGTTGGTATCTCATCCAGTTACTTATAGGTTTGTTGAGCAAGCTTAACTTTTGCCAATTTTGAGGTCATATAAACCTTGAAAGGTCTCTGCTAAAATCAGTGTGAAGGGAGTCATTTTGTATTCTATTCCTTTAATGACCTGGAGTATCTTATAATCTTTTAGTATATCATTCGAGAGGGTGAAATATTACATAAAGAGGTAGCATGTAAGGAGACATGCCTAGATTAAAGTACTAGTCTTCTTGGTAGTGTAAATGACTAGGACTTATATGAGAATCAATGGTTTATGCTCAGTTACTAGTTCATTAAGATTTTGTGAGCTTATATTAAGAAAAGCATCTCTAAGTCCTGGGTATTTGAAAACTTGGTTGGTGAAGATTGCTTCTTCAGTCTTGGGGGGGGGGTTCACCTTGCTTTGGCACTGAATTCCTTATACAATGGGCATAGCTCTATGAACATGTGCTCTTAAGGGTCCTATAATGACACAACAACATTCAAGAGTTCATGGTTAAGTTACACATATTGGAATATCTTAATGTATAGCATTTTGCATGGCTGTAAGCTCTTCAATTTTGCCTTATCAAGGTTATAGAGGAAATTTCTAGTGATGCTAGTTTGTGTTTGGGAATTTTCAACTATGACGCCATCTTTAAGCAGTTCTTAGATCTTAGCTCTTTGTTTTCCATTGCTTCAATGGGAAGATTCAACTTCATGATCACTTATGTTAGGTGTAGGATTCCAGTACATTTATTAAGGTTAGCTAAATGAATGATGCTTGATATATGCCTACAAAAGAAAAGGGTAGCATGTATGCATGGAGTGGATGCAAAATCCTATAATGAAAGATGATTATTCCTACAAGAAACAATAGTTAGTACATGCTTTTTTACATGTATGTTATGCATACATGATTAAAGCTAGTTAGTTTTTCCTACATAATGAACAAGCCAATCACAAGCAAGCTCTCACTTTCGACCTTATTTCTCCATGAGGTTATTCAGTCCCTTTCCTAGGTAGATTTTGAACCTTTAGTCATCAGGGGACTATATTTCTGCTCTTAGAACTAGGCTGTTTTGATTTATGTTTATCAAAACCAAAGGGTAAATTGAGGAATGATACTAAAATGTGCTTGAGGTAACGACATGATGTCAATGTAAAGGTTAATTTTTAGGCTTCAAATGATGTCCAAAGCCCGTATGCTCCCGTATGCATAGGACCAAGGTCAACAAGAGGGAGCATAAGTTCTTGCCCCCATATTGATATTTGATATGTTTACTGGGAGTCATGAAAGTATCATTTAATAGTTTATAGTTTGATTTTGCTAATATAACAGTCCACAATCTAATTGGATTCTTAACCCATTCATTTGATCTAATAAGGATAAATAGATGACATCTCATAAGTTCTATCATTGAGGGACATCATGCTTTGTTAGTTTACATAGAGTATTAAAATTAAGGTACATGATTCTTGTCATTCCCCATGCTTTAGTCCTAGGCATGAATATTCTATAAAAAATAACATTATGATGTCATTCGATGATAGACATTGGGAGAGTCATGTCATTTTATGAATATTAGGTTAGATGGACAACATTAGGATAGGGATAGCATGCACAACTTGGTGGAATCTGAGTAGATGTTACTACTGGTTTATCTACATGAGCTAAGCCAAGGTGAAAGGCTAAAGGTTCCTTTAGCAAGAATGCCCACATATGACTAGGGTTATAAACTCCAGTCAATGAGTCTAGCATTCTTTTTATATCTCAGTTGCCCCCCTTTAGGACTTAGGTTAAGGACACTAGTTAGTTAAGTCCGGTAAATGCACAAGTAATGATTAAAGGTGATAATACCATATCTTTGTCGCCTAGTGACTCGAGTGGAATCATGGTGGGGATGTCATTTGGTATTATCACCAATGGTGCACATGGTTAAGGACTCTAGTTAGATGAGTCTGGTAAATGCAAGAGTAATGATTAAAGGTGATAATACCATGTCTTCGTCACCTAGTGACTCGAGTGGAATCATAGCGGTGATGTCATTTAGTATTATTGAGGCTTTTAGGGACTAATGGTGCACGTGAAATGCATAGTGCAAATGTAGTGGTTAGGGGATCTATATGATTGAGCATTGCATAATGAGAAATAGTCATTTTCAAGTTAATCTCTTTTACTTAGAAGTCCCCAATGGAGTTTCCATTATGAGCAACCTTTTTTGTGGTGTTCAAGTTGTCTCTTGGATTGTGTTTTGAGAAGAATTGGTTATGTAAGGGTCTTTTATTTTTGAGGGACATGGTAATTTTACTGAATAGAGAAAAATCATTGGTAATGAGACACTTTTATTTATTTTATGGAGTCGCCACCTAATTTTTAGAAAATCAAGAGAAGAAAGGGACAACATTGGGTCACTCAATGAGTATTGCCCCCAGTAGAGATTTTTGGGTTTGGGGGATCGCATATACTTTTTGACTATTTCTCATTATATGATGTTTAATGTATAGCTACTGCAACACCCTAGTTTCAGTAATGACAGTTTGTATAGCATTCACCAATTCATCATATAATGGAAAATAAAGCTAAAGATATTACTATTACATCACTTTCCTAATAAAATATATATAAAAGGAAGAAAAAAAAGAGATTATGGAAAAGTAAATCTAATTTAGATATGATGAATCTGATAGGTAAATGCAACCATTCATATAGCTTGCTTAATCACATGAATAATGAGATCAGCAATGAGCACTCGATCACTTAAAAGAATAAGTAAAATGTAGATGAATATGCATGTTCATAGTGATTATTTATGTTATAATGATTATCATACCTTAAATTTAGCTGTCCTTAAAAAGGTCCAATGATGAAACGAATCCCTGAGATGACTAAAGTATGCTCGTTCGTAATATCTTTGAAGTGTGTAACCTTAAAAAAACCTAACTGACCCCTACTAGTGTGCAAAATCAATTATCAAGCCATTAAGTTGCACTCCAACCTTGAAAAATATGAATGATCAAAACAACGAGAGGTTTATTTCAAGAATACTCATCTTTAAATACTAAGCTAGTAGGCTAGTACATATTTCATTATATCAGGATCCAACTTTGTGAAAAAATAGAAATTGATTTTGATAAAATAAATTTTGGAAACACATCTGAAGGGCTCTAAAACCCTTAGAAGTGGTCCCAAAATAGTCCAACACAACCTGAGTATCAGCGCATATTGCTCATAAGTGTGCGTAAGCACCCTTAGGTGTTATGTGCTAAAATTGAAGCCGAATTTGGCAAAACGGATCTAGAAACAAGTCCAAAAGGCCTAAAAAACCTAGAGACCAACCTTATAATAATGTGTGTAGAACCTAGGAAGAGCACATAAAGCATCAAAATGCATGTGAAAATGCACATGTGAGCACATGACCATGCGTACACTATGAGTGGCCATGCATAAAAATCCCCTCATACGCTTGTGAACACACCTACACCACCCATTCTACACATTTTTTCCTATAAATAGACCCCTCTACACCCTATTTTGAGGGGGGGGGACTAAGTAGAAACACACACACTCAACAGTCAGTCCAATCAAAGGCACATGAAATCCCTCTCTGTATAGTTTTTCCTCTCCCACAACCTTTCCCTTAGGTTGTTATATCCCTTTTCCACCAAACCTAGCCTCATCTTTATCAAAGCATGCTTTAAAGGTATATAATCTAGCATCATTCTGTTGTCATTTTAAACCTCTCGATGAGGAAAGCTTGATAATCTCTCAAAGCTAAAACTTCAAAGCTCACACATGCTTAGTCTAGTTTTAGGACCACACAATTATTTTAACAGGTTTATTTTGTCGTATTGCATTTTATTTTATTGTCGCCAGCATTTGGGAATATTATTATGCTTAGGTGATAAGACTGGTAATCTTGCATGCTATGTGAATGATATATGCTTTACTATGCTCATTTTACATCATCACTCTACATCCTCTATTTCAAAATCATGGAATCACATCATAAATATCAATAATGTGAAAAAGTTCATGTAAGATTGTCATAATTTAATAATGTGAAAATGTTCATGTGAAAAAGTTCATGTCCCAGAATAGAGTCATCATGCTCTCAGTCTAGTGATGACCTCATGCATCCTTTACATTGTCATCATTCATCATTATAACATAAATAATCACTATAAGCATGATCATCCTATCATTCACCAAATAAATTGTGTAAATAATCATGCTATCCTTATAGATTAACCATATTAGATTTACTTTTTCGTAATCTTTCCCTTTTCATATGTAATTTGTTAAGAAAGCGATGTAATAAAATTTTCAGTTTTATTATTTTATACTATATGATGTACTTTGTGAATGCCATATAAACTATCATTACCGAAACTAGGGTGTTGTAGTAGGTATACATCGAATATCATATAATGAGAAATAGTACAAAAGTATATACGTTCTCCAGAACTCAAAAATCTCTACTGGGAACAATACTCACTGAGTGACCTGATGTTGTCCCTTTCTTTTCCTAATTTTCTATAAATCAGGTGGTGACTCCATAAAATCTCAAATGTCTCATCCCCCCGAGATCAATCACTTTTCCCTATTTAATAAAGTTTCCATGTTCTTCTGTGAGCAACCTGAATTGGGCATTATTTTTTTGTGTTTTTATCTTTATTAGTGTTTTCATTCCTAAAGGACATGTTAACTTTATCGAATAGGGACAAGTGATTAGTCTCAGGGGGATGAGATGCTTTTAATTTTATGGAGTCGCCAACCAATTTTTAGAAAATCAAGAAAAGATAAGGATAATATCGAGTCACTCAATGAGTATTATCCCTAGTAGAGATTTCTAAGTTTAGGAGATCGTATCTACTTTTTGATTATTTCTCATTATATGATATTCGATGTATAGCTACTGTAACATCCTAAATTTGGTTATAATAGCTTATAAATCATTCATACAGTACATCAAAACATATAAGATAATAAAGTTGAGAACTTTATTACATCGCTTTCTTGATAAAATACATATGAAAAGAAAAAGATTATGGAAAATTAAATCTAATATGACTAATCTACAAGGATAGCATGATCATTTACACAACTTATTTGATGAATGATAAGATGATCATGCTTATAATGGTTATTTATACTATAATTAATAGTTATGATAACATAAAGGATGCATGAGGTCATCACCAGACTGTGAGCATGATGACTCTATTCTAGGGCATGATCTTTTCACGTTATTGATATTTACAATGTGATTTCATGATTTCAGAAATAGAGGATGTAGAGTGATGATGTAAAATGAGCATAATAATGCATATATTATTCACGTAGCATGCATTATTACCATTCTCATCACACAAGCATAATAATATTCCCAAATGTTATGACGATAAAATAAAATGTAGTGCAGTAAAGTAAACATGGTAAAATGATTGTGTAATCCTTAGACTCGACTCTGCTTATGTGAACTTTGAAGCTCTAGCTTTGAGAGATTATCAAGCTTTCCTTATCGAAAGGTTCAAAATGGTAGTAGAATGATGCTAGACTATATACCTTTGAAGCATGCTTTGACAAAGATGAGGCTGGGTTTAGTGGAAAAAAGGATCTAACAACCTAAAGGAAAGGCTATGGAAGAGTAAGTACTATTTAGGAAAGGGTATCCCATGCCTTTGATCGTACTTACTCTTGAGTGTGTGTGTGTTTTCACTTGCTTCCCCCCTTTAAAATGGGGTGTATAGAAGTCTATTTATAGGAAAAAATATGTAGAATGGGGTGGGGTAGGTGTGGTCACACATGTTTGAGGGAATTTTTGCATGTGGCCACACCAAGTGCGCATGACCATGCACATTGTGCGCATGGCCACATGCTTTTATGCACTTTTTCACATGCACTTCAATGCTCTATGTGCTCTTCCTGGGTTCTATGCATGCTCTTTTAGGGTTGGATCCTAAGGTTTTTGGGCCTTCTGGATGTGTTTCTAGAGTTCATTTTGCCAAATTCAGCTTTGATTTTAGCACATGACACATAGGGTTGTTTATGCACACTTTTGAGCAACACGCCCTAATATTCAGGTTGTATTGGACCATTTTGGGACCACTTCCAGAGGTTTTTAAGCCCTCCGAATGTGTTTTTGAAGTTCTTTTTATCAAAATTGATTTCCATTTTTTCATGAAGCTGGGTCTCGATCTAATGAAATATGCACTAGCCCGATGAGCTGAGTATTATGAGAGGAGTTTTCACAAAATAAACCTCTCATTGTTTTGATAATTCATATTTCGTAAGGTTGAAGCACAAATTAATGCCCGAGTGATTAATTTTGCACATTGGTGGGGTTAATTGAGTATTTTAATTTTGCACATTTTAGAGGTATTATGAATAAGCAGACTCTAGTCATCTTAAGGATTCATTTCATCATTGAACCTTTTTAAGAACAGTCAAATTTAAGGTATGACAGTTACCTCTTACTTTACTTGTGTTACATAGCCACCTAGCATTAGTGTCAATACATGTGAAGCAAAATACAAAGATGCAAAAATGTTTTGATAGGGAAAGATGTACTTACCTGTGGGTTGTCTCTGGATGTCTTGTTAAGATTTGACTATTATTACTGTGTTTTGTTCATTGTTGTTGTTCTATGACTGGGTTATTATGTAAGGTGCTATTTGGGACATATGCAAGCCTGTGATTGATGTAAAGTGTAGAATACGGATGCGATTATAACCTTTATAGGTGTCACACAAATGAGGATGCTACTAAATAATATGCGAATGTGATTATAACCTTTTTAGGGGTCACACGAATGAACATACGACTATAACCTTTTTAGGTGTCATGTGAATGAACATGGGACTATAACCTTCTTAGGTGTCACGCAAATGAACATGTAACTATAACCTTCTTAGGGGTCATGTGAATGAACATGCAACTCTAACATTCTTAGGTGTCACACGAATGAACATGAGACTATAACCTTCTTAGGTGTCACATGAATGAATATGCAATTATAACCTTCTCAGGGGTCACATAAATAAATATACGATTATAACCTTTTTAAATGTTATGTGAATGAACATGTGACTATAACATTCTTAGGTGTCACGTGAATGAAAATGCGACTATAACCTTTCTTAGGTGTAATACAAATGAAAATGCGACTATAACCTTCTTAGGTGTCATGTGAATGAAAATGTGACTATAACCATCTTAGGTGTCACACAAATGAACATGCGACTATAACCTTCTTAGGTGTCATGTGATTGAACATGCGACTATAATCTTCTTTGGTGTCATGTAATTAAATATATGACTATAACCTTCTTAGGTGTCATACAAATGAACATGCTATTAAGAAAATGAGAACGCTCCTAAGTAGTGTAGATGCTCCTAAGTAATGAGTGTGAGTGCTTCTAAGTAATGAGAATGCTGAAAATGCTTTTAAGCAATGAATGAGATGTGAGAGTGATTCTAAGTAATGTGAGAGTGCTTATAAGCAATGAACAAGTGCTTATAAGCAACAAACTAGTGCTTTTAAATGATATGATTGCTTCTAAGCAATGTGTGAGATAGTAGTGATGATACAGTAGTGATGCAGTGATTTGTCATATTTAGGATGTTATTTTGATGATTTGGAAAGAGAAATCCTTACAGTGGATTTTCCTTGCTCTTCTTCTTTTATGTGGACTATGTACGATGATGGTCTTGTCCCAGCAGAGCAGCTAGCCTACTACTTTTTATTTTATTTACTAAGTGATATTGTCTTCTCAAACCCTTCGGGTATAGGTGATCTAAGATTTTTGCCTATCTTAAAGGACTTGGATGGCTTACTGAGGTATTATTAGGGCACTGCTACCTTTGCTCATATGTATTCGAGGCTTGATGTAACATGTCAAGGTGGGTCAAGGATCTACTAATGTTTATTTATTCTCGATGTGAGTAGGAATTCTATTGTCTGTTGTCTTGCTCTTGGTTTGTTATTTATGACCCTTTGATTCTAACATATATAGGCGTATGAGTTCGGGATTCTCCCTTGTCTGTTCATCGAGCATTTACAAGAGGATGGCTTTCCTTCTTTTTTTTGTTAGATTAGGAAGACTACAAATTTTATTAAGGATTTCATGGTAGCTTAGGACCATATGAGGAAGCTATTCCCTAATCAGGTATGTCTGATTCTTAGTATGCTAGTTATTCCTTTCTTTAGATCATTTATTTACTATTGCCCTTTGAGCATATCTTTCCTTACTGGTGGATGGTGAGATCTCATTGGATAGCATAGATGGTGGATGTATGGCAGCTAATAGGAAGACGAGTGTTGCTTTATATCCTTACCGGTAGGGTGTGGTATTTAGGTGATTGAGTCAATTGTTAGTGGGATGGCCCATACATGAAGAGAGTTCCCATCCCTCCCCTAGGGACATGTTCTGTGGTCATGAACTCTGCGATGATGATATTGCTATTTTATGATGGGATTCCCCTCTAAGAGCCTTTTAGGGAGTAAGGGTTTGCCTTATGCTAATGTATTGATCCCTTAGCTGATTGATGTTGTAGCTCCCGAGACATTTTCTTCTCCTTCACTTTCTCAGGCATATGCATCTTGTCCCTCGGGCTCGAGGGCTAGGCCATCACGTGGGTCATCAAAAGTCACTTCTTTTGATCTTGTAAGCTTTTATTCTTATTTTAGTGCAAGCATGTGGCAACATTAATTAGTAATAAAATGTAATTGGCATGGGTTGTGAGAGCTTATATGTAGTGACATTGAAGGAGATCTAGATCCCACTTTGAGGATAATGAGGGCACACTCCGCACTGAGGCAATTACTCATGCTAGTTGTGTGGCTTCTAATAGCACTATCCTTAGGGATTTAACAGTTTAGCCATCTTTGTCTTTGCTTGGGATGGATATCTTAGGTAGAGCAGAGAGCTTTGATTTGCCTAGACCTGGCTTTCCTCAGTCGGGTGTTCCTCCTACCGATGCTACCCATGTTCATATTCTTCTTTTATTCTTGCTTGTGTTTCGTTTATTTATTAAGTGGTGGTTAACTTATTTTCTTGCTTTTAAAGATTCCTATCTCCTATGGCTAATACTGGTATACTATTACAGGGAGTACACGGTAGTGCTTTTTAGAGTTTACTACCACTTAGAGGGTATGCCTTCTTTATTGTACCTATTTATTTTATGCACATGTTTTCTATATGAGTGTATGATATACAATGTATAATGTAGGTTGAGCACAATCTTGCTAGTTGTGAATGGGAGCGAGAGCAGGCAGCTTATCATGACTGCATTAATGAGCTGGAGTCACAACTATCATCCCTTGTGACAAACAATGATGAGTTAGGATTAGATGAGGGGGATGTTTGAGCAGGATCATTGCTTACTTATAATTGTAGCCATGATCGATGTAGTTGTTTTAGGAGCTAGGTGTAGGTCTTTTAGTCTGTGGTATGCTCTATTTTATCATTTTCCCAAGGTTATGGACTATAGTTATTGTATTTGGTCATTTGCCTCGTATGTTGTATGATATTTGTATGATGATGACTGTATATGCTTCCTGCTGTGTATATCATTAATGATGATATTTGCCATTACTATCGTCTACCTTTTTTTGCCTAAAGCGTCTCCTTTTGGAGCTTTTGCGCTTAGTTGGGTTTTCTTTTTCTTTGCTTTTTTGCCTAGGGTGTCTCATTTTGGAGCTTTTCACACCTAGCTAGGCTTTTTTTTTGGCTATATAATAGTGGTTGATCTTAAAGAGTGAGCTTTAGAGAGGATGATAATAACCATAGTCATGTAATGGAAGAAAAAGCAAAGCATGCTTGATGTAATTCAAGATGATAAAATGTGTTGCACTTTTCAAAATCATTTTGCATAATTTGGCAATCATTTTTATTTCATTATAATCATTTAAGAAAAGCATAGGTGCATTCATATAAATTTTGAACTTGAGGTTACCCTTGTCCTTAACTAGCCTTCTCAAGTTTTCTAGTTAAGTATTTTCTCTCATTCCCTAATTTTTACCTAAGCTACCATTTTTAGGTTTTCAACTCAGTAGGAAGTCCCTAACTTTTTCCTAAGTTGCCATTTTTAGGTTTTTAACTCAGCGAGATGATTTTTTTTGCCTTAGACATAGTACTTCTTCAGGCAATCTATGTTAACAGGTTCAGAGAATTCATTACCTTTAAAATCCATCAATTTGATTGCTCCTTTTGATAGAACATGTTTGACCAGGTATTGGCCTTCCTAGTTTGGTATGAATTGCCCTCTAAGGTCTGGAATGTTTTTTCTTATTTGCTTTAGCACATAGTCTTATGCTTTCACACTCTTGTATTTTACTCTTCTATTAAAGGACTTGGCTAGTCAAGCTTAATACAATAATGTGTGGTATAGAACCTTAATCCTTTGGTTGTTTAAGAGAGTGAGATTGTCATGCCTTTATTGAGCCTGTTATACTTCTGGTAATTTGAATTTGGTTACTACCCAAAGAGACTTGATTTCTATTTTGATTGGAAGCACTGCTTCTAACCTATACACAAATGAGAAAGAAGTTACTCCTATTAAAGTTCTGATAGTCATTCAGTACCCCTAGAAGGCATATGGCAATATGTTTGCCCAGTCTCGATAGGTCTGAGTCATCTTTGATACGATCTTTTTTATGTTATTGTTTGCAGTTTTGACGGCCCCATTTGCTTGTGGTAAGTAAGGAGAAGACTTATGATGTTCCACCTTATAACTCCTCAGTAGCTCTTTAACTTCCCCTTGGAATTGGACACCATTGTCAAAGATGATCTGATGGGGGATCCTATATTGACAGAACATGTTTCTTTTGATGAACTTATGCACTTGCTTGTCTCCTATCCTTGTGAACGATTCTACTTCGAGCGATTTTGTAAAGTAGTACACTGCAACTAGGATGACCCTATGTCCGTGTGAGGCTATCAGGTGGATTTCCTTAATTATGTCTAGTCCCTATGTTGAGAAGGGCCATGGATAGGATATGTAATGTAGTTCTATTAGGGGAAGGTGACTGACATTCCTGTGGATATAACATTTATGGCATTTCCTTACAAATTTGATGCAGTTTTCCATCATCGTCATCTAGAAGAACCCTTATCTGATTAGCTTATTAGGTAAGATTTCTCCATTCATGTGTGGACTATAAACACCCTTGTGTACTTCTTCTATTGCTCTTACAGCATCAATTTTATCTAAACATCTGAGTTGTAAACCATTTGAGGTTCTCCTGTATAACACAGCCTGTTGTGATGTGAATTTTGATGCTGATCATTAAATCACCACTTTATCTCTTTCATTTGATTGATCAAGATGGGCTCATTCCTTCATATATATTTGGATGTCATAGAACTATGGCTTTTTAGCTATTTCTATCTTCACTATTCTGTAGTCTTTATGATAAGGTTGTCTTAATATGAGTAGAATGAGGGGCTTCATGGGCATTTTGGATGGCCCTTCCTATAATTATGCTAGGGAGGCAAGTGCATCTACCATCTGATTGTGGTTCCTGGAGAGATGAATGAATTTGCATTTTTTGAAGGACATGGTGAGTAGCCTCAAGTGGTCCAGATAAGGCTTTAAATGCTGCTATTTTAGTTCTTACTCTTTTGTGGCATGATTGATTACTATCATGAAATCTCCAAAGATTTCAACTTGTGTGACATCTAGGGTTTTCAGTGCTTCTATTCTGATTCTGCATTATTTATGACTCTAAACTCGAGCTTTTTAGCAATTGGTACTACTTCCCCTTTTGGAGATTGTAGTATGACAGCGACTCCTATACTGAATTGATTGACTGCTTTGTCAAAGTACAATTGCCATCCTTGGATTTTAATGGTTAAGTTAAGGTCATCTTAGAGGTCCAACTAGATTTCCTTTGAGTCTGGAATGGGGTTGAGAGCTAGAAATTCAACCACTACTCTCTCTTTTACTGCTTTATTAGTTAGATATTGTATGTTGAATTCTGTTAGCAGTACTAGCCACTTGACAAGTTTTCCCACTAGAGAGGCAGCTTAGTAGAGGAACTTCATTAGGTCCATTTTAGATATGACCTGTATTATGTAAGATTGAAAGCATTGTATGAGTTTCTTCATTGCCTATACCATTGCTAGACATATCTATTCGACTTGGCAGTACTTCTCCTCATATGGTAGCATCTTCTTGCTTAAGTAGTAGACTGCATGTTCTGCTTTCATTTTTCCCTCTTAGGCTAACATTACACAGATTGTGTTCCCTTTGATGGCCAGATATAGGGTTAGAGGCATCTCTAGTTTAGGTTGTCTTAGAACCAGTGGGTTGACTAAGTAGCTTTTGATCTTGTCAAATGTTAGATGACACTATTGATTCCACTCAACCGGCTGATCTTTTCTGAGTAACTTAATGATCAGTTCACACACAACTATCAACTTAGTGATAAATCTGTTGATGAATTGTAGTTTGCCTAGAAACCTTATGATTTCTTTCTTTATTTTTGGCACCGACATCTCTCTGATGGCTTTTTCTTTGTCTAGATCCATTTCAATCCCATTCTGATTGATAATATACCCCAGCATCTTTCCTAAAGTAACCCTGAATATGCATTTCTTTGGATTTAGCTTGAGATTGTACTTTTTTACCCTTTTGAGGAACTTTTTGAGATCACAGGGGTGTTCTTCCCTGGTTCTTGATTTAACCATCATGTTATTGATGTATACCTCCACTTCTTTTTGTATTATGCCATGGAACATTGCAATCGACATTCTTTGATAGGTTGCCCCTATATTTTTTAGTCCAAAAGGCATTACCTTGTAGCAGTAAGTACCCCATTCTATTGTGAAAGATGCCTTTACTTTATTGATAATGGCCATTAGGATCCAACTGTTCCTAGAGAATCCATCCACGAAGGAGTACATTGAGGTAGTGGGAAATCATCCTTTGGGCAGGCCTTGTTTAGATCTCTACAGTCAACGTAGATTATAACCCTTTCATCTTTCTTCGATACTGGCACCACATTTACTAACCATTCTAAATACTCAACTACCTCTAAGAAGTTTCTTTGATATGGTCTGAGTCTTCTCAGCTTATGCTTTACTAGTTTGCACCCTTCTTTGGTTGGAATGAAGTGTTGAACAATGTCTTTTTCAATACTAGGCATATCATCATACGTCTAGGCAAATACTTTAGAATACTTTATTAATACTTTTTCAATTTCTCTCCTCTCTTTAGGGGTAACATCTTTCAAAATATGCAAAATGCATGGTTCAGATTCCATACTAATGTTAAATGATTTAGTGCATATGGAATGAATGTCAAATATGCTAATGTTTTTATCAATACAATGCACATTACCATTAAGAAAGACATCAAACAAGTAAGCAAAATTTGATTTCATTACATTAACTTTAGAGTTCATTACATCATCATTTTCAAACAAAGAAAAAGTACAAAGATCATCATCAACAATGTCTTTTATAGGATGTCATTGATGCTTGATTCAAGGATGGCAGTAGCTTAGGCATGATTGATAGCTTCACTTTCATATTCTATCTCCAAGTTTTTCATTACCTCATAGATGTCAGTCTTGATGATCATGTCTAGTAAGTGCTTCTTCTTGAGTGTGTCATTAAATATCTCAAACCCTGGTTTCTTAATTCTGTTGCTCACCCATTCTTTAACTTATCCTTCATAGACTTGGGTTCAGCTTTTAGCCATAAAAGAGGTTGATTTCTTAGCCCCAATATCCTTTTCAGGATTGTACCCCATACTATTTCTATTGGTTTATCGTTGAAAGTTAAGGAATTTTATGACTCTAATGTTTCTTCCTCTTAGTCTTGTTCCAGGCGGATATTGCATTTTCTTCATCATAGTAGGAACTTTAAGATCGACATAACTATCATTGATCACAAAAACTTAGAATCCTGGTGGGACCAAATTTAGACAGACAATAATGTTGTTTATTTCAATAGGGATGGCAAAACCTTTCCATTTAGAGGAACTTGATCTTCTAATGCATAGTGGAAGGTATGCCCCTTAGTGGGTGGAACCAAGGTCTTCTTAGTAGTAGGACAAAAGTCAGAGGGATGTCCAAGATGGTAAATTCTATTTCTGATTCAATATCTCCCACTATAATTACCACATTGAAAGTGCCAATGACTAGCTTCCTTGAATCATTATAGGCTCGTATGACCATATTCGACTCTTCTAGGTTTTCAACATTCATCCTGAACTTATGTAGTAACCTCAGGGGGCAAACATTGATGGCAAACCCATCATCTACCATAACACATGGGGTCTTCTTAGTCTTGACAATTGCCTGTATAAAGAGGATGCTTGTAGACCTTTCCCTCAGGGGGTAAATCTTCATCTGAAAAAGTGATTGCATTTGAAGGAGCTTTCATTAGAGAGGCTATCATCTCGCAAGGTGAGGCATTAATGGCAATCTTTGCTTTATCTAGTGCTCTAAATAGGGTATCTCTGTGGTTTTTGGAGGCCATAAGTAGTAACTAGATACTGGCTTGTGCTTGAGTTTTCTTGAGTTGTTTGAGGATAGTGTCTTCCTCTTTAACTGAAGCTTGATCTCTTGCTACTTCTTTCTCTTTAGAGTGTTCCTTCTCTTTCTTGGGTAGTTGATATACCTGCTCACTGTAAGTTACATGATTAACTGCTAGTAAGGGCTTCTCAGCTGCTTGCTTATCTGCTTTTGTACTGCTATTTTAATCCCAAACAGTTATTTCAGGATCATCAGAGTCATACCATATATCTATCCCCATGATTTATAGGTTTTAAAGCTGAATAGTATTATCCATTCCATCTTTGTTGTCAAATTCTTCTCCCCACCCTAAGGGTGTTATGTCTTCTAAGAGTGTGTGAGTAGTAGGAGGTGCCATGTACTTGACTTTATAGTTAAACTTCCCAGATGGTTGGCCCAATAGATCTTATACTTCATGGTTACTGTAGAAATTTTTATGTAGTACAAATGATCATAGTGGCAACTCCATTGAGGACTTCTAAGTAAGAGGGATCAACTTGAAAATGACTATTTCTCATTATGCAATACTCGATCGTATAAAGCCCCTCACCACTGCATTTGCACTACACATCACATGTGCACCATTTGTCCCTAAAAGCCTTGATAATATTAAATGACATTACCACCATGATTCCACTTGAGTCACTGGGTGCTGAAGATACAATATTATCACATTTAGTATTTATTTATGCATTTTTCGGACTTATCTTACTAGAATTTATAATCCAAGTCCTTAAGGGGGGTGATCGAGTTATCAAAAGAATACTAGACTTATTGAATGGAGTTTGTAACCCCTTGTCATATGGAGGCATTCTCACTAAAGGAACCCTTAGCCTTTCACTCTGACTTAGCTTATGTAGATAAACCAGTATTAATATCCACTTGGATTCCACCAAGCTATGCATGCTATCCTTGTCCTAACGCTGTCAGTTTGATTTAATACTCATAAATGACATGACCCTCCTAGTTTCTATCATTGAATGACATCGTAATGTCATTTTTAATAAAAAATTTATGCTTAGGACCATGTGATTCTCATCTACTTCATATGAGCTCAAAGCATGAGGAATGATGAGAATCATGTACCTCAGCTTGGATAGTTTACGTGAATTAACAAATAGAGACATCTCTCGATGATGGAACCTATGAGATGTCATCCATTTATCCTTATTTATTCAAAAGAATAGGTTAGGAACCCAACTATATTTTGGACCTTTATGTTGAAAAAATCAAACAGTAAACTATTAAATGATACTTTCATGACTTACGGTAAACATATCAAACATCAAAGTGGGGCAATAACTTAGATTCCCTTTAATTGACCTTGGTCCTATAGATATAGGCACCTACGATTTCTGGAAATCCTTTAGAGCCCAATAATTGAGCCTCATATTGACATCCTATGATTATCTCAAGCACGCATCATTCCTCTATTTACCCTTTAGTGCTAACCAATATAAATCAAAACTTCCTAGTTTTGAGAGCGAAACCATAGTCCTCTGATGACTATAGTTTCAAAACCCACCTAGGAAAGAGACTAAATGACCTCATGGAGAAATAAGGTTAGAAGTGAGAGCTTGCTTATGATTAGTTCATTCACTATACAGGAAAACTAACCAGCTTTAATCATGCATACATTACATACATATAGATGGCACATACTAAACACTACTTCTTATAGGAATAATCATTTTTCCATCATAGGATTTTTGCATCCACTCCATGCATACATGCTCACCCTTTTCTTTTGTAGGCACACATCATGCATCATTCATTTAGCTAACCCTAATAAATGTATAGGAATACTACATTCAAACATAAGTGACCATGAAGCTAAGTCTTCTCACGAAAGTAATGGGATGTTGAAAGTTAGAATCCAAGAATTGCTTGATGGTGTCATAGTCGAAAACCCTCAAGCCTAAACCAGTATCACTAGACATTTCCTCTATAACCTTGACAAGGTTGACTAAAAAAGCCTACAACCATACAAAATTCTATACATTAAAACATTCTAGCATATACCCCTTGACTGAACTCTTAATTGCTAATGTGTCATTCTGGGACCCTTAAAAGCATGTGCTTGATTCAATAACATAAAACTATGCCTGTTATATGAACAATTTAGTTCCATAGTAGGATGAATCCCCACCATGACCAAAGATGTAGTTTTCACTTACCAAGACATCAAATACTTAAGGCTTAGGGTTGCTTTCCTTGAACTAAGCTAAAAAAAGCTTGATGAACTAGTCATTGAGTACAAGTGACTTATTCCTATGCAACTCCTAGCTGCCTGCATTACCAAGAAGACTGGTACTTTGATTTGGGTATGTTTCCTTGCGTGTTACCTCTTTATGCAAGACTTCACCATCTAAAACAATGGGCTAGGAGATTACAAGATACTCTAGGTCATCGAAGGAATAGAATGTGGAATAACTAATTTCCCATCGATTATATCATAAATCATTCAAGGTTTAGACAACCTCAAAAAAAGGAAAAGTCCAAAATTCACTAGAAGTCCTCTATTGCTCCAAATATAGCTGTAAGAAAAGTTGAGTCTACTCAACAAACCTATAGGCAATTGGATGAGATACCAACCTAGGAATCATTTGAAAGACACATCAAGGACATTCACGAATAGTCAGCCCACATCATAACCTAGGAATGGTTCGAATGCATGAAGGATGCAGCAGAATATCAAATAAGATGGATGTGCCCATGGTGGATTCTGGGACATATGACTCTTTACACATATGTCAACTGCATACTAATCTCAGGATTCAGGTCGTGCACCTACTGCTATCCAATGCTAGTGAAAGATAGTTTAGTGAGAAATAATATGTACCTTCTGAGCTTATAGATTTCTATGGTGGTAGGATGCAACAAAGGTTTGCGAATCACTTTAGAGGAATATGGAGGATGAGAATCACCCATCAATTTATCGCTAGTATCGGACATGGTTTTACAGATGAAGCATACAAGTAGTGGATGATCCAAAGAAAGAAACATCTCTCAAGTTACTGATCCAGAGAAAGTTCACTTATTTAGTTTCTTTTTCTTTGTTTGAAAATGATGATATAAGGAACTCTAAAGTTAATGAAATCATATTTTTCTTACTTGCCTAATATCTTTCCTGATGGTAGTATGCATTGCATTGATCAAAGCATTAGCATATTTGACATTCATTCCATATGCACTGAATCATTTAACATTGGCATGAAATCTAAACCATGCATTCTGCATATTTTAAAAGATGTTACCCTTGAAGAGATGAGAGAAATTGAAAAAATATTAACAAAATATTCAAAGTATTTGCATGGACATATGAAAATATGCCTGGTATTGATAGAGACATTATTCAACACTTCATTCCAACCAAAGATAAGTGCAAACTGCTGAAGCAGAAACTGAGAAGACTCAGACTAAAATGGGCCCAACTAGTGAAAGAGGACATTTAGAAATAGATCAAGGAAAAATTCCTAGAGGCAGTAAACTATCCCAAATGGTTAGCAAATGTGGTATTAGTACCGAAGAAAGATAGAATGGGTTAGAATCTACATCAACTATAGAGATCTAAACATGGCCTGCTTGAAGGATGATTTCCCACTACCTAACATAGACAAACTGGTTGACAGTGCCACCATATGTGTAATGTACTCCATAATGGATGGATTCTCTAGGTACAATCAGATCTTAATGGCCATTATCAACAAAGTAAAGACAACTTTCATAACAAAATGGGGTACTTATTACTATAGAGTATTGCCTTTTGGACTAAATAATGTAAGGGCAACCTACTAGAGAATAGCAATTGCAATGTTCTATGACATGATACATAAAGAAGTTGAGGTATATGTCAAAAAGTTCCTTAGAAGGGTCAAAAAGTACAGTCTTAGGCTAAATCCAAAAAAATGCATATTTGGGGTTACTTCAGGAATGATGTTAAGGTATGTTGTTAATTAGAATGGGATTAAAATGGATCCAAACAAAGCAAAAGACATCAGAGAGATACTAGTGCCAAAATAAATAAAGAAATTAGAGGGTTTTAAGGGAACATAGTTCATTAATATATTCATTGCTAAGTTGACAGTAGTGTGTGAATTGATCTTCAAGCTACTAAAAAAGATCAGTAGGTTGAATGGAACGAATAGTGTCAACTAGCATTTGACAAAATTAGAAGCTACTTAGCCAGCCCATCGATCCAAAGAGCACAAAAACTAGGGATGCCTCTAACCCTGTATCTTGACATTGAAAGGAATGCAATCAGAGCAATGTTAGCCCAAGAGGGAGAAACAAAAGTAGAATGCGTAGTCTACTACTTAAGCAAGAATATAATACCATATGAGGAGAAGTACAACCAAGTTGAATATATATGCCTGGCAATGGTATAGGCAATAAAGAAGCTCATACACTACTTCCAATCCTACAATTTCCAGGCTGTGTCTAAAATGGACCTAATGAAGTACCTCTACAAAGCTCGCTCTCTAGTTAGTAAACTTGCTAAGTGGCTTAAACTGTTAACAAAATTTGACATGCAAAATTTGACTAAGAAGGCAGTAAAAGGGAGAGTAATGGCTAAATTTCTCATTTTTAACCCCATTCCAGAGTCAAAAGAAATCCAACTAGACTTCCCATATGACCTCATCTTAACCATCAAAATCCAAGGATGGTGTATTTACTTTGACAGAGCAGTCAATCAGTTCAGCATAGGAGTTGGTGTCATACTACAATCTCTAAAAGGTGAAGTAGTACTAATTGCTAAAAATCTTGAGTTTAGAGTCATAAATAGTGATGCCAAATACGAGGCATGCACACTCAAAATAGAAGCACTGATAACCCTGGATGTCACAGAAGTTAAAATCTTCAAAGATTCCATGCTGGTAATCAATCATGCAACGAAAGAGTGGGAACTGAAAGAGCAGCACTTAAAGCCTTATTGGGACCACTTGACCATGTCCATCCAAAAATGTAGATTCATTCATCTCCCTAAGAATCATAATTAGATGGTAGATGCATTTATTTCCATAGCATCACTATAGGAAGGACCATCCAAAATGCCCATGAAGCCTTTAATTCTAATCAGATCAGGATAGCCTTGTCATAAAAACTATAGAATAGCAAAAATAGAAGTAGTTGAAAAGCCATGGTTCTACAACATATAGAGATATCTTAAGGAATGAGCCTATCTTGATTGAGCAAATGAAAAAGACAAAGTAGTCATTGAATAACTAGAATTAAAATTCACATCACACTAAGGTGTGTTATATAAAAGAACCTTAGATGTTTTACAAATCCAATGTCTAGACAAAACTAAGGCTGCAAGAGTAATAGAAGAAGTAAAAGAGGGTGTTTATGGTCCACACATGAATAGAGCAATCCTAACTAAAAAGCTAATTAGACAAGGGTTCTTCTGGATGATGATAATGGAAGAATGCATCAAATTTTTAAGGAAATGCCATAAGTGTCAGATCTATAGGAATGCTATCTACCTTCCCCCAATAGAACTACACTACATCTCCTTTCCATGGCCCTTCTCAGCATGGGGACTAGACATAAATGGAGAAATCCACCTGATAGCCTTAAATAGACATAAGTTCATCCTAGTGGCAATGGCCTACTTTACAAAATGGGTCAAAGAAAAATCATTCATAAGGATATGGGCCAAGCAAGTTGCTAAGTTCTTCAAAAGAAACATGTTCTGTTGATTTAGGATCCCTTATCATATCAATTTTGACAATGGTATCAAATTCTAAGGGGAAGTTAGAGAGCTCCTGAGAAGTTTTAAGGTGGAGCATCATAATCTTCTCCTTACCGACCATAAGTGAATGGGGCCATTGAAGCTGCAAATAAGAACATAAAAAAGAACTTATCAAAGATGACTTAAACTTACCCAGACTATGCAGACAGATTGCCACATGTCTTATAGGGGTACCAAACAACAATGAGAACTTCAACAGGAGCAACTCCTTTCTTATTAATGTATAGATCAGAAGCAATTCTTCCAATTAAAATAAAGATCAAGTCTCTTCAAGTAGTAATCGAATCTAAATTACCAAAAGTATAATGGGCTCAATAAAGGCACGATAGTCTCACTCTCTTAGATAGTCAAAGGCTCAAGGCTCTATACCACCCAAAGTTGTACAGGCTCGACTAGCCAAGTCCTTTAGCAAAAGAAATAAAACATAAGAGTGTGAAAGTGGGAGACTGGGTACTAAAGAAAACAAGACAGAACATTTTGGACCCTAGAGGGAAATCAGACCAAATTGGAAAGGCCCATACTTGGTCAAACATGTATTATCAAAAGGAGTAGACAAGCTGATGGATTCTAAAGGCAATGAATTCTTTGAATCTATCAATATAAATCTCTTGAAGAAGTACTATGTCTAAGGCATAAAAAAAATCCTGTTAAGATGAAAACCTAAAAATTATAACTCAGGAAAAAGTTAGGGACTTCTCATTAAGTTGAAAACCTAAAAATGGCAGCTTGGCAAAAATTAGGGAAAGAGAGAAAATACTTAGCTAGAAAACTTGAGAAGGCTAGTTAAAGACAGTGGTAACCTCAAATTCAAAATTTGTACACACATGTGCTTTTTTAAAATGATTACAGTGAAAAGAGAATGATTGCCAATTATGCAAAATGTCTTTAAAAAGTGCAACACATTTTATCATCATAAATTGCATCAAGCATTCTTCGCATTTTCTTTCATTACATGACCATGGTTTTCACCTTCCTCTCTATGCTTACTCTTTGAGATCAACCACTATTGTATAGCAAAAAAAAAATCCCAGCTATGTGTGAAAAGCTCCAAAAGGAGATACCTTAGAAAAAGGAAGAAAAAGAGAACCCAATTAAGTGCAAAAAGCTCCAAAAGGAGATGCCTCAGGCAAAAAAGAGAAAAAAGGCAGACAATAGTAATGGCAAACATCAACATCAATAATACACAATAAGAAGCACATATAGTCATCATCGTGCAAGCATCATACAACAGGTGGAATAAATGCACAGATATAATACCTAGAGTCCATCCTTAGAAAAAAATAATACAATAAAGCAAACCATAGGCCAAAGTCCTACACCTAGCCCTTAAAATAACTACATCAATTGTGGCTACCATCAAAAGCAACCAATAATCCTCCTCAAGCATCCCCCTTGTCTAATCCCAACTCATCATCATTCATCACAAGGGATGATAGCCTTGACTCTAGTTCATTGATGCAGTTAGATATATTGGATGCTCCTACTCCCATTCTCGACTAGCAAGATGGTGCTTAACCTACATTACACATTGCATATCATACACTTATACATAAAACATATGCATAAAATAAATAGGTACAATAAATAAGGCATACCCTCTGAGTGGTAGCAAACTCCAAAACGCATTATTGCGCACTCCTTACAACAGTATACCAGTACTGGCCAAAGGAGATCAGAATCTGTAAAAGCAAGCAAATAAGTCAACCACCACTCACTAAATAAATGAAATATAGACAAGAATAAGAGAAGAATATTAATATGGGTAGCATCAGCAGGAGTAACACCTGACTGAGGAAAGCCATGTCTAGGCTAATCGAAGCTCATTGCTCTACCAAGGATATCCACCCCAAGCAAAGACAAAGAGGGTTGACCCATTAAATCCCCAAGGATAGTGCTACTAGAAGCCACACAATTGGCATGAGTAGTCGCCTCAGTGTGGAACATGCCCTCATCATCCTTAAAGCAGGATCCATATCTAATATGACATCGCTATAGATAAGTACTCACAACTCATGTCAAATATAATTTATTACTAATAAAGTTTACTATAAGAATAAAAGCTTACCGAATCAAAAGAAGCAACCCTTGATGACTCATATGATGGCCTAGCCCTAGAACCCGAGGGATGAGATGCATTTTCTTGAGAAGGTAGAGGTGAAGGAAAGGTCTCGGTAACTATAACATCTATCAGCTAAGGGATTAGTACATCAGCATAAGACAAACCCTCACTCTCCAATAGGCTCTCAAAGGGGAATCCCATTACAATAGTAGCAAGATCATCACTGTAGAGCTCATGACCCCAGAACATGTCCCTAGGGGTAAGGATGAGAACTCTCCTCATGAATGGGTCATCCCGCCAATGATGGACTCACTTGCCCAAATACCAAACCTTGCCGATGAGGCAAAAAATCAACACTCATCTCTCTATCAGTTGCCATATAGCCACCATCTTTGCCACCCAATGAGATCGTGCCCCCCACCAGTGAATAAAGATATTCTAAAAGAGATAATAATAAATAAACAATCCCAAAGACAGGAGCAACCAACATAACAAGAATCAGACATACCTGATAATGGGACAACTTCCTCATATAGTCCTGAGCTACCATGTAATCCTCAATTTAATCAGTAGTCTTCCTAATCCAGTAAGAATAATGAGGGAAGCCATCTTCCTAGAAATGCTCGATGGATGGACAGGGTAGAATCCTGAACTCATATGCCCAAATTTGTCAAAATTAGAGGGTAAAAAATACCAAACCAAGAGCAAAAGAATAGACAATAGAATTCCTACTCATGTCCAGCACGAACAAGCATTCGTAGATCCTTGAGCCACCTTAGCATGCTGTGTCAAGCCCTGAGTATATATAAGCAAAGGCAGCAGCACCCCAACAATACCTTAGCAAGCCATCTAGGTCCCTTAAAATAGGCAATAATCGCAGATCACCCATACCCAAAGGGTTTAGAAAGATAATAGCACTTAGTAAAAAAATAAAAACCAGTGGACCAGAAGCATTACTGAGACAAGACCATCATCATATAAAGACCATATGGAAGAAATAAACTCTTTGTATCGAGAGAAATATGAGCAACCATACTTCATAGGAGTGACTACCCCGAGCAAATCCCTCATGAGATACCTCCTCTCCACAATAGTGGAACACTCCTTATCACTAAAAGAATGGGCCCTTTAGACAAGTTCAAGCCCATGATAGCAACAAAGTCTAAGGGGGTAATAGTCATCTCCATAACAAGTAAATGAAAAGTATGCATCATGTCCATCCACCGCTCTATTAATGCATATATAGCAATCTGACTACATGCATATGAGCCATAAGACAATGCAGTAATCACCTCTTCAAAGCCCTTCTTGGCAATCTTCTGCTTCACATACATTAGGAGACCCTGATAGCATATGTTGATCCTATTTAAACTACTAAGCAGTGTAGTGACATACTTATGGGGCTACAAATAACAGGTCCACTATCAAACATTTGTATAGCTACTAAATGCTAGCACACATCTCTCTCTATCACTCAATAGGAACAAAACAGTAACAAAGGTTGAAAAGGGAAGCATCATGGCAAGCAGATAATCATAAAAAGAAAATAAAGCAAGAGCTATCAATATAAGCATCTATAATAAAGCTAGATAAACAGTTATAGCAAGAGCTACAAATCTATAGCTACAATAACTTCATACAGTAATATAAATGACAAAACAGTCGATGAAGAAGCTTTAAAAAATAAGGGCAAAGAGGGACGTACCTCATGACAATGACACAACCAAGCATAAATCTCCAAACTATAAACAATAGGGGTTAAATCTCCCCAAGAAAGCCTAGATGGTTGAGAACTTTGAGCACCATATGTGCTAATTCCTACAGCAAACATCCCAACTCTGGTAGCCTCTATAAAGTAACCCTCAAGATCAACATTAACATTAATAAAAATTTTCTCCAAACCCTTAGGAATGTTGGGGAACTCCATTTTATGTAAAAGAAAATGGAAGTACAAAAGCAAAAACATAGTAGAAAGCACTCAAAACATGAAAAGGGTTAAGAAAAGTTAGAAACACTCAAAGAAGTTAGAATGAAGCCTCCCAAGACCTCCAAAAATAGCTATTTAAATAGCACTAGAGGGGGGAAGCATGTGACCATGCGTCCCCCACGTGCAGTCACACGCACTTCCCCCTTCCAAGCGCTCTTTTATGGTTTTATGTGCACCTTGAGACTTTGCACACTCACTTTTATAGTCTTAAACTTCCATTTGATCATAATATATGCATAAAACTTACATAAAAGTACATTGATGTGGACTCCATCTATCTAAAGACACTACACGTGTGTCACTTTCTTTAGAAAACTCAACATCTTATAAAATAAGAAGAGCAAGGGAAATTCACTGTAAGGATATCTTACTATAAGTCATTAAAATAACATCCTCAACATGACAAATCACCGTATCATTACTGCATCATCACCACTACCTCATTCACTACTTAGAAGTATCTTCATATTACTTAGAAGCACCCACATTTGTTTAGAAGTACTCTCATTGCTTAGAAGCAATCACATACACTGTTTAGGAGCATTCTCATTATTTAGAGGCATCTTCACATTACTTAAAAGCATCTTCACTTTGCTTAGGAACATTCACATTGCTTAGGGGCTTTCATATTGCTTAGGAACATCCACACTGCTTAGGAGCATTCTCATTTGCTTAGTAGTATCCTAATTTGTTTAATTGTATGATCATTTCACATGACACCTAAGAAGGTTATAGTCGCATGTTCATTCACGAGACACCTAAGAAGGTTATAGTCACATGTTCATTCGCGTGACACCTAAAAAGGTTATAGTCGCATGTTCATTCACTTTTCTCATCGAGAGGTTCAAAATGACAATAGAATGATAACTGTTTGTATACTTTTGAAGCATGCATTAAAAAAGATGAGGATTTCTTTGGTGGAAAAGAGGTCTAATCTCTTAAGAAAAATATAGCGGGAGAGTAAAAACTATATGGAAAAGGGTTTCTAGGGCCTTCGATTAGACAGATTTCTTAAGTGTGTGTGTTTCCACTTGCTCCCCCCCCCCCTAAATGGGTTGTGGAGGTGCCTATTTATAGTGAAAAATATATAGAGTAAGGGGTGATAGGCGTGGTCATGTTCACATTCCTAGGACGAAGTGTGTATGACTACATGCTTGGTGCATGGCCACACATGCTTACGCATAGTTAAATGCACTTTCATGCATTATGCACTCCATTTGGGGCTTATGTGGGCTTTTCTGAGGTTGGTTTCTAAGGCCTTCCAGATGCATTTTCAAAATCCATTTTGTCAAAATTCAGCCTTAATTTTAGTACATGATGCCTAAGGGTGTTTATGTGTAATTTCGAGCGATATCCACTAATCCTCAGGTTATGTTGAACCATTCTAGGACCACTTCCAGAGGTTTTAGAGCCCTCTGGATGTGTTTCCAAAGTCTATTTTGTCAGTTTTGGTTTAATTTTAGTAAGTGACACCTAAGGGTGTTTATGGCTTTATGTGCTGATCCTCAAGTTGTGTTAGACCATTTTGGGACCACTTCAGGAGGTTTTGGATCCTTCTAGATGTGTTTCCAAAATCTATTTTATCAAAATTGATTTTTATTTTTTCATAAAGTTGGGTTTTGGTCTAACAAAATAAACACTGGTCTAACAAGCTAAGTGTTCCAAGAAGGGAATTCTTTGAATAACCTTTTCATTGTTTTGATAATTCATATTTCATAATGTCGGAGCATAACTTAATGGATTAGTGATCAATTTTACACACTGGCAGGGTCGGTTAGGTTTTCTAAGGTTGTATACTTTAGAGGTGTTACAAATGAGTAGGCTCTAGTCATCTCAAAAGTTTGTTTCATCATTAGACCTTTTTAGGGATAGTCAAATTTAAGGTATGACAGTTGCCCCCTACTTTGAGTGTGTTGCATAGCCACTTAGTGCTAGTGTTAATACACATGAAGAAAATGTAAATATGCAAAAAATCATTTTTTAAAGAGAGAGAGGTACTTACCTGAGTGCTGTGTTATTGTGATTTGATCATTGGGATACTACCACTATAACCTTTTTAAGTGTTAGGCGAATAGATAGATGGTGCTGCTATAACCTCTTTAGGTGTCCATTGAATAGATGAGTACTTGCTACTATAACCTATTCATGTGTAAAGCAAATAAGATCATGCCATTAGAACCTCTTCAGGTGTTAGGCAAATAGAATCATGCCACTATAATCTTCTTAGGTGTTAGGTGAACAGGATCATGCCACTATAACCTCTTCAGGTGTCAGGCAAATAGAATCATGCCATTATAACCTCTTCAGGTGTCAAGCAAATAGAATCATGCCACTATAACATCTTCAGGTGTCAAGTCAATAGAATCATGCACTATAACCTCTTCAAGTGTTAGGCGAATAAAATCATGCCATTATAACCTCTTCAAGTATCAGGTGAATATAATCATGCCTTTGTAACCTCTTTAGGTGTCAGGCAAACAAAATCATGTCACTATAACCTCTTCAGGTGTCAGGCAAATAGAATCATGCCACTATAACCTCTTCAGGTGTCAGGCAAATAGAATCATGCCACTATAACCTCTTCAAGTGTTAAGGAAATAGAATCATACCACTATAACATCTTTAAGTGTCAAGAAAACAAATTGTTATGATTATTATAATTTAATGTAATGTGTCCTTCTCTTTTAGTCTTGGTCAGTAATGATGTAGTAATGATGCAATGATGAAGTAGTGATAATGTAGTGATGATGCAGTATTGATTATGTCATTACTTATTATGTTGCAGATGTTATTTTGATGATTTCGAGTAAGGTATCCTTTCGATGATTGTTCCTTATTTTTCTTCTTTTGAGAGGTACTAAGTTTTTAAAAGTGGTGAGGCTACATGCAGTGTCGTTAGATAGATGTAGTCCTCATCAGTGTACTTTTATGCAATTTTAGTGCATGTCTTATGCTCAAATGGAGGTTTAAGACCAAAGAAATGAGGGTAAGTCTTAAAGTGTGCATAAAACCACACAAGAGCATGTGGGGTGGTGAAGTGCACATGGCTGCAGATTGGGGGTGAATTGTCATGTGCCTTTCCCTCTCCACACTTATTTAAATGCATGATCTATAGGTCTGGGAGGCTTTTCTTAACATTTTTTAGTGTTTTCTAACTCTTATTGTGTTTCGAGTGCTTTTTGCTCTATTTTTGCTTTTGTATTTCTATTTTTTCATAAAATGGAGTTCCTTGACATTCCAGAGGGTCTGGAGGATATCTTTTTGGATGAGGAGGGTAAATTTATAGAGGCCATAATAGCAGGGACCTCCACTATATGGACTAGTGCTAATGGGCTCAGGGTCCTCAACTGTTTAGGCTTTCTTGAGGAGACCTGATTCCTATGGTTTATAGTCTTGAGACTCATGCTTAGGCTCATCATCATCGCCAGGTAGGTCCTTCTTTACTTTTATTAAATAGTTGTCTTGCTATTTATTTTGTTTTACAAGGTTATTGTAGTTATAGCTCTATAGCCTTATTGTACTTGTTGTAACTATTTGTTAACCCATAGCTTTATTGTGAATGTTGATTGTTGATAGCTCTTACTTTAATTTGTTATTTTCATTATTTGCTAGTGCTTATTGTGATGCTTTTCTTTTTGGCTTTTGTTTATTATTCATGTTACATAATAGAAAGAAAGATGCATTAGTATTTATAAATTGTGTGATTGTTAGATAGTGTACTTATTCCTTGTAGATTTGGTACAGTGCTGCCTAGTAGTTTGAATAGGGTCAGCTTGTATTATTAGGGTCTTCCATTGTTAGTGAAGTAGATGATTTCCAGGAAGGGCTTTGTTGGGGTTATTGTTGCTTTATCTTATGACTCATATGCATGGAGTTAGATTGCTATGTATTCCACCTACTTGTTAGGGAGATGACCATCACTCCTTTGGACTATGCTGCTATTATAGGCTTGAGCTTTTATGGAGTCCCCATTCCCTTTAATGAGGAGGAGTGCTCTTCTGCAATAGTAAGGAGGCGCCTTACCATGAAGTCACTTAGGGTGGCCACTCTTATAAATCCTAGTTGCTTGTACCTTATTCACTACATTGCATTTGTTTCTTCCATGCAGATGATGCATGATGACAATCTTGTTTCAGTAGAGCAACTGGCTCATTGCTTTTTGTTCTACTTATTAAGTGTTATCATATTCCTAAACCCTTTGGGTAAGGGTAGTCTATGATTGTTGCCTATTTTAAGGGATCTGGATGGCTTATTAAGGTATTATTGTGTCATTGCCACTTTTGCCCACATGTATTTAGACTTTGATGCAGCATGTCAAGGTGGCTCAAGGATCTACGGATGCTGATGTGAGTAGGAATTCTCGTGTCTGTTCTTTTTGCTCTTTGTCTTTAGTTTGTTATTTTATACTTCCTAGTTTTGACAAATCTGGGCTTATGAGTTCAGGCCCCTCCTCCAATCATCGAGCATTTTCCTAGAGAATATCTTACCTCATTATTCTTACTAGACCAGGAGGACTACTAATTTGATTAATGATTGCATTATGGCTTGGGACTACATGTGCAACCTATCCCCTGATCAGGTATGTTTGACTCCTATTGTGTTGGTTATTTATTTTTTAGAGATTCTTTGTTCATTCTTACCTTTTGAGTAGATCTTCCTTCACTGGTAGGTGATAAGGTTACATTAAACAACAGAGATGGTGACTACATGATAGTTGACAGAGAGATGAGTGTTACTATTTGGCCTTACTAGCAGAGTGTGGTATTTGGTTGAGTGACTCCATCATTCGTTAGATGGTCTATTTATGAGGAGAGTTCATATTTCTCCCCCAGGTGACATGTTCTGGGGCCATGACCTTAATGGTGATGAGCTTACTGCTACCATGATAGGATACTCTTCTGTAAGTCTCCTAGAGATTACAGGCTTGCCTCATGCTGATATGTTGATCCCTTAGCTGATTAATGTTGTAGCCAGTGGCACTTTTCCTCCGCCTCCACCTCCTCAAGTAGATGCATCTCATCCTTCAAATTCAACGACCGAGCCATCATGCAGATCGTTGAGAGTTGCTTCCTCTAATTCAGTAGGCTTTTATTCATATTTTTTACAAGCATGTAATAAACTTTGTTAGTAATAAATTTTAATTTACATGAGTTGTGAGAGCTTATTTGCATTGAAGAGGATCTCATTGAAAGAGATTTGGGTTTCGTTTGAGGAGAATGAGGGCATATTTCATACTGAGGCAACTAGCCATGCTAGCAATGTCGCTTCTAGTAGTACTATTCTCAGGTGATTAACGGTTCAACCATCCTTTTCTTTGCTTGGGATGGATCTCTTTGGTAGAGTTATGCATTTTGATATGCCTTGCCCATGTTTTCCTGAGTCAGGTGTTGCTCCTCCTTATGCTACTCATGTTCGTGTTTTAATTCATTTATTTTTCCTTTGTTTCATTTATTTGGTGAGTGGTTATTAACTTGTTTTGTTTCATTTATTTGGTGAGTGGTTATTAACTTGTTTGCCTGCTTTTATAGATTCTTATTTCCTCTAGTCAGTATTAGTATACCAGTGTAGGGAATGCACAGTAGCACTTTTTGGAGTTTGTAACTGCTTAAAGAGTATGCCCTTTTTATTGTACTTGTTTATTTTATGCATATGTTTTATGTATACGTGTATGATATGCAGTATGTTATGCATGTTGAACACCATCACACTAGCCGTGAATGGGAGTAGGAGTGCACAAATTATCATGATCATATTAGTGAGCTAGAGTCATGGCTATCATCCTTTGCGATGAATGATGATTAGCCTAGATCAGATGAGGGAGATGCTTGAGTAGGATTGGTGCTTGCTTTTGATGGCAGCCATGGCCAATATAGTTATTTAAAAGCTACGTGTAGGACTTTTGGCTTGTGGTTTTATAGACAACGGGGTTTAGCACGTGCCCAAAATTTAGCAACTATGACACTATTTGAGCTCAGGGCTCTAGAGAACACACTAACCACTATCACAAAGACATGGCATGGAGATGAGGAGTTGCCAGCCAGGGTAATAACTAGGATAAATTGATAGTGGTGGTACTCAATTCTCTAAAGGAAAGCTAACACCATAACTAGGAGATTCTGGGTATGGAATACCAACTTCTTTCAATCTTGTGTTCATTTAGAATTATTACTATCTTACCCTTTATTTACATGTAATTTTATATAAAACCTTATTAAAACAATCAACTCCCAGGCAAACTAGTCATGAAAAAATACATGTAAATAATGCATTCTTTTAAATTCACAATCCCTAAGTTAGTATAATCTACATTGATTTTAATTGAATGGGCTAAATATACATGTTTTAATTTTCAAGTGACCCTAAAGACTAATGAGCCTAATTCCTATTCAATTTAATTAAATGAACCTAAGTCTATTTATTATAATTTTAAAAATGGCCTTAAATCTAAAAATTATGAAGTATTTAAATTAGTGGGCCTAATTCTACATATTTTAATTCTACGGTGATCTTAAATCTACAATTTTTGAAAAAGGCTTTTACTGGATGGGTTAGGTCTAAATTAATTTGAATTAACCTAGGTGGGCCTATATCTAATTAACTAAATGAGCCTAAATTATCTCTAACCTAACTTCTAATTAATTATGGACCTAAAGATACATTTTAATTAACCAAACCTAAAAAAAACCTAAATTCATTTAAATGGGTTAGAGCCTAATATGGGCTTGGGGCCCATAACACATAAAAATAAACAAACAAACCCAAAAATAATATAAATACCAAAACAATCAAATAAAACATCAAATAATTAATTTATTTCTTCTAAATAAACCTAATTTAGTTAAAGTGATCATATCAAGCAACTAATTCTATCCACTTAAATCTAAATTTAACTCAAAATCCTAATGATTTCTATAGCCATTAATTTTAATCAATTACCTAATTAAAACCCTAATTTTACTAACCAATTAATCAAATAAAACAAACAAACACAAACACATGATTTCATTATTCCCACTATTGTGGCTATTACAATGATCTACTAAAAATAATAAGAAAATAAAAAATTAATACAATCCTAAAAAATAATAAAAACACAAAACAAAATCAAAACAATAATAAAAAAAACTAAATAAAAAATCTAGAAACTATATTTAGCTACAAAGTTCAATCCATGGCATTCCATGGACCTTTATGGATTTTATTCTCTAAGTAAGATCATTATGTAATCCCCTCCATAATCACCAACACAAAAGAATAAATAATGATTAGTGACTAAAATAATAATACAAATTTAATAAAACTAAAATTTAATAAAACCAAAATAATAAAATAAAAAATATAAGAAGATAGGAAAGAAGATCATGACTATGGATTGTAGTATGGGTTAGCCCCTCATACTAGTAAAAATCATCGTTGTTTGTCAAGTAGTGTTTTCAATATTTGTTGTTCTCCTTTCAAAAGCCTATTGCTCCTTGCTAAAAAACAAATGAATTATAAGGAAAAATCTTTTATATACCACCTAGGAACAAAAGGAAAACCTTCTAAAAGTGTAGGAAAGAGAGTTCAAAGCCAATCTGAGAGAAGTCCCCTCAGATAAGTCCCCTCTAAAAGAGCTTAAAACTAGGCTTTTATAGCAAAACCCTAACTAAAAATGTATCATATTGTGGACTTGCTTTTCTTAGAGTTTTGATTTTAAAAGAACTTTAATTTTCTTAAAAATTCATATCAATATTATTTGACCAATCAAAATTCAGGAAACCAAATTTTATTTACTAAAATAATATAAAAAATAAAATTAAAAACAAATAGAACATGTCTAATTCTTATCATAATTGTGTAACTCCGATCGGAATTATAAAATGCATATCCTTTTTTAAAATTTTAATAATAAAAAGACCCCCTGAAAGAATTTAAACTTTTCAATTAGGTCCTTAAAAAAACATCATAATTAAGTCCTTAAAAAATAATTAAACTCTTTTGAAAATGCATTCAGATTTTTAAGGTTTCAAACTTCAAGTGTTGAAGACCTACTTATAACACTTTCATTATTGGAGTCCTTTGTTGCATCCATACTTCATCATCCTAAAATTGGGTGCTTACAGTTTCCCCCTTTATCGCTATTTTCTTGACAAATTATGGCAAAGCAAATGCGAACACAATTTCTTAGGAATAAAAGTTTGGATACTTACCTGCGCTCCTTGAGGCTTTTACTTATAAGCAATCATTAGTTCATGATGAATGCATGTGTTGTCATGCAACACTAGGCAAAATCCTAAAACATATAAGGAAACACTATATTCAGACGTATAGCATTGATTTGAAATGACACATTATATTCGATTGTATAAGTTGACTATACTCAGTTATATAGTACTTGTTGAAAAGATACATTGTATTTGGTAGTACAATTTTGACTATACTCGGTCATATAGTATGGTTTGAAAAGATACATTGTACTTAGTCATATAATGTTGACTACACTCGGTCATATAGTACGGATTGTGAAAGATACATTATACTCAGTCATACAATGTTGATTATACTCGGACGTATAGTGCATATTGAAAAGGATACATTGTACTTGGTGTCATACAATGTTGACTATACTCTGATGTATAGTGCAAATTAAAAAAGATGCATCATACTTGGTCATATAATGTTGACTATACTCAGATTTATAGTGCAAATTAAAAAGATGCATCATACTTGATTATAGGATGTTGACTATACCTAATTGTATAGTATGAATTAAAATGATACATTGCACTTAGTCATACAATGTTAACTATACTCAATCGTATAGCACAAATTGAAATTATAAATTACACTCGATTGTACGATATTGACTATACTTGGTCATATAGTGCGGGTTGAAAGGGATACATCATACTTGATTGTACAATGTTAATTATACTCGGTCGTATAGTACAAATTGAAAGGATACATTATACTCTGTTATACAATGTTAACTATAGTCAGTCGTATAGCATGGATAGAAAGGATATATTATGCTTGATCGTATGATGTGGACTATACTCGATCGTATAGTGCTGATAGAAAAGATACATTGTACTTGGTAGTACAATGTTAACTATACTCAGTCGTATAGCACATATTGAAAAGATAAATTGTCCTCGGTCACACAATATTGACTAGATTTAGACATATAGTGCAAATTGAAAGGATATATCATACTCGATCATATGATGTTGACTATACTCAGACATGTAGTGTAGATTGAAAGGATACATCATACACCGTCATATGATGTTAACTATACTCGGACGTATAGTACAAAAAAAAATACATTAGACTCATACATGTAGCATTGATTTCTTTTATATTGATAGTTCAATTATTCAATAAACTATCAGACTATGTAGCATTGCAATTTAGGACTAAATATCAAGAAAAGTGATGGACTTAAATGCAAACAAAGTTAAGGGACTTGAATGTTTTCCACTTTAATACTAACCCTGTATTTTGTCAATTCATTCTTCATTTTTCATTCCTTTGTTTTTTTCTTTTTTGGTTTCTTTTAATTTTCAAATCTTACTTCCTCAATTATTCTCTCATCTAACCTCTAATTTGAAATCCGTCTAATCCTATAACTCACCCATAACATAGACTGTATGGAAGTAGCTCCAGAAAATTAGATATGGTCATTTCACAACTACATTTCCCTTAAAACAATCTTCGACTCAATGAAAGGGAAGAGGTACTCCCTTTGACTTGCTTGCTTCTCCATAGATGCTCACAGGCTAGAGATGAGGTAACTTTTCTCTTTTTTATTTGATTTTGAAAAAAAGTATATTTCTATCAGTATATTCATACATACAATTATAGAATCTTTGCTACATAAATTAAATAAAATTGCATTAAATTGTTAATCTGGAAATAAAATTTTATAAAACTGGCATTTGCATGTTACAGAGGACTAACATAATTGTAGTCAAACTTCTAGATTTCTAATAAGAAATTTGAATTCCCAATTGGAATTTTAGATTTTTTATTGGAAATTTGGAAATCAGATTGAAAATTTGGATTTTTGATTGAAAATCTAGAAATCCAATTGGAATTCTAGATTTTCAATTGGAAATCTAGTCTTTTGATCCTCTTTTTTTAAATAAAAAATAAAAAATAAAAAAGGTAAAAATCAAGAGTTTATAAAGAGAGTGATCCTGTTATTTTCTAAATTTTGTTTAGAAACCATTAAAGTTCTCAAGTTGCTTTCACTTGGCTCGAGAACTCTTTCATGATTTCTCTAGAGAGGTAGTACAATATATTTGGGCATCTAGCTTTCAATATTTCATTACTGCTCTACCAATTGCTCAAGGTAGGTCAGACCACTATTCACTTTTTGCACTTATCGAGAGGTGGATGGATACCACTCATACCTTTTACACATGAGTGAGTGAGCTAACTATTTCCCCTATGAGCTTCTTTGCTATTATTGTTATTACTTTTGAGGGGCACCCTAATTCCTTTTGATATGCACTACTGCACTCTTCCAGAGGATGCTAGGAGTTGTTATGTTTGTGACTTGCCCAGATTCATTCCAACATGGAAGAATCAGAAGAACATGCTTCTTTCTTCTCTTATTCAGGGTTTCAGGAGATTACCCACCACCATACCTCATTAGATACTTTAAAAGGTGAGATATTTCTTATTGATATTGGTAGCCACTACCATCTTCTATGAGACTGATAATGAGGTTAGCATTGCTCTTCTTGGTCCCCTTTAAGACCTTACTAGAGTTGCTACTTTTGATTGGAGATCTGTATCTCTTGCCTATCTTTATTAGATACTGCCTATAGAGGTGCTGTGATTATGTGCAACTTTTGGCACCTCCTGTATGTATGTCTTTTATGTGTCTTGTACCTCTTGTAATTTTGCTCTTTTATAACCTCCTTTTCATTTTCACTATTTGTCCTTTTTTAGATCTGGGGCATTGAGATAAGGGTGATCCGAGGCTTCAATGCTATTAGCTTTGATAGGGATCTTCCTTTGATGTAGAGATGGGGTTCTTCTCATGTAGCTAGCATAAAGTATGATTTGTAGACTTATCAGGACTAGCTAAACTACTTGGAGTGGGACCTAGTAAGATAAATTTAATTTTTAATATTTTCCCAATAGAAAAAGTTAAATAAAATTTATATGATTGAATTTTCAAGTTATATCAAATTGGTTGGACGATGCTTAAGACATCTAGTGATACAATTTCATAACTATAACTATAAGACTTGGGACTATAAGGATTTTGATTCCTAGTTATGGTTACCATATGTGGTTTATTGGGAAGCATGTTTATCATTAGTATATGGGACCTTCCAGGAGGTGTGTTGCTTCTTCTATTCCCTTTTCAACGTTGTGGAGCTATAACATGACTAGTTCTGAGCTTAGAGCAGCTCTTGAGGGATATGACTCTTTGACTCTGCTCAAGCATTCTCATCACTATCAGGAATATATTCAAGGAAATCTTTTAGAGCAAGTTCCTATAGACCTAGCTGAGGTATGCTTTATATTACTGTTCCTCGCTATCACTATTCTACTTTGTCTCTTTCATTACTACAGATGATATTTACTTTTTTGTATAGGTTGAAGAAGCTACTGATGTTGGTATGGAGGAGGAGACTAAGGATGATACTAAGAGGACTGAGTAGGAGGTTGAGCATACTCAGCATAGTGGGGCTGCTCAAGGTAATACTTCCTCGAGTACCATTCTCGACGATGTTCTCTCACTTGATAGGTCCGTGTAATATTAGGCTCCTGTGGTAAAAACTCCCATTCAACAACATATGTATCTTGATGTAAGTCAGATTCCTAGCTTTTCTCCTACTGATGCTTCATATATAAGTGCATTTTGCATTTCCAATCTTCTATAAACTGACACTTATTGCTAAATTAGTATATGTTATTTTACAAATCCCTCAAACATAGACAGAGTATCTACATGGACTTGCCTCATCCAAGAGATTATTTACTATGCAGATCATAAATAGTTGGAGAGTTAGTATTTACAACAAGTATGCAAATGTATGCATGTTATGCATGATTCTAACTATTCTTAATGCAACAGATTTATGCTGCAGATATGGAGCATGAGAATGAGAGGCTTAATCGATAGCTTATTGGTCTTGGCTTTGATGATCATAATGTTGGGACTTTTATGCCCCCAAATTAGAGTGATGATCCAGCTAAAGGGTGGATTCCTTAGCTAGAAACTAGAGCGCAAGATGAATGATCTTGTTATTTTGTATTTACATGACTGTACTTTAAATATTTCAAACTATTTAACCTCTTATGAATGGATTATTGACTTTTGTTTTGGATCAAACTCCAAGGCCTTTTTATTAAAAATCTAGGAAATCTGATTAGTATTATAGATTTCTGATTGGATTTCTATAATTTTGATCAGAATTCTAGATTTTTGATTGAATTTCTAGAGTTCCAATAAAAATTCTGAATTTTCAATCAAAAATTTAGCTCTAATTCTTTGCTCTTTTCCTTTCAGATTCTTGATTTGAGTTCAATCCTAAAACACAAAACCCTAGTCCCATCCACATTAACCTTTGCATCTATATAAGGGGTTTGCCAAAAGGATTATCTCCTATCTCTCTTTTTATTGGCTTTCATTATGACATAAGCCACCCTTAATTTGATGAAGAAATTCCTCAAAGCCCTTGATGAAGATGATTGGATCAGATTGCTACCCTTCCATGTCAAATCCTTAAAATCACTTCAATATCTAAAAGTAAACCATAATTTTATTCATGATACTGCTACCTTCTTGGATATCAAGGATCATGTATTTAGATTCAATGGACAAGAACTATGTCCATTAATCAAAGAGTTTTCTAATATTCTTAGTTGTTCTTTAGAATCAACTACTATGATTAATGTTCCTAATCTTAAGATGTAGTTCCGCTTAAACTAATGGCATTCTTTGATATGCCCCTAGAAAATATCTACATTTACATACATAACTTTGGGACTATCAGTCTTTCTTCTTTAATTACTTATTGTGAGACTAAGGACAAGAATAATGCTGCCTAGATTAGGACTGTCTCTTTATGCTTGTATGCCTAATTCCTATTAGTGGCTTCTCATGAAGATACTGACACAAGGAATTTTAGTGTTTTAGAATAAATGGAGGTTGGAGTTGACCCTGTGCTAGTCATGCTTACTAAAACTATCATTGGATTTAGATAATTTCAAGATTCAAAATTGATTTTTCAAGAAGTTTGCTTCTCCTTTAGGTATATAACCCCTTTTTTTCCTAACCTGCCCTTTTAGGTTTTCAACTTAGCTCTTTTTTTATTTTTATTTTTAGATTTGGTTACAATAAAATTTGAGTTTACTTAATGCCCCCACCAGTGCTTTGATGCATTAACCTTATCATCTACAGTTTTGCCCATTAAAGATTAAGGACAAGCATACTATAGATCAATCGATTGATTGGATGTAAGGCATTGTGGATACTAAGATTATATGGGTCTATCCTTGGTGGAAGTTGAAGTTTATAACCATCAACCTATATGACCACTGTGTTCCTAATCCTGGTTGCACTTTTTAACCTTTATTTCCCCTTCACACCTTTATCATCAGTATAGTCGTTCACAATTCATTGTGGCTATTATACCTAACTTTGAAAGCTTCCCTCTAAGACAAGATTTCTTGGACAAAGTGAAGAACCTATGGCCTTGTAAAGAATTAGAGCAAAAAACACACTTGGATGCTAATATGACTATAATGATAACTACAAGGCCTGCATTACCATGCAAGCTATAGAACCACCAAGATTTACTAATTACGAAAGGACTCAAGTATTATTAGATGAGTCACCAAAAAGAAATAAAAACAAAAATATTGATCTCATAAGTCTAGTTCTTTATACTTTAATGTTTTGTTTTTTCTTTAAGTCTTTATGCTTTATAATAAAGATAGAATATGCAATATCCAACAAAATTCCATTTTAATTTGATTCATTAATTAGGGTCAAAATGAGTACATTTATTACATCACATGACATAACTCCTATTTTTATTCCTTTCAGATTTTCTAATTGAACATATTTCCCTCACTTTTATTTCCCTAATTTCTACTTAACCAACCTTGTGTGAGTTTTCTTATCAGCGGGATCACCTCTTTTATTTTATCCCATAATTTTTGTTTGCTAGCCCTTTGTGAGTTTTTGAATAGTGGGGATGTCCTAATTTTTTTTTGACTAGCCTTTTCAGGTTTTCTAGCCAGTGGACCCCTTTTTTTTTAAAGATACTACTTCTTAAGGTGATCCAAGTTTATTAGTTCAGTAAACTCATTCCCTTTGAGATCTAATATCTTTGTAGCTCCCTTGGATAAAATCATCTTGACTTAATATTGTCCTTCCCAATTTGGTTTGAATTTTCCTCTTGGATCAAACACCATTGCCCTTGACTATTTTAGCACCATATCTTCAACCTTAATCTTTCCAGGTTTAACTTTCTTGTTAAAGGCTCTTGTTATTCTTCTCTAATAAATTTGAGTGTGAAATAAATCATCCATCCTTTTCTCATCTATAGACATGAGGTGGTCATATCTCTTTTGAATCCATTCACTTTGAAGGTTTTGTGCCTCTATAACATCCCTCAAAGATTTGATTTCTGTCTCTATAGGCAAAACTGCTTCACAACTATATATTAATGGGAACTGTGTTTGTCCCATAGCAATGCGCATTGTAGTTCTATATTCATAAAAGCAAAAGGGAGATACTCAAACTAATCTTTATGCTTTTTCACCATTTTAGAGAGAATTCTCTTTATATTCTTATTGGCTACTTCAACTGCAAAATTAGCCTAAGGTCGATAAGGTGAAGATTTATGATGCTAAATCTTGTATCTTTGTAATAACTCAGCCATCTCTACCTGAAACTAAACGCCATTGTTCATTAAAACATGATATGGGATCCCATATCTGCAAATGAGATTCTTCTTAATGAATCTTTCCATCTATCTAGCCTTTAAGGTACCAAAGGATTTTGCTTCTATCCATTTAGAGAAATAGTCAATTGCAACCACTGTATATTTATGCCTATTTGAAGTAGTTGGTCTTATCTCCCCTATTATATCTATCCCCTATACTGTAAAGGGCCATGGAGATGTTAAACTCTTTAGCATTATAGGGGGAAGATGATTGAGATTCCCATGTTTATGACATTAATGACACTATCTCATATCTGGATATAATCTCTTTCTATGCTCATCCAATAGTACCCTTGTTGAATTATCTTCTTTGCTAGAGTCATCCCATTCATATGAGATCCACAAACCCCTACATGAATCTCTCTTGTCACCTATTCTACTTCATCTTTCTTAAGACATCTCAACTGCATTCTATTCAACATTCTTCTATATAATACCCTATCATAACTTGCATAATGGTGTGCAAGAACACAAAGAGCATATTTTTCTTTTGAAGTCATCTCATTTGGGTACTTCCTTTCCTTGATGAATATATGGATGTTATAAAACCATGGTTTTTATTCTAGCCCTATCTGAATATTCATAACTGGTTCTTCACCATAACTTGGAGCTTTCATTTTCATTACCACCAAAGGCTTCATCATCGACCTCATTGGTTTATCCCACATTAAATAAAGTATTACCAAGGCATTCACCATTTGATTTTCATCTCTTGGTAAATGCATAAAGAGACATTTAGTAAAATTCCTCATTAACTTCCTCAAATAGCAAATGTAAGGTTTCATCCTATCTTCTTTCACTTCCCACTCCTCGTTAGCCTAACTAATAACTAATAGGGAATCTCTATAAACCAGTAAGTCTTTAGCTCCAACTACTAGTGCTACTTCTACCCCATAGATACATGCCTCATACTCAGCCATGTTATTTATAACTTTAAAGTCCAACTTCTTAGCCATGGGGATGGTTTCTACTCTTGGGTGACAAGAATCACTCTTAGCCATGCTCCTCTATTATTCATAACTCCATCAAAATAAAGCTTCCATTCATGTGATTCTATTGCTGCTAAGTTCTCATTTAGAAACTTTAAATTCCACTACTCATTTCCTTTGACTGCATTATGTGCTAGGAATTTTGCTACTGCTCTTCCTTTGATGACCTTGGTAGTGACGTACTCAATATCAAACTCTATTAAAAGTACCAACCATTGAGACATATTTTCAGTTAAAGCTGGTGCTTAAAATAGGTAAATTAAAGGATCTATCTTTGAAATAGCTTGTACCTTGTAAGACTAGAAATAATGCTTTAACTTCTTTATAGACCATATTATAATCAAACATGTCTTCTTTGTAAGATCATATTTCTCTTCATATGGTAAGAACTTTTTACTAAGATAGTATACTGCATACTCTACCCCTTCTAATGCTTCTTAAGCTAACATTGCCCTCATTGTCTTTTCCTCTAAATCTAAATATAAGATTAAGGTTCTACCTTGTCTAGTAGTCTTAACATAAGTGGATTAGTAAGGTATTCTTTAATCTGATTGAAGGCTTTTGGAATTCTTCATTCCATTCCACTGGCTGATTCTTCCTTAAGAGCTTAAGGATTAAATCACAAAGCATAGTAAGTTTCACAATGAACCTACTAATGTACTGTAGCTTTATAATAAATCTTCATACTTCCTTTTTTGTTCTTAGTGCTAGCATCTCCTAAATGGCTTTGATCTTTTTTGGATTGACTTATATTGTCCTATTGCTGACTATGTACCCCAACAACTTTCCAAAAGTGACCCTAAAGATAGATTTCTTTGGATTAAGCCTTAGGTTGTATCTTTTTATTCTTGTTAGAAACTTATCTGAAGCCTCAAAATGTCCTTCCTTTTTTTTTTACTTAACCATCATGTCATCAACGTACACTTCCACTTCTTGATGCATCATATCTTGAAATAAAGTAGTTGCTGCTCTTTGATAGGTTGCTCTTATATTCTTCAATCTGAATGTCATCACTTTATAGCAATATGTCCCCCATTCCTTAATAAAAGTAGTCTTGATCTTATCCATGACTACCATTATTATCCAATTATAACCTAAACCCATCCATGAAGGAGTACATTGCACTAGATGTTACACTGTCAATAATCACATCAATATAGGGTAAAGGAAAGTCATCATTAGGCATGCTTTGTTTAGATCTCTAAAATCTATGCACATTCAAACTCTTCCATCTTTCTTGGGAACTGGTACTATGTTTGCCAACCATTGAGGGTACTCTACCACTTTTAGAAAAATAGCTTGGATTTGCTTAGCAATTTCTTCCCTTATCTTTTTTGTCCACTCTGGTCTTAACCTATAAAGTTTTTACTTAATAGGTTTAGCTTTTAGATATATTAGAATGCAATGTTCTGTAATTTCTGTATCCAAACCTGGCATATCCTCATAGGACCAAGCAAATATTACCTTTCTTTTTATTAATATTCTCTCTAATTTTCCCTCTCTTTAAGAGTTAAATCATGTGATATAGAAATGTGCTTTGGTTGTGTACTCATGTTTAATGGATCTAATTGAATAGAATTAATGTCAAATATGCATGAATGATCATTATTAAAATGCATAAGACCATCAGAATCAACATCACATAAATAAGCAAAACTAGAGTTCATATCATTAATCATAGAAAAAATAGAGTTTTTGTGCTCAAATAGACTGGATGTTATTACATCAGTTTCTTCATAAAAAATATCACAAAAATTATTATTAATAATGCTAACTAAATCCTGTGGTGGTTCTTTATTAGGTGGCAGACAAAATAGCTCTTCAATGGCCTCAGTCCTAATGTTCTCAGCAACTTCATTACCTTGTCTTTGTTATCTTGCATTAGACTCTACACTATCTACTTCTTAAAGATCTCAAACCTAGGAAAATTCACACCAACTACTTGGACAGGCTCTTTTTCACCCAGGTAGTGCTTCTCTTTCCTTTTTTTGACAAAGCTATCCTTTAACAGTCTCATATTCTTTAAGAAGTTGTTCTTGTTGAAAAATCTTCTTCTAGCTCCTTTACTACCAAACCTAACTTTTGTATAGCCTAATCCTCTTGGCTTTTGAAATCTGTCAGTTTTGGATTTCCTTGCTCATTCTTTCCCAGTCCTTGTCCAGGCCGATACTTCATCTTCTTAATCATGTTCATAACCCTTAGATCCACCCCAATTCCATTAGAGATTATGGCTATTTGAAAACAAGGAGGGGTAACTACCTACTTATAACTGTCCATAATTGTGGATACAGTCTTGCCTATACTAGCATTTAAAGTCATAACCTCTCCATCCAATAAGAATTTCACCTTCTAATTCACAATTGAAGGCACTCCTCCCAAGATATGGTACTAAGACCTTCCTAAAAGTAAAGCCTAGGTGACAGGTACATCTAGTGCAATGAATTCCACCATTGCTTCTACAGGTCTTATTTTTACAAGAGCCATAAATGTTCCCTTTACATTCCTTATGCTATCATCATAACCTTTGATTTTGTTAAATCCTCCACCTTTACTCCTAGATTAAGTAGGATTTGTAATAGGCAAACATTAATTGGAGACCCATCATCAGTAGGATCTGTAATAGGCAAACATTAATTGGAGACCCATCATCAACTATCACATAATTGGTCCTCTTCCCTCTTACTTTAGTTGGAATGAAAAAAGGCTTTATTATAATTACTCCTTTTTGAGGATAAATCCTCATTAGAGAAGGTAATAACACCATGCTTCTTCTTAGTAACCTTGGCCACTATTACCTCAGTGGTTGTAGTATTTTTAATCTTCATCTTTGCTAGAGCCTTAACCAGAGCCTTCCTATGGCTATTTAAGTGCATCAAGAGCTCTCAAATGCTCATATTTGCTTTTGCCTTTTTAAGCTATTCAAGGATTAGGTCATCATCATGTTCATTTGAGTATTTTCTTTCAGCAATTTCTTCTCTCTCTATAGTCTTCTCCATCAATTTATATCTCTTACCGCTTCTAGTGACATGATTGACTTCTAGATTATCAACCTATACATTATAGCCTTCAGTGTCTTCTTTATCAGAATTGTACCAGATGTTAATAACCCCAATAGTCTAATCCTTCTTTCCATCTTTTCACAACTTAACCATGCATTTTTCTTTCTTATATGGCATCTTCTCATCATCAAATTCACCACCTCATCTTGTAAACATGATTGACTCAATGGATATATCAAAATAAGGTGGTTTGGAGTAAAACACCTTATAGATGAACTTGATTGAAGGTTGTCCCAATAAGTCTTCTACTCTTTCCTCATCTTTAGGTGCATTAAGAGATTTCTCATTTGTTTGAAGGTCTAGGTCTTTAAAAGAGTTTAGCACTTCTTCCTCACTTACTATTAAGTTAATCATCATGGTGGTTGGGGATGGCATGTTTTCATAATTTGGGAAAGGGTTGTTTTTGGTGTTTGGGTTTATATTTGGTTTCTCAGGGTTTGTGATTTTTCTAAAGTCTATAAGGTTTTGAATTTCATGTTTAAGGTGCATGAAAGAGTCAGTGGAATGGCTAGTAATTTAGTGAAATTTTCAGTAATTGTTTGGGTCAAAGCCAAGGAGATTTTGGTTTGGTGGTCTAGATGGGGTTAAGGGTCTAAGGAGGCTTTTTTTTATTAAATAGTCTAGGACTTTAGATAGGGGTTGGTTAAAATTTGAGAATTTCCTAGGTTATTGAATAGCATGGACTCCCACAACCCAACTAGCATTTCCTTGTTGTTTGACCCAAGTTGGATTATTTCTTGCTCCGGTACTTCTAGCAATCTTCTTTTTCTCACTTTTGATCTCCTTAGCTTACAACCCATTATCATAAAGGTCTATAAACATCTTGGGGTTCACCATCTGTAACCCCTTAACCAAATTAGGCAACACATTTTAGATTATCATCCTAAACTGATCCTTCTCAACTAGCTTATTTTTCATTAATCCTGCTTTATTCATGAATCTAATAAGAAAATATGAAAATAATCATTAGGCTTCTACTTGGTCAATTCTAAATCCCTGATGGACACTTCAAGCCTAGTATTATAGTCATATTATTTTATAAAAGTGGTACACAATTCTCTCTAGTCCACTTGGATAGACTTCTCTAACCCATGATACTAATTGATAGCCATACCCTCTAAGGATAGTACAAACAACTTGGTAACTATAGAGAAAAGGGCCTTAGTGGTGCTCATAGTAGTTGTATATTGACTAAGGTGGATCCTTGGGTCTCCAATACTATCAAACTTCTATAGCTATGGCATTTTTAACTTATCAGGCAGCTTATCCTCCTCAAATTACATCATATCATCAAAGTCAAACAAGTATCTAATGCCTTGTCCTCTCATTAATTCCTTCATTTTGGATATCGTCTGAGTCAGTGCCTTCATCTGCTTTGATTCTAGCTCTTGAATTTTCTCAAGTGATTCCTTTTTTGCCTTTTTAACTATATAGCTCTCAATATCCTCCAATTTCATTTCCATTACAGCTATATTCCTAGCAACATTATTATTATTGGCAAGTGGTGTACCCATAATAGGTGGATTGGCCACAACGGGAGGTGTAGCAATAATAGGTAATGGCATTAATCTAGCAAGAACTTATCTTAGTTCATTTTGCATCATTGCTCGCATGTCATCCATCAATGCTCCTTTGATGTCCTCTAGAGTCCAGTTTCCTCCCTCTTGTTTTTCCATCTCTTATACTTATTTATCAGGATCTTGTGCAGCTTTTGAGTAAAATGGGTTAATATGACTCTTTTCTAGTTTGCTAAGGATCTCTTTTGTAATTGATTATGGGCTTGAATCCATTCTCACCAGTTTGCCACCTTTGTGACTCCAAACTCAGGAAGACCTATATGAATCTATAATGGCTAAAAAATAAAGTGTTAGTATGATGCATAAAATGCATGTATGCATGATGCACGTGCCATGAAATAAGTAGCAACTCAAGTAACAAGTCAAGTGTGCATTCATCCTTCCAACCTTATTACTCTCACACACGCATTCAATAGTGAGTCTCTTATCCTAGCATCATACCTTAAATTTGACTGTCCCTAAAAAGGTTTAATAACTAAATGAATCCCTTAGATGGCTAGAGTCTGCTCATTCGTGACACCTCTAAAGTGTTTAACCTTAAAAAACCTAACTAACCCCACTAGTGTGCAAAATCAATCATTGAGTCATTAACTTGTGCTTCGACCTTACGAAATATGAATTATCAAAACAACGAGAGGTTTTATTTTGAGAAAACTCCTCTCGAAACTCTCAGCTCGTTAGGTCGATGCACATTGCGTTAGACCGAGACCCAACTTCATGAAAAACCAAAAATTGATTTTGACAAAATGAACTTAAAAAACATGACCATAAGGCTCCAAAATCTTTAAAAGTGGTCCTAGAATGATCTAACACAACCCAAGTATCAGCACATATCACTTAGAAGTGCGTGTAAGCACCCCTAAGTGTCTTATGCTAAAATCAAGGTCGAATGTGGTAACATGGACTCCAAAAATGTGCCCAAAAGGCCTAAAAACTGTAGGACCCAACCTCATAGCACATATAAAACTCAAAAAGAGCACATAGAGCATCGCGCATGAAGGTGCATACATGCACGCATGGCCACGTGCTAGGCACATGACCATGCGCACTTGGCGTGGCCACACACAAAAACCTCATTTTATGTGCATGACCATGACTTTACCACCTTATTCTACCCAGTTTTCCCTATAAATAAACCCCTTCACACCCCATTTTGAAAGGGGAGCAAGTAGAAATACACACACATTCAAATATCAGTCCGATTAAAGGCATTAGAGACCCCTCTCCAGGTAATTTTTACTCTCCCATAGCCTTTCCCTTAGGTTGTTAAATCCCTTTTTCCACTAAACCAAGCCTTATCTTTATTAAAGCACACTTCAAAGGTATACAATCTATTATCATTCTGCTATCATTTTGAACCTCTTGACGAGGAAAGCTTGAAAATCTCTTGAAACTAAAGCTTCAAGACTCACACAAGCTTAGACAAGTCTAAGGACCACACAATTATTTTACCATATTTATTTTATCACATTACAAGGTTTTTATGATCATCAGTAAAGTTGCTACTATGATGATGTAGATGCAATATCTACTTGGAATAGGACTAGGAGGAAGAAATATTGGAGTCATAAAATTCCCTAACTTTCGAGGATAGACTAATAGAAATAGTCTAGGGTACAATCCTAAAAAGGATACTAGGGTGAAGAAATCAACCTCTTTTATGGTTGAAAGCTCAACCTAAGTCTAGAAAGGACAAGTTGAGGAATGGATGAGCAATGAAATCAAGAAACTAAGGTTCAAGATCTTCAATGACACCCTCAAGGAGAAACACTTACCAGACATGATCACTAAGACTGACATCTATGAAATGTTAAAAAACATAGAGATAGAATCTAAGAGTGATGCTATCAATCATGCTCAAGCTGCTGCCATCCTCAAATCAAGCATTGATAACATCCTGTTCGAAGACATTGTTGATGATGATCTTTAGACTTTTTCTTTATTTGAAATTGATGATGTAATGAACTTTAAAGTTAATGCAATGAAATCATATTTTGCTTACTTGTTTGATGTCTTTTCTAATGGTAGTGTGCATTGCATTGATCAAAACATTAGCAGATTTGACATTTATTCCATATGCATTGGATCATTTAAAATTGGCATGAAATGTGAACCATGCATTTTGCATATTTCAAAAGATGTTACCCTTAAAGAGATGAGAGAAATTGAAAAAATATTAATAAAATATTCAAAAGTATTGTCCTAAATGTACAACGATATGCTTGGTATTGATATAGACATTGCTCAACACTTCATTCCTTCCAAAGAAGAGTGTAAATCGATAAAGTAGAAACTTATAAGACTTAGACCATAATGGGTCCAACTATTGAAAGAGGACATTAAGAAAAAAATCAAGGAAAAATTCATAGAAATATTAGACTATCCAAAATGGTTGGAAAATGTGGTGCCAGTACCAAAGAAAGATAGAAGGGTTAGAATTTCCATCGACTATAGGGATCTGAACAAAGCCTGTCTAAAGGATGATTTCCCACTACCTCATATCGACATGCTATTAATAGTGCTGCCATATGTGTAATGTAATCCTTCATGGATGGATTCTTAAGGTACATTCAGATCCTAATGGCCGTTATTGATAAAGCAAAGATATCTTTTATAATAGAATGTGGTACTTACTATTATAGAGTAATGCCTTTTGGACTAAAGAATGTAGGAACAACCTACCAGATAATGGCAACTGCAATGTTCCATGACATGATGCAAAAAAAAAGTGGAGGTATTCATCAGTTACATAATGGTCAAGTCAAGAACCAGGGAAGAACACCCCTATGATCTTGAAAAGTTACTTAGAAGGGTCAAAAAGTAAAATATCAAGCTAGATCCAAAGAAATGTATGTTTAAGGTCACTTTAGGAAAGATGTTAGGGTATGTTGTCAATCAGAACAAGATTGAAATGGATCCAAAAAAAGCAAAAGCCATCAAAGAGATGCCATTGCCAAAAATAGAGAAAGAAATCAGAGGGTTTCTTAGGAAACTATAGTTCATCAGCAAATTCATCGCTAAGTTAATAGTAGTGTGTGAACTGATCTTCAAGCTACTCATAAAATATCAATCGATTGAATGGAATGAACAGTGTTAGCTAGCATTTAACAAGATTAAAAGCTACCTAGCCAACCCACCGATTCTAAGACAACCTAAACTAAGGATACCCTCTAAGCCTATATCTGGCCATTGAAGGGAATGCAATTGGTGTAATATTAGCCCAAGAGGGGGAAATGAAAGAAGAACATGTGGTCTACTACTTGAGTAAAAAGATGCTACCATATGAGGAGAAATACAACCAAGTTGAACATATATGCCTAGTAATGGTATGGGCAATGAAGAATAGACACTACTTTTAATCCTATAGAATTCATGTCGTGTATAAAATGAACCCAATGAAGTACCTCTCTAAAGCTCCCTATTTAGTGGGGAAACTTGCCAAGTGGCTCATACTACTAACATAATTCAACTTGAATATCTGACTAAAAAGGTAGTAAAAAGGAGAGTAGTGGCTGAATTTCTAGCTCTTAACCCCATTCTAAAAATTAAAGGAAATCAAACTGAACTTCCCAAATGACCTCAACTCAGCCATTAAGATCCAAAGATGGCACAAGTACTTTAATGAAGAAGTCAATTAGTTCGGCGTAGGAGTCAATGTCATACTACAATCTTGAGAAGGTAAAGTAGTACTAATTGCTAAAAAGCTCAAGTTCAGAGTCATAAACAATGAAGCAAAATATGAGGCATGTAAACTCAAAATAGAAGCACTAATAGCCTTGGATGTCACAGAAGTTGAAATCTTTGGAGATTATATGCTAGTAATCAATCATGCCATGGAAGAGTGGGAATTGAAAGAGCAATACTTAAAGCCTTATCTAGACCACTTAAAGCTACTCACCATGGCCTTCCAAAAAGGCATATTCATTCATCTCCCTAGGAATCATAATCAGATAGCATATGCATTTACTTCCCTAGCATTAGCATGAGAAGGACCATCCAAAATGCCCATGAAGCCTCTGATTCTACTTAAATTAGGATAGCCTTGTCATAAAAAATGTAGAATAATAAAGATAAAAATAGGTAAAAAGCCTTAATTCTATGACATCCAAAGATATATAAAGGAATGAGCCTATCCTGATCAAGTAGATGAAAGAGATAAAGTAGTCATTCAATGACTAGCAATAAAATTCACATCACACCAGGGTTTGTTATATAGAAGAACCTCAGATGGTTTACAACTCCGATGTCTAGATGATATTAAAGCTGCAAGAGCAATAGAAGAAGTACATAAGGGTGTTTATGGTCGACATATGAATGGAGCAATCCTGGCTAAAAAACTAATTAGATAAGGGTTCTTCTGGATGATGATTATGGAAGACTACATCAAATTTGTAAGGAAATTCCACAAGTGTTAGATCCATGAGAAAGTCAGGCACCTTCCCCTAATAGAACTATACTACATCTCCTCTTTATGTCCCTTCTCAGTATAGGCACTAGACATAATTAGGGAAATCCACCTGATAGCCTCAAATAGACACAGGTCATCCTAGTAGCAGTGGACTACTTTACAAAATGGGTTGAAGCATAATCATTTATAAGGATAGGAGCCAAGCTAGTGGCTAAGTTCATTAAAAGAAACTTGTTTTGTCAATATGGGATCCCCCATCACATTATCTCTAACAACTGTGTTTAATTCCAAGGGCAGGTTAGAGAGCTACAAAGGAATTATAAGGTAGAACATCACAAATATTCTCCTTACTAACCATAAGCAAATAGGGCCGTCGAAGCTGCAAACAAGAACATAAAAAAGATCTTATCAAAGATGACTCAGACTTACTAAAATTGGGTAGATAGATTGCCATACGCCTTATAGGGGTACCGAATAATAGTCAGAACTTCAACAAGAGCAACTCTTTTCTCATTAGTGTATGGATCAAAAGTAGTTCTTCTAATTGAAATAAAGATCAAGTCTCTTCAGGTAGCAATTGAATCTAAATTGCCAGAAGTGTAATGGGCTTAATAGAGGCACGATAGTCTCACTCTATTAGACAACCAAAGGTTCAAGGCTCTATACCACACACAATTGTATCAGGCTTGACTAGCCAAGTCCTTCAACAAAAGAGTAAAACATAAAAGTTTGAAAGCAGGAGACTAGGTGCTAAAGCAAACAAGAAAAAATGTTCCAAACCCTAGAGGGAAATTCAAACCAAACTGGGAAGGCCCATACCTAGTCAAACATGTCTTATTAAAAGGAGCAATAATGGATTATGAAGGTACCTGTCAATACAAACCGCCTAAAGAAGTACTACATCTAAGGCACATAAAAAAAATCATCCCACTGAGTTGAAAACCTAAACATGGCTTAGGCAAAAATTAAGGAAAGAGAGGAAATAGTTAACTAGAAAACTTGAGAAGGCTAGTTAAAGATAGGGGTAACCTCAAATTCAAAATTTATATGAATGAACTTGTGCTTTTCTTAAATGATTATAATAAAATGAGAATGTTTTCCAATTTATGCAAAATGTCTTTAAGAAGTGCAACACATTTTATCATCATGAATTGCAGCAAGCATGCTTTGCATTTTCTTTTATTACATGACCATGTTATTACCATCCTCTCTAAGTTCACTCTTTGAGATCAACCACTATCATATAGCAAAAAAAAAATGCCTAGCTAGGTGTGAAAAACTTTGAAAGGAGACACCCTAGGCAAAAAAGGAAAGAAAAAGAAAACATAACTAAGTATGAAAAGCTACAAAAGGAGATGCCTTAAGCAAAAAAGGAAAAAAGGCAGATGATAGTAATGGCAAACATCATCAATAGTGATATACAATATGAAGCATATGTAGTCATCATCATACAAGCATTATAAACCATTTGGGATAAACATTTAGATACAATACCCAGAGTCCATAACCTTGGGAAAATAATACAGCAAAGAAAACCATAGACTAAAATTCCTACACCTAGCTCCTAAAACAACTACATCAGTCATGGTTGCCATCAGAAGCAAGCAATGATCCTGCTCAAGCACTACACCTAGCTCCTAAAACAACTACATCGGCCATGGTTGCCATCATAAGCAAGCAATGATCCTGCTCAAGCACCCTCTCATCTAATTTTTACTCATTACCATTCAGCACAAAGGATGATAGTTGTGGCTCCAGCTCACTGATGAGGTCACAATAAGCTACACGCTCCCACTCCCATTAAAGACTAATAAGATAGTGCTCAACCTATATTAAATATTGCATATCATACACTTATACATAAAACATGTGCATAAAATAAATAAGATGAGATTCATCATCCTGAGAAGGGGGAGGTGAAGGAAAGGTCCCAGTAGCTACAACATCAATCAGCTGAGGGATCAATATATCATTATAAGGCAAACCTACACTCTTTAAGAGGCTCTTATAGGGGAATCCTATCATAATAGCAGCAAGATCATCACCATAAAGCTCATGGCCCCAAAACATGTCATTAGGAGGAGGGGTAAGAACTCTTCTAATATATGGGCCATCCCACCAACAATGGACTCGCTAGCCTAAATACCACACTCTACTGATGAGGCCAAAGAGCAACACTCATCTCTCTATCAATTGCCATGCAGTCACCATCTCTGCCATCTAATGAGATCTTTCCACCCACTAGCGAAGAAAGATATGCTCAAAGGGAAAAAATGAATAAAAGACCCCTAAGAAATGAACAACCAACACAACAAGAATTTAATATACCTTATTAGCGGACATCTTCCTCATATGGTCCTGAGCTACTGTGCAATCCGTAATCAAATTAGTAGTCTTCCTAATCCAACAAGAATAATAAGGAAAGCCATCCTCTTGGAAATGCCCGATGGATAGACAGGGGAGAATCTTGAACTCATATGCCCAGATCTATCAAAATTAGAGGGTTATAAATAATAAACCAAAAGCAAAAGAATAGACAACAGAACTCCTACTTATGTCTAGCACAAAAAAACATCCACAATCCTCAAGCCACCCCGGCATGCTATGTCAAGGCCCGAGTACATATAAGCAAAGGCAGTAATGCCCCAACAACAACCCAGCAAGCCATCTAGATCTCTCAAGACAGGCAGCAATTGTAGATCACCCATACTTAAAGGGTTTAGGAAAATAACAACACTCAGCAAATAAAGTAAAAAGTAGCGAGCCAACTGCTCTACTAAGACAAGATCATCATCATACAAAGCCTGCACTAAAGAAACAAACTCCATATATCAAGCAAGATACAGGCAACCAAACTTCATAGGTGTGACTATCCCAAGCAAATCCATTATGAGGTGCCTCCTTGTCATAATAGTAGAACACTCCTCATTGAAAGGAATAGGCTCTCTAAAAAAAGCTCAAGCCCATAATAGCAGCAAAATCTAATGGGGTAATAGTCACCTCCCTGACAGGTAGATAGAAAGTATGTGTCATGTCCATCCATTACTCTATCAATGCATACATGGCAATTTGACTTGACACATACAAGTCATAAGATAATGTAGCAATGACTCCATCAAAGCCTTTCCCCAAAATCATCTACTTTACACATATCAGGAGACCCTAATAATATATGCTGACTATGTTGAAACTACCCAGCAGCATAGTAACATACCTATGAGGCTATAAATAATAGGTACACTATCACTACTGCATCATCACTACATCATTACTACATCACTACTATATCATCACGACATTGTCACTAGTACCTCATTCACTTTGCTTAGGAGCACTCTTATAAAGCTTAGAAGCATTCACATCGCTTAGAAGCACTCTCACATTACTTAAAAGCACTCACATTGCTTTGAAGACATCTCACATTGCTTAGAAGCATTCAAATTGTTTAGGAGCATTGACATTGCTTAGAAGCATTCAAATTGCTTAGGAGCATTGACATTGCTTAGAAGCATTCACATCACTTAGAAGCACTCTCACATTTTGACATTGCTTATGAGCACTTTTGCGTCGCTTAGAAGCACTTTTACCATATGGAAGGATCTTTTTATTGTTTAGAAGCATCCTCATATTGTCTAGGAGCATCCAGACTGCTTAGGAGCATTCTTATTTGCTTAGTAGCATCCTCATTTCTTGTGATACCTAAAAAGGTTATAGTTGTATCTCTCTTTGCTTAGTAGCATCCTCATTTGTGTGACACCTAAAAAGGTTATAGTTGCATCTCTTCCTTCTTAGTAGCATCTTCATTTGCATGACACCTAAGAAGGTTATAGCTACATTCACATTTTTTTAGTAGCATCCTCATTTGTATGACACCTAAAAAGGTTATAGTCGCATCTCTTCTTACTTAGTAGCATCTTCATTTGCATGACAACTAAGAAGGTTGTAATCGCATCCACACTCTACTTAGTAGCATCCTCATTTGTGTGATGCCTAAGAAGGTTATAGTTGTATAGATCCCAATACACTTTCCATGAATCATCAGCTTGCATAACACCTTGCATGATGACCAAGTCATAGAACAATAATAACAAACAAAACACAATAATAGCAGTCAAATCTTGACAAGACATATAAAGACAACCCATAGGTAAGTAACTCTCTCCCTATTAAAATGTTTTTTACATCTTTGCATTTTCTTAACGTGTATTGACATTAGCGCTAGGTGGCTATGCAACACATGTGAAGTAGGGGGCAACTGTCACCTCAAATTTAACTATCCCCAAAAAGGTCCAATGACGAAACAAATCCCCGAGATGACTAGAGTCTACTTATTTGTAACACCTCTAAAATGTGCAACATTAAAAAACCTAATTAACCCCACTAGTGTAAAAAATTGATCACTGAGCCATTAAGTTGCGCTTTAACCTTGCAAAATACAAATTATCAAAACAATGATAGGTTTTATTTCGAGAAAACTCCTCTCAAAATACTCAACTCATTGGGCTGGTGCACATTTCGTTAGATCGAGACCCAACTTCGTGAAAAAATAAAAATTGATTTTGATAAAACTAATTTTGGAAACATGACCAAAAGGCTCCAAAACCTTTAGAAGTGGTCCCGGAATGATCCAACACAACCTGGGTATCAGCGCGTATTGCTCAAAAGAGTGCGTAAACATCCTTAGGTGTCATATGCTAAAATCAAGGCCGAATTTGGCAAAACGGACTTAAAAAATGCATTTAGAAGGCTAAAAAATCTAGGAACTAACCCCAAAATAGTGCCCATAAAACCTAAGAAGAGCACATATAGTGTTAAAGCGCACGTGAAGGTGCACACTATGCACGACCATGTGCACTTGGCATGGCCACTCACAAAAACCTCATTTTATGTGTGTGACCACACCTCTACCACCCTATTTTACCCAATTTTCCTTATTAATAGATCCCTTCATACCCCATTTTGGAGGAGGGAGCAAGTAGAAACACACACACACTCAAAAATTAATCTGATCGAAAGCGTTGGAAACCCCTTTCTAGATAATTTTTACTCTCCCACATCATTTTCCTTAGGTTATTAGATCCCTTTTCCACCAAACCAACCCTCATTTTTATCAAAGTACACTTCAAAGGTATACAATCTAGCATCATTCTACTACCATTTTAAACCTCTCGATAAGGAAAGCTTAATAATCTCTCAAAGCTAAAGCTTCAAAACTCACACATGCTTAGTTGAGTCTAAGGACCACATAATTATTTTAACACATTTATTTTATCATATTACATTTTATTTTGTTGTCGTTAGCATTTGGAAATATTGTTGTTCTTGTGTAATGAGACTGGTAATCTTTTATGCTATATGAATAACATATGCTTTGTTATGCTTATTTCACATCATCATTCTACATCCTCTATTTCTAAAGTTATGAGGTCATACTGTAAATATCAATAATGTGAAAAAGTCCATGTCTCATAATAGAGTCATCATGATCTTGGTCCAGTGATGACCTCATGCATCCTGTACATTATCATCATACATCATCATAGCATAAATAATCACTAGAAGCATGATCATCTTATCATTCATTAAGCAAGTTGTGTAAATGGTCATGTTATCCTTAAAGATCAATCATATTATATTTATCTCTCCACAATCTTTCATTTTCTATATGTATTTTATCAAGAAAGTAATGTAATACAATTTTCAGCTTTATTATCTTATACTATTATATGTACTATGTGAATGTTATACAAATTGTCATTACTAAAACTAGTGTGTGGCAGTAGCTATACACTGAATATTGTATAATGAGAAATAGTCAAAAATTATATATGATCCCCTGAACCTAGAAATCTCTTATTAAGAACCTCCAAGGATTAGAATAACAACCCTAATGATTATGAACCCATGAATTTCTATCTTGAAACCCAAGAATAAATTGAGTTTCAAAACCCAAGAATTGCTTAAATTAGATTGCAAGATTTGGTTAATTAAAATCAGAACCTAAGGAAAACTAAGTTCTTTAAACCCTAACCTTTAACACACCACAAGGATAAATCAATTCCTTAATAAGTGGTTTATGCATTTAATAAGAATTCAAGAATTTAAACAAATATGCAAAAAGACTAATTTTCATTCAATTTCCTATCTATCCAAAACACACCATAAAGAGGGTTTTTATAGCATCCTAACATAAGAAACCCTAATAAAACTATTAAGCATAATAGCAAATAATATAGTTCTAAACTTAAATAAGAGATTTGAGCTCACATACTAGCCCACATTAGTTTTCATGTATTTGGACTTGCAAAACATTAAAAAAAGCCCATTCAATTCTTTGCTTGGGCCAAACTTAGCATGATCAATTGAACTTCCTTGACTAGGCCAATCTTACATATAGCCAATTAAGGCTTCTTATAACTTCTTGGACCTTGACCTTGTAATTGGGCCTTGTGGCATGCTTAATGGATCCTTAGCATTATCTTTGGTTTTTTTTGTTTCCTCTCCATCAAGCCCATCCTTAGCTTTACCTCTAGAAACGCCGCCATTATCACCATTCTCAAGGTTGGCCATGTCCATATCATCTATGCTGGGGACAATACTCACTAAGTGACTTGATGTTGTCCCTTTCGTTTCTTGATTTTATAAAAATCAGGTGGCAACTCCACAAAATCAAAAGCATCTTGTCCCCTTGAGACCAATCATTTACCCTATTCAATAAAGTTGTGATGTCCCTTTGAAATGGAAAGACCCACTACACGTCCTAAACAAAATAACCATATAGGTCATTCACACCTATGATTTTTTTGTCTTGGCCTTAATATCAATAGGGGATATCAAGAACTGATGTGTATGTCATATCTCTTAAAACAGTAAAACATAGAAATAGTAGTTCTCAATATAAAAGCATAACCCGATCTTTATTATTCATGATGGGCTTCTAAAGTATGGGCTTGAGCTTTTATATATAAAAATACCTCATGGCAATATTCACAAGTAATTTGGGTAATCCTAGGGGAAGTTACTAAGCCAATATATGATTTGAGTCCAGTGGAAAAGGTTAAGGTTCCCTTAACAAGATGCCCTCCTTTAAGACTTAAGTTACAAGCCAAGGTTAGAGGAGCCTGACATCCTTTACAAACTCAAGAGAAGACTATCCCCCTTTAAGACTTAGGTTACAGACTTTGGTCCGATGAGCCTAGTAATCTCTCGTGAACAAAGTTAAGGCTAAGAGTGATGGTTAGCCAATCTATAATCCCATTAAGCTAGTGGAATCATTGAACCATAAACCAATGCCATTGGTTAATAGGGATATACAGAATGAATGCAAGAATAAAATAATTCTAAAGAACACAAGTAGAATTAGTATCTCTTATCCCCAATAGAGTCGCCACAATAGACAGTGGGCTTTAGCATGCGCCCAAAATTTTAGCAACCATAACACTATTTGAGCTCAGGGCTCTAGAGAACACACTAACCACTATTATAAAGACATGGCATGGAGATAAGGACTCACTACCCAACATAATAACTGGAATAAATTGAAAGTGGTGGTACTCAATTCTTTATAGGAAAACCAGCATCACAATCAGGAAATTCTAGGTACAAAATACCAACTTCTTTCAATCTTATGTTCATTTAGAATTACTTTATGAATTACTATCTTACCTTCTATTTACATGCAATTTCATATAAACCCTTATTAAAACAATTAACTCCAAGCAAACTAGTCATGAAAAATACATGTAAATAAATGCATTCATTTAAATTCACAATCCCTAAGTTAGTCTAATATGTATTGATTTTAATTGAATGAGCTAAATCTACATGTTTTAATTTACAAGTGACCCTAAAGACTAATGAGCCTAATTCCTATTCAATTTTAATTAAATGAACCTAATTCTATTTATTTTAATTCTAAACATGGGTCTGAATCTAAAAATTATGAAGTTTTTAAATTAATGGGCCTAATTCTACATATTTCAATTCTAAAGTGATATTAAATCTACAATTTATGAAAAAGGCTTTAACAGGATGGGCTAAGTCTAAATTAATTTTAATTAACCTAGGTAGGCTTACATCTAATTAACTAAATGAGCCTAAATTATCTCTAACCTAACTTCTAATTAATAATGGACCTAAAGATACGTATTTATTAACTAAACCTAAAAAAAAACCTAAATTCATTTAAATGGGTTAGAGCCTAATGTGGGCTTAGGGCCCATAAAACATAAAAATAAACAAACAAACCCAAAAAAATAGAAATACCAAAACAATCAAATAAAACATCAAAAAATTAATTTATTTCTTCTGCAAAAAACCTAATTTAGTTAAAGTGACCATATCAAGCACCCTATTCTATCCACTTAAATCTAATTCAATTTTAACTCAAAATCCTAATGATTTCTATAGCCATTAATTTTAATTAATTACCTAATTAAAACTCTAATTTTACTAACCAATTAATTAAAATAAAACACATAATCACACACACGATTTCATTATTTTCACTTTTGGAACTATTACAATTATCTACTAAAAATAATAAGAAAAAGAAAAAATTAATACAATCCCAAAAATAATAAAAAGAAAAAACAAAATCAAAAAATAATAAACAACTAAATAAAAGACCTATAAATTATATTTAGCTACAAAGTTCAATCCATGGCATTCCATGGACCTTTATGGATTTTATTCTCTAAGTAAGATCATCATGTAATCCCCTCTATAATCACCAACACAAAAGAATAAATAAAGAATAATGAATAAAATAACAATAAAAATTTAATAAAATTAAAATTTAATAAAACCAAAATAATAAAATAAGAAATAGAAGAAGGTAGGAAAGAAGATGATGACTATGGATGCAGTATAGGTTAGCCCCTCATAATAGTAAAAATCACCATTATTTGTTGAGTAAGTCTTCAATATTTGTTGTTCTCCTTTCAAAAGCCTATTGCTCCTTACTAAAAAAAATGAATTACAAAGGAAAATCTTTTATGTACTACCTAGGAACCAAAGGAAAAGCCTCTAAAAGTGTAGGAAAAAGAGAGAGCTGAGAGAGAGACAGTCTAGAGCCAGTCCGAGAGAAGCCCCCCAAACAAGTCCCCTCTAAGAGAGCTTAAGATAGGCTTTTATAGAAAAATCCTAGCTACAAATGTATCCTATTGTTACTTGTTTTTCTTAGATTTTTTATTTTAAAAGGACTTTAATTTTCCTAAAAATTTAGATAAATATTATTTGACCAATCAAAACTCAAAAAAACCAAATTTTATTTTTTGAAATAATGTAAAAATTAAAATTAAAAATAGACAAAACATGTCTAATTTTGATTGGAATTGTATAATTCTAATTGAAATTACATAATTTTGATCAAAATTATGGAATTTTGATCAAAATTACGATGTCAGAATTACATAATTTTAATCAAAATTATGTAATTCCAATTGGAATTATATAATTTTGATCCTGTTTTATACTTTTAATTACAAAAACATGCCTGAAAGAATTTACACTTTTCAATTGGGTCCTTAAAAAAACTCATAATTAAGTCCTTAAAAAAATAATTAAACTCTTTTGAAAATGCATTTAGACTTTTAACGTTTCAAACTTCAAGTGTTGAAGACCTATTTATAACATTTTTTTCATTGGAGTCTTTTGTCGCATCTATACTTCATCATCCTGAAATTGAGTGTTTATAGGTTTGATTTGTTGTATCATTTTCCTGAGGTTATGGACTTTCGGTGTTATATCTGGGTGTCTGTCCCATATGTGTTGTATGATACTTATATGATGATGACTGTATATGCTTCATGCTATGTATCATTGATAATGTTTACCATTGCTCTTACCTGCCTCTTTTATTTTTCCTTTTTTTTTCCTAAGGTGTCTCCTTTTAGAGCTTTTTGCACTTAGCTAGGTTTTCTTTTTCTTCCCTTTTTTGCCTAATGTGTCTCCTCTCATAGCTCTTCACACCTAGTTGGGTTTTTTTTTTAGGTTTTGACATTAGTGGCTGATCTTAAATAGAGAGTTCAAAACTATGGCCATGTAATGAAAGAAAATGCAAAGCATGCTTGATGCAATTTGTGATGATAAAATGTCTTTCATTTTTCAAAGACATTTTGCACAAATTGGCAATCATTCTCATTTCCCTAAAGTCATTTAAGAAAAACATATGTGCATTCGTACAAATTTTGAACTCGAGGTTATCCTATCCTTAACTAGCCTTCTCAGGTTTTCTAGTTAAGTGTTTTCTCTCTTTCCCTAACTTTTGCCTAGGTTGCCTATATAGGGTTTTCAACCTAGTAGGAGGTCTTGAACTTTTACTTGAGCTACCATTTTTAGGTTTTCAACTCAGCAGGATTTTTTTGTGCCTTAGATGTAGTACTTTTTCAAGTGGTCTGTATTGATAAGTTTAGAGAATTCATTGCCTTCAGAATCCATTAGCTTGACTACTCCTTTCGATAAGATATGTTTGACCAAGTATGGGCCTTCCTAGTTAAGTTTGAATTTCCCTCTTGGGTCTGGAATGTTTTAACTCAATTTCTTTAACACCTAGTCTCCTGGTTTCACACTTTTGTGTTTCACTTTCTTATTAAAGGTTTTGGCTAGTTAAGCCTGATACAATTGTGTGTGGTATAAAGCCTCAAGCCTTCAACTGTTTGAGAGGATGAAATTATCATGCCTCTATTAAGCCTATTGTACTTCTGGTAGTTTAGATTTGATTGCTACCCAAAGAGTTGATTTTTGTTTGAACTAGAAGCACTACTTCTAATTCATATGCTAGTGAGAAAGGAGATCCTTCAGTTGAAGTTATGACCATTGTTGGTACCCCTATAAGGCATATGGCAATTTGTCTACCTAATGTCAGTAAGTTTGAGTCATTTTTGACAAAATCTTCTTGATGTTCTTATTTGCAACTTCAATGGCCCTATTTGCTTGTGGTCAATAAGGAGAAGATTTATGATGTTGCACCTTATAACTCCTTAGCAGCTCTCTAACTTCCCTTTGGAATTAGACATCGTTGTTAGAGATGATGTGATAGGGGATCCTATATCGATATAATAAATTTCTTTTGATAAATTTAGCCATTTGCTTGGCTCCTATCCTTGTAAATGATTACTCTTTGACTCACTTTGTTAAGTAATCCATTGCCACTAAGTTGAACCTATGTCCATTTAAGGTTGTTGGGTGGATTTTCTTAATTATGTCTAGTCCTTAAGCTGAAAAGGGACATGGAAAAGAGAAATAGTGCAATTCTATTAAGGGAAGGTGGCTAACATTCCCATGGATCTGACACTCGTGGAATTTCATTACAAATTTGATATAGTCTTCCATTATCATTATCCAAAAGAACCCTTGTCTGATTAGTTTCTTAGCTAGGATTGCTCCATTTATGTGCAGACCATAAACACCCTTGTTTACTTCTTCTATTGCTCTTGCAGCCTCAGTTTTATCTAGACATCGGAGTTGTAAGCCCTCCGAGGTTCTTCTGTATAGCATAGCCTAGTGCGATGTGAATTTTGATGCTAATCATTGAATGACTACTTTATCTCTTTCATTTGCTTAATTAGGATAGGCTCATTCCTTCAAATATCTATGGATGTCATAGAAACAAGGTTTTTCAACTATTTCTATCTTTGCTATTTTGTAATTCTTATGCCAGGTTGTCTTGACCTAAGTAGGATTAAAGGCTTCATGGGCATTTTAGATTGTCCTTCCCACACTAATGCTAGGGAAGTAAGTGCATTTGCTATCTAATTGTGATTCCTAGGGAGATGAATGAATCTGCATTTTTAGAAGGACATAATAAGTAGCCTTAAGTGGTCCACGTAAGGCCTTAAGTGTTGCTCTTTCAATTCCCACTCTTTCATGTCATAGTTGATTACTAGCATATAATCTCTGAAGATTTTGACTTCTGTAACATCTAAGGATATTAGTGCTTTTATTCTGAGTGTGCATGCCTCATATTCTGCTTTATTGTTTGTGACTCTAAATTTAAGCTTTTTGGTACTACTTCACCTTTTGGGGATTTTAATATGACACTAACTCATGTGCCGAACTGATTGACTGCTCCATTAAAGTACATGCACCATCCTTGGATTTTGATGGCTGAACTGTGGTCATCTAGGAAGTTTAGTTGGATTTCTTTTAAGTTTGGAATGGGGTTGAGAGCTAGAAATTCAGCCATTGCTCTTCCTTTTACTACCTTCTTAGTTAGATAATGCACATTAAATTCTGTTAGTAGCATGAGCCACTTGGCAAGTCTTCCCACTAGAGAGGGAGCTTCGTATAAGTACTTTATTAGGTCCATTTTAGGCACATCCTAAATTCTATAGGACTGAAAGAAATGTCTAAGTATTTTATTACCTATACTATTGCCAGACATATCTCTTTGACTTGGCTCTACTTCTCCTCATACAACAACATCTTCTTGCTTAAGTAGTAGACTACGTGTTCTGCTTTCATTTCTCCCTCTTGTGCTAACATTGCACCAATTGCATTTCCTTCGATGACTAGATATAGGGTTAAATGTTTTACTAGTTTAGGTGGTTTTAAAACTAGTGGGTTGGCTAGGTAGTTCCTGATCTTGTCAAATGCTAGCTAACATTATTTATTCCATTCAACTGGCTTATATTTTCTAAGTAGCTTGAAGATCAATTCATACACTACTATCAACTTGGTGATGAATTTGCTAATGAATTGTAGTTTCCCTAGAAACCCTCTAATTTCTTTCTCTATTCTTGGTAGTAGCATCTCTCTAATCGCTTTTGATTTTTTTGGATCCATTTCAATCTAATTATGATTGACAACATACCCCATCATCTTTCCTAAAGTGACCCTAAATATGCATTTCTTCATATTAAGCTTGAGACTATACTTTTTGACTCTTTTGAGGAATTTTTGGAGGTCTAACGGGTGTTCTTCCCTAGTTTTTGACTTGACCATCATGTCATCGATGTACACCTCTACTTCTTTGTGTATCATGTTATGGAACATTATGGTTGCCATTCTTTGGTAAGTCACTCCTACATTCTTTAGTCTAAAGTGCATTACTCTGTAGTGATGAATACCCTATTTTGTTATAAAAGTTTTCTTTGCTTTGTCGATGATGGCCATTAGGATCTGATTATACTAGAGAATCCATCCATTAAGGAGTACATCGTACATGTGGCAACACTATCAACTAGTATATCTATATGAGGGAGTGGAAAATCATCTTTTGAGTATGTCTTATTTAGATCTCTATAGTCAACACAGATTCTAACCCTTCTGTCTTTCTTCAGTACTGGCACATATTTGCTTGCTATTCTGGATAGTCTACTACCTCTAGGAATTTTGCCTTGATCATCTTCTCGATGTCTACTTTCACTAGTTAGGCCCATTCTGGTCTGAGTCTTCTTAGTTTCTGCTTCACCAGTTTGCACCCATCTTTGGTAGGAATGAAGTATTAAAGAATGTCTTTATCAATACTAAGCTTATCATAATACGTCTAAGCAAATACTTTTGAATATTTTATTAATTCTCTCCTCTCTTTAGGGGTAACATCTTTCAAAATATGCAGAATGTGTGGTTCAGATTACATGCCAATTTTAAATGATTCAGTGTATATGGAATGAATGTTAAATATGCTAATGTTTTTATCAATGCAATGCACACTACCATCAGGAAAGAAATCAAACAAGTAAGCAAAATCTGACTTTATTTCATTAACTTTAGAGTTCATTACATCATTAAAAGAAAAAGTTAGGAATTAAGGAAGCAAAACTTTCTCTAGATCAGTTGCTTGATAGATGGTTCTATCTTTAGGTCACCCAATATTTGTATGTCTCATCAGTAACATTGTCCCCACTACTAGTAGTAAAATGGTGGATGATTCTCTTCCTATATGTCATTATGAAGTGTTCCACAAACCTTTGTTGTATTTTTCCATTAGAGAAATCTGTAAGCTCAAAAGGTACATGTTATTTCTTATCAAACTGTCTCTTCACTAGTGCTGGATAGTAGTAGGTGCATGACTTGAATCCTAAAATTGGGACACAATTGACAAATGTGCAGAGAGTTACATGTTCTAGTTTCCACCATGGACACATCTATCTCACTTGGTATTTTGGTGTATCCTTCATGCACTCGACCCATTCTTGGGTGACCATCTTTGTAATGTCTCTCAAGGTGATTCCTAGGTTGGTATCTTATCCAGTTACCTAAAGGGTTTTTAAGCAAGCTCAATTTTTCTTGCAACCATTTTTGAAGCAATAAGGGGCTCCCAGTGAAGTTTGGAATTTTGCCATTTTTGAGAATCTAAACCTTGAATGGTCTTTTCTAAAATTAGTGGGAGGGAGTCATTCCACATTCTATTCTTTTGATGACCTTGAGTATCCTATAATCTCCTAGCCCATTGTTTAAGATTGTGAAATATTGCATAAAGAGGTAACATGAAAGGAGGCATGCCCAAATTAAGATACCAGCCTTCTTGGTGGTGCAAACAGCTAGGACTTATATGGGAATTAGTCATTTTCACTCAGCGACTAGTTCATCAAGCTTTTATGAACTTAGATCAAGAAAAGTAGCTCCAAGTCCTGGGTATTTGATATCTTGGTTGGTAAAGATTGCTTTTTTAGTCTTAACGGGGGTTCGCCCTACTATGGCACTAAATTCCTCATACAATGGGCATAGCTCTATGGTGTTGAATCAAAATACATGCTCTTGAAGGTGCTAGAATGACACAGCAACATTCAAGAGTTCATGGTCAAGGTACACATTCTAGAATGTCTTAATGCATAGCATTTTATATGGTTGCAAGCTCTTTTAGTTGGCCTTATCAAGGTTGTGAAGGAAATGTCTGGTGATGTTGGTTTATGTTTAGGGATTTTTTATCATGATACCATCTTCAAGAAGGCCTTGGATCCTAGCTCTTAGTTTTCCATTACTTCGATGGAAAGATTCAACTTCATTATCATTCATGTTTTATGTAGGATTCCTGTACATTTATTAAGGTTAGCTAAATGAATGATGCATATCGTGTGCCTATAAAAGAAAAGGTTGACCATATATGCATGGAGTGGATGCAAAATCCTATGATGAAAGATTATTATTCCTTTAAGAAATAGTGGTTAGTACGTGCTTATTTACATATATGTTATGTATGCATGATTAAAGCTGGTTAGTTTTTCCTACACAATGAACAAACCAATCACAAGTAGGCTCTCTCTTCCGACCTTATTTCTCCATGAGGTTATTTAGTCCCCTTCCTAAGTAGGTTTTAAACCTTTAGTCATTAAGGTACTATGGTTCTACTCTTAAAACTAGGCTATTTTAATTTACATTGGTTAGAACTAAAGGGTAAACTGAGGAACGATACTAAAATGTACTTGAGGTAACCACATGATATCGATGTGAAGGTTAATTGTTGGGCTTCAAATTAAGTTTAAAGCCTATATGCACCCATATGCATGGACCAAGTTCAATCAAAGGGAGCCCAAGTTCTTGCTCCCATATTAATATTCAATATGTTTACTAGAAGTCATGAAAGTATCATTCGATAGTTTACAGTTTAATTTTGGAATTAATTTAATGGAGATATAGGAGATTGGATAGTTAAAGGGGTGTATTTATAGATGTAGTAGGGGTGTAAGATGTAGGGGTGTGAGAGATAGTGAAAGGGTGTGTAAGAGGTAAGTGAAAAGGTATGTTTGGGTGTGAAAAGGTGGGATGAGATGTGAAAGGGCATGACTATCTCTAGAAAAAAAAAAGACAACTTTTCAAATCTAAAATTTGAATTGAGTTAGTAAATAAATAGAATAAAACAAAAACATTGACAAAATATATATAACATGCAAAAAGTATTAATTGATGGTTTTTACAATTGTATGCATGATTATATATGTGAATGCATAAGAGAAAGGAGAGGGCACGAGTTGGCACTATAACTTTTAGGTATAAGTTGTCACATGGTGACTATTCATCACTGCCTCTTGTGTCCTAGATTGAGTCATCAACTGCCTGATGACTCTAAATCCTTTTGTTATGAGTCATCACTTTGTGATGACTCGTCACTTAATATTTCGGTTATGAGTCATCCCTATGGTGATAACTTGTCACTTCCTGGTGAAAACACTACTTAGGCATGGAATGAAACAATAATTCATGACTTAAACTTTACAAGAAAAGAACTAATCTAAGTCCAAAAGTAATATGATAAATAAAGCTTGTAAGCATAAAAATGTGACATAATGAATCTAACTAATAATGAAATGAAATGAAATGACATAAAATAAAAACATAAAATGTAAGGATGTATACTAAAGTTAATATATATATATATATATATATATGTGTGTGTGTGTGTGTGTGTGTATGTATAAAGATGTGTCAATCGTACCATTCTAAATTTAAAAGTCTATAGCTCGACCTTACCTCAATTTCATTAAAGTGTAGATAGAGAGATAAATCAATTTGGATCAATTGCATCACTGATTAAGTATGGTTTAAGATGATGTCCATTTACCTTAAAAATTTCCCCCTTTTGCATTAGCAAGATTAAGTACACCATGAGGGTAAACTTTAATAACTTTGAAAGGACCTGACCATCATGACCTCAACTTTCCTGGAAATAACTTGAGTCTGGAATTAAAAAGGAGAAAAAGCTCACCCTCATGAATTTTCTTCTTAGATTAATTCTTATCATGCTACAACTGAGTGTGATCTTCATATAACTTTGCATTCTCATAAGCATTCATTATTAACTCATTAAGTTGAAGTAACCTCTTCATATCGGCCTTCTTCAAATCAAAATTCAAAGCCCTTGTTGCCTAATATGCCTTGTGCTCTAATTCAATGGGTAGATGACATGACTTCTTGTAAATTAATTGACAAGGAGTAAGGCCAATTGAGGTTTTAAAGGCTATCCTATATGGCCATAAAGTGTTATCAAGCTTTCTTGAAGAAGACACTATTTTGTCTAAGATCCACTTAATCTCTTTATTACTAAATTTAACCTGCCCACTTGTTTGTGGGTGATATGGCGTAGCAACCTTATGTGTTACTCCATATTTTTTCAAGAGAGCCTCAATCATATGATTACAAAAATAGGAACTTCCATCACTAATCAATGCCCTAGGAGTACCAAACCTAAGAAAAATAATTATCTTAAGCATCTTCTTAACCACTTTAGCATCATTAGTAATGGTTGGCAATGCTTCCACCTATTTTAAAACATAATCTACCATGACCAAAATATCCTTGTAGCCTAAAGAGCTAGGAAATGGACCCATGAAATCTATACCCTCAACATCAAAGAGCTTGACTTCAAGGATTCCCTTTAAACGCATCTAATGTTTCCTAGTGATATTACCCATTCTTTGACATTTATCATATGTAAAAACTCTTTAGCATCTTTAAATAAAGTTGGCCACTAAAAACTAGATTGTAGTACCTTAGATGTTAGTTTTATTTTAACAAAGTGTCCTCAAACATCTAAGGAATGGCAATGTCTCAAAATATCTTGGGCTTCATCTTGAGGAATGCATCTCTAAATTAAACCATCGACACATCTCTTGTAAAGCAAAGGCTCCTCCCAATAATAGAATTTAGTATTATGCAAAAATTTCTTTCTTTGTTTATAATTTAACTCATAAGGAAGAATACCACTCGTAAGATAATTTGCAATATATGCATGCCATGGAAGTTCTTTTTATACCACACTTAGTAAATGTTCATCATGAAATGTGTCATTAATTGGCATGCCATCATCATTCCTCTTTAGTCCATCTTGATTAATCCTTGATAGATGGTCTGCAACAAGATTCTCACTTCCCTTCTTGTCTCTTACTTCCCAATCAAACTCTTGAATCATCAAAATCCACTATAGGATTCTACATTTTGCATCCTTCTTGCTTAAAAGATACTTTTGAGCCACATGGTCTAAAAAAACAATCACCTTTTGCCCCATAAGATACACTCTAAAGTTATCAAATGCATACACAATAGTAAGAAACTCCCTTTTTTGTAGTGGTATAGTTAATTTGAGTATCATCAAGTAGTTTGCTAGCATAGTAGATCATATAAGACTTTCATTCCTTCCTTTGACCTAAAATAGCCCCTACCACAAAGTTGCTAGCATCACACATTATTTGAAATGGCTACTCCCAATTAGGTGGTTGTAAGATGGGTGCAAAAATAAGAGCTCTTTTCAAAGTTTCAAATGCATCAAGACATGCATCATCAAACTAAAAACAACATCCTTAGTAAATAACTTACATAATGGCTTTGCTATCTTAGAAAAATCCTTGATAAATCTTTGATAGAAACCTGCATATCCAAGGAAGCTTCTTATATCTTTAACACTCTTTGGGGGTGGCAAATTTTCAATTACTTATATGTTTGCTTTATCAACTTCAATGCCGCTCTTTGAAACTGAATGACTAAGAACGACTCCCTCTTGTACCATAAAGTGACAATTTTCCTAATTCAAGACCAATTCATTCTCAATACACCTATCAAGAACTTTAGATAGATTGTCTAGACAATTGGAAAAATTAGTACCATAAACATTGAAGTCGTCCATAAAAACTTCTACACAATCATCAAGGAAATCACTAAATATTGAAAACATGCATCTTTAGAAAGTTGTAGGTGCATTGCATAAACTAAAAGGCATACACCTAAAAGAAAAAGTACCATATGGGCATGTAAATATAGTATTAACTTGATCCTCGATATGAATAGGAATTCAGTAAAAACCATTTAGTCCATCCAAATAACAAAATAAGAGAAATTGGCTAGTCTTTTAAGGACTTGGTCAATAAAAGGCAATGGAAAATGGTCCTCCTAGTTGCTTTATTTAATTTCCTATAGTCAATACACATACACCATCTTGTGAGTTCTAGTAGGTATGAGATCATTAGATTCATTCTTAATAATGATTAAGCCTCACTTCTTTGGTACAACCTAAGCAGGGCTTACCCACTTACTATCACTAATGGAATATATAATTCCATTATCAAGCAACTTAGTTACCTTTTTTCTAACCACTTCCTTGAGAGTAGGGTTTAACCACCTTTGACCTTCAATAGAACGCTTAGTGCGGTCCTCTAAAAGAATTCTATGCATACATACATTAGGACCAATACCCTTCAAATCATTTATAGAATAACTAATGGCATTTTTAGGACTATTCAACTCATCATATAAGGCATCAACATTTTTACTAGGAAAGGATGAATTAATAATAAAAGGAAATTTAAAGTTATAGTCAAGAAATGCATATATTTGGTTTGATGGTAGGGGCTTAAGCTCCATCATGACTTTTTCACTTAGTGTAATAGCTTTTAGATCATCATCTTTTCTTAAAGGTTCAAATCTTGGTATCCTATGAGAAGGTTGATTTGGAGTTACCCCCAATATTTGCTCATTAGCTTCTTGTATCATGTATGGCTCTAAAGCATCATTCCTCAAACACTCATGAATTACTTCTTTAATGCATTCATCAATAACATCAATAATTAGATTCTACTTGCCACTTCTATTAGTGTTGACTTCATAATTTTCAGCACATCAAATCCCATACACTCATTATCCACCTCTAATGTGATCTTTCCTTTCTTCATATCAATAATTGCTCCTGCTTTCATAAAAAATGGTCTTCCAAACGAAATTAGGATCTCAAGATCTTCCTCCATTTCTAAGACAACAAAGTCAATTGGTATTACAAACTTCCCCACTTTTGTTGGCACATTTTCTAGAATCCCAAGTGGATACGTGAGATATTTGTCTGCTATAGAAAGACACATATTGGTAGGTTAAGCTCATAGAAATTGAGCCTTCTGTAAATAGAGTAAGCATAAGGCTAACACTAGCAACAATATCACATGAAGCTTTATAAAAGTGTGCAAAAGCATAAAGCTTTTACACAAAGAACCATATAGTGGAGACTTGGAGTACATAGCCTTGGATTCTTTAATAAGAGATACTAAGCCATAATCTTCAAGCTTACTTTTATGGCTAATAATATCCTTCAAAAACTTACCCTATGTTGGCATGTCTCTAATGGCATCCATGAATGGTATAGTGATAGTAATTTCCTTAAGATAATCAAGGAATTTTCCAAACTGCTTATCTAAGTTACGCTTTATGAACCTTTGAAGGAAAGGTAGTGCCTTAAGATCTACCTTTGGTTCATCATTCTTTAATGGTATGGCATCTTCCTTATTACCTTTCTTCGCACAGTCATCTTCATCTTTTCTTCTAATACCTACTTCCTTAATCTCTACCCTATCATCATTATCAACAACCACTCTCTTTTTACTAGCAGCATTTTTAACCTCTTTACCACTTTTTAAGTAATTGTTTGACAAGTTGCTTTTTGTAAATACTCTGGTTGGCTAAGAAGCTTTCCTAAAGGTTTAGTGTTAGAGGAAGAGGCTTGTTGGGCAATTTAGGTTTCAAGGATGCAATTATGAGTAGCAAGTTGGTCAAGTTTAAAGTTTAGTTGCTTAAGTTACTCCACATTTTGTTTATTTATGGACATTTGTTGGTTAACAAATTACTTCATGAGACTTTCAAGAGTAGGTTTATGATGGGTAGGATTAAAGGTTTGTTGCTTTATGGAATATCCATGTGGGTTTTAAGGTTTGGTATTTGCATTATATAGAGGGTTTAATTAAGGGGATGGGTTTAACCATGAGAATTTGGGATGGTTCCTCCATTCAGGGTTATAAGTGTTAGAATTTAACCCCATTCTTTGGTGAAAACCCCCTTGCATGTAATTCACATCCTCATTTGTACTTAAATTGCATTGAGAATATGAATGAGATCCTCTACAAGACTCATAAACAACATTAGTATTTTCTAAAGAATTAATTTGATTTCTACTTACTAAATTGGTGAGAGCATCTACCTTTGCATTCAACATTTTAATTGTGTTAAGCTCCAAAACTCCCTTTGCTTTTGTCATAGTTGTTTCATCACCCATGTATCCTTAAGATGCAAGTTCTTCAAGCAAAGTAACGGCTTCTCTAGCCACTTTATCCATTCATTTTCCACAGGCTGCTGTATTCATAATATTTCAATTTTCATCCATCAACCAATTGTAGAAAATTTGAGGAAACATCCATTCTGACAAGCCAGGATATGGACATTGCCTTTGGAGTTCCTTAAATCTCTCCCAAGCTGAATAGATTGTCTCACTGTCATTTTGCTTGAAAGTAGTGATCTCATTGCAAAACTTGGCCATTTTGTGTGATGGAAAATATTTATGCATAAATGCTTACTTCAATTGATCCTATATTGTGATTGATTCATTTAGCAAACTATCAAGCAAATTTTGTGCTTTATCCCCAACCGAAAATAGGAAGAGTCTCAACCTTATTGCATAATCCATCACACCATTAATCTTGAAAGTTGCACACACATTAAGGAAAGTCAATATGTGAGCATAAGGATCTTCTCCTTATAAACCTCCAAACTAATTATTTTGCACCATTTGGATGATACTTAGCTTGATCTCAAAATTGTTATTAGTAATAGCTGGAGCCACAATCCCTCTAAAACTTCCTGAGATGTCAGGCATTACAAAATCACCTAGCGTTCTTCTTTCCTATTGAGCCATGTTATTCAAATTCGGTTGGCTCTCTCTTCTTTGCCTTTGTTCCTTGTGTAAAGAACGTATAGTTAAATCAATTTCAGGATCAAAGTTTAAATTATTATCACTAGTACTTCTAGTAAGCATAAAAAAATAATTCAAAATCGAACAGATTAAAATTAACAAATAACAAAAAATATAAAAATAAAATAAAAATAAAAATAAGGCCTAAAACAACCTGTCTCTACCCTAAGTTAATAAAAGTTCAGAACCAAAATTCCCCCGCAATGGCACCAAAATTTAAAGTGAGTCAAATTATATTACCCTAGTCTCTAAGACTTAGTATAGAGCAAAAAGGGTGTCAAACATAGGGAATTTAGGGAAGTTTGTATTAACCAAATTGGCACTAAAATGGATAGGCAAAACAAATTGGAATAGGAAAAATAATAAAAACAAATAAGAAAGTCTAAATACTAACTAATTTCTAAATATAACACTAAACAAGAATTATAATAAATATATATGGGAGAATCACAATTCAAAATCAAAAAAGAACTTAAAAATCATTATCATATAAACGTGTTGGTTGGGGATTAGTCTATAATCTTTAAAGGCAATTTCCATTCTCAATTAAAGTCAATTCTTCTTATGGTATATAATCTTTTAAAGACAACTCTCATCATGTATTAAAAATATTTCCTTTTAGAATCCATATTCATTTTCATGGCAATGCAAAGATAAGAGAAAATCATTAATCACGTTACACTAATTCTTATTCCCTTAATATGAATTCCTTATCTCCAAGTTAAATCCAATTCTTAAGCAATCTCAATTACATTCCATAAAATTAATGAAATTCTGCTTGTAAATGATTTGATTACTAAGTTACATATAGTGATCAAGTATACATAACATAATTAAGCACTAATTGAAATTAAACCATAAATAATATAAGATAGAAATGTAATTCTTATTTAATTCATCATTACAATTCCCAAACAAGACTTAGCCAAGACATATATTTAAAGGACAATAAGAGAAAATCAATTGCAACATAGAAAAGGTATGAAGAAGAAAATGAATAGATAAAACTCTTTACTAAAATCTTCTAACACTTTCTTGGTGTAGAATAATCTTCTCTTCTTACTTTTTAACTTTATGTCCTTTTAATTGTTCTATATAGTAATCATAATAATCCTAATAATCATATCTTCAATCATCCTCCTTCTACAGATCATAAATGATGTATATATAGACCTTAAAGGTGGTTATAAGAGATCAAAATTTGTTTAGAATTGGAAAGGTACCCTTTGACATGAAAAGTCGCAACCCTATTCAAATATAGTAATTTCAAGTGCTTTTTTATCCATTTAAATGACCTTAACTCTAGAATATTTCTTCATGAAAGTTGTAGATCATTCTATTATCTTTCACGCAGAACTTGAATCACCTAATTTGGATGTTTGTAGAAGAAGTTATGGCCAAAATATGAAAACTATTCAAAGGTAGAAAGTTGCAACTCTTTAGACAAACTCGGTGATGACTCGACAAGGAGTGACGACTCAGCAAAAAGTGACGACTCAGATGAAAAATCTCTTTGTTGACTCGATGCCATGGTAACGACTTGGCATAGCTTATAACTTACTTCCTTTGGCTTCACAAGCTCTATATTTCATCTAGAAAGTCCAAAGTTCTTTTCGTATACCAATCAAGCCTAAAAACATGTATAAAACACACACAAAAATAATAAAATTCTTGCTTGAAGAATTTCCTTGACTTAGACCTTGACTTTGACTTTGTCTCCTTACTTAAGTATAATGACTCAACATGAAAACTCTATGTGATGACTTGATGCCATGGTAACAACTCGGCATAGCTTTTAACTTGCTTCATTTGGCTTCACAAGCTCCATATTTCATTTTAGAAAGTCCAAAGTTCATTCCATATACCAATCAAGCCTAAAAACATGTCTAAAACACATAAACAAACATAAAAGACACTTGGGAATAAAAATAACATTTGCATAATCAAATAGACACAAAAACATAATAAAAGTCAAATGAAATAATAACTAAAAAACCCTAAATAACTATGCATATTCATATTGTATCAGAGTGGAATCATGGTGGTGATGTCATTTAGTATTATTAAGGCTTTTAAGGACCAATGGTGAACATATAATGTGTAGTGCAAATGCAATGGTAAGAGGCTCTATACGATTGAGCATTGCATAATGAGGAATAGTCATTTTCAAGTTGATCGCTCTTACTTAGAAGTCCCCAGTGCAGTTGCCATTATGAGCGACCTTTTTCATGGTGTTTGGGTTGTCTCTTGGAATTTATTTTGAGATGAATTGGTTCCGTAAGGGTCTTTTATTTCTGAGGGACATGGCAACTTTACCAAATAGGGATAAATGATTAGTCTCGGGAGGAACGAGACACTTTTTTAATTTTATGGAGTCACTACCCATTTTATTAGAAAATTAAGAAAAGAAAGGGACAACATCATGTCACTTAGTGAGTATTACCCCCAGTAGAAATTTTTGGGTTCAAGGGATTGCATATACTTTTTGACTATTTCTCATTATTCAATGTTCAATGTATAACTACCATAACACCCTAGTTTAAGTAATGATAGTTTGTATAACGTTCACACAATTCATCAGATAGTGGAATATATTACTATTACATCGCTTTCCTAATAAAATGCATATAAAAGGAAGAGAAAAGAGATTATGAAAAAGTAAATCTAATTTGGATATGATGAATCTGCAAGGTAAATATGACCATTCACACAACTTGCTCATTCACATGAACAATGAGATAAGCAATGAGCACTCAATTGCTTGAAAGAATAAGCAAAATGTAGATGATCATGCATGTTTATAATGATTATTTATGTTATGATGATATATGATGATAATATAGAGGATGCATGATGTCATCACTAGATTAGAAACATGATGACTCTATTATGGGATATGAACTTTCACATTATTGATATTTACAATATTGTTTCATGTTTGGAACTAGAGGATGCAAAATAATAATATAAAATGAGCATAGTAAAACATAGATTATTCATATAGCATGCAAAATTGTCAGTCTCATCACACAAGCACAACAATATTCTCAAATGCTGGAGATAATAAAATAAAATGTAATGCGATAAAATAAATGTGCTAAAATGATTATATGGTCCTTGGACTCAACTAAGCTTGTATGGGTTTTGAAGCTTTAGCTTTGAGGGATTATCAAGCTTTCCTCATCGAGAGGTTCAAAATGAAAATAAAATGATGTTAGTTTATATACCTTTGAAGTGTGCTTTGACAAAGATGAGGCTTGGTTTGATGGAAAAGAGGTCTAATCTACTAAGAAAAAGACAGTGGGAGAGCAAAAACTACCTAAAAAAGTGTTTCTAGCACCTTCAATTAAACATATTTCTTAAGTGTGTGTGTATTTCCACTTGCTCTCCCCCAAAAACGGGGTGTGGAGGTGCCTATTTATAATGAAAAATGTATACAATAAGGAGGGATAGGCATGGTCATGTGCACATCCCTAGGGAGGAGTGTGTGACTGCATGCTTGGTACGTGTTCACGATACTAATGAGTGGTCAAGTGCACTCGCGCATAGTTATGCACACTTTTGCATGTTACACACTCCATCTGAGGCTTATATGAGCTTTTCGAGGTTGGTTCTTATGGTTTTTAGGTCTTCCAGACGTGTTTTTGAAGTCCATTTTATCTAATTCAGCTTTGATTTTAGTGTGTGACACCCATAAGTTTTTATGCACACTTCTTAGCGATATACGCTAATCCTTGGGTTGTGTTGGACCATTTTAGGACCACTTTTCAAAGGTATTAGAGCCTTCTAGACGTGTTTCCAAAGTCCATTTTGTCTAGTTTGGCTTCAATTTTAGCGCATGATGCTTAGGGATGTTTATGGATTTATGCGCACTTCTAAGCGACACGTGCTGATCCTCGAGTTATGTTAAACCATTCCAGGACCACTTTCGAAGGTTTTAGAGCCTTTCGGACATGTTTTTGAGGTATGTTTTATTAAAATCAATTTTCATTTTTTCATGAAGTTGGGTCTCGGTCTAATAAAATGAACACTAGTCCAACAGGATGAGTATTCCTAAAAGGGAATTCTTAGAATAACCTTCTCATTTTTTAATGATTTGTATTTTGTAAGGTTAGAGCACAACTTAATGGCTTAGTGATTGATTTTGCATACTAGTGGAGTCAGTTAGGTTTTTTAAGGTTGCACACTTCAAAGGTGTTACAAACGAGCAAACTCTAGTCATATTGGATGTTTGTTTCATCATTAGACCTTTTTGGACACATTCAAATTTGAGGTTTGACAATTGCTTTTATTGATTTTTGTTGATTTTATAATTTCAATTGTAGTTTTCAATTGTTTTTGTTATTTCTCTATGTTTATATTTGTTGAATTTTCTAAGAATAAAAAATAACAATAAAAAATAAAAATTATTAGATATATGTAAATATCATTATTTTCATCATTAATACTAATAAAAGTAAAAAAAATTATTTATAGCTTCAATTCTATCAATAATAATGAAAAATAATTTAAATAATATATAACAATCAACAACTAAAAATCAACAGAAATCAACAATATAAAATTTGTTAATTTTTGTTGTTTTGTTGTTTTAGTTGTGGTTTTTATTTTTTGTTGTTTTTTTTTCGGTTTGTTGATGTTACAAATACATCATAAGTATTGTAAACTTATTATATATTAATTGATAATCAATAAGTATCAAATATTTTAAAAAAAGAAGTTTAAAACATTTTAATAAACAAATTAAAATAAAAAAAAATCCTTATCTTTAAGAATATAAAAGGAGAAAATTTTGTTCATTTACTATTGTTACAATAGTTGAAAATATTTATTACTTGGTTTAACAACAATTGAAGATGTTTAGTTCATAATTATTCATTTGAAAAAAAAAATTAAGAGAAAAAAAAATTGAGCAAAAAAATGTTGATAATAAAATGAAGATAATACCTTAAAAATAATAATAAAACATTGAGCAAAAATGTTGAGAAAAAAATATATTACTATAAAAATAGAAAAAAAAAGGTTTAGCAACAAATGTTGAGCAAAAAAACATTGAGAAAAAAATAGATGAAGATAGAAAAAAAATATTGAGTAAAAAATGAAAATAGTATAAAGTTAAAAAAAAAAAGAAAATAAATAAAATGTTGAAAAAAAAAGTTTGAAAAAAGTTAGTGAGGAAAAATGTTGAAAAAAAAGATAACCCTAAAAATAAGAGTGGCAAGGGGAATAGGGTCTATTTGAAAGAAAAAAATAAAAAAATTGAAAGTTTTGAAGCTCAACTGTTGTTTTGAAAGATTTTTTTATTTTTTATATATTTATGTAAAACCCCCTTTTTTTAAACTAGGCCCTTGGTCCAAAAGAATAATAAAAAAAAATATTGGTTTGAGAAGTCAGAGAAAGATGGAGGAAGTTAGGGGAGTTCTGGCAGATAAGAGACAGAGTGAGAAGGACTAGGGGAGATGTTTTAGGTGAGTGAGAAGAAAATAGGGAAGAGGGGGAAGAAAAGGAACAACATAAAAAGGAGACAGGATAAAAGAAAAAAAAAGGATAGCAGAGGTCTCTAGAGAGGAAAAATACATAGACAAAAAAAAACAATAAAGGAAGTCTCTAGAGAGAAAACGAGAAAGAAGAAAAAAGGTCTCTAAAAAAAAGGAGAAAAGAAAAAAAGAGAAGAAGATAGTTGGAAAAAGAAAAAAAGAGTGAAAAGAAATTGGAAAAAAAAGAAAAATTCTACCAAGAAATGATTTTTATTTAACGTATTAAATTTTAGAATTGGCAATAGCCAATATCAACAGATTCTTAAAAACACAATTGGTAATCGACCATTACTTTAAAGTGAGTGCAAATAGTAATTTGAAGAGTATCCATATTTTTTCTATAGTTGTTGATTTTTGTAATTTTATTTATTATTATTTTATATTTATTCAATTGATAAAAAAAACAAATAAAAATTATAATCTAGGTTGAAGCACCAAATGTCATTGTTGTGAGTTTTTTTTTAATAGTTGGCAACAATAGCTTATTGACACTGTTGTGCTTCATTGGCAATAGTGCCAATAAGGCATTAGTTACCTTTTTTATTTTTTTTGTTTTCACTTTTTTATTTTTTATTTATTATATTTCTCTTTTATTTCTTACTTCTATATATTTATTTTTCTGTTCAATTTATATTTATGTTACACTATGTTATTTGATTTAATTTCTATTTATAGTTTTATTATTCTATTTATTGTTGCTATATTTATTTTTGTCCTAAATTTTACTTTATTTTCATCATCTTGTTTATCAATTTTTTTTATTTTTTAATATATATATATATATATATATATATATTATGTTAGTTTTATTTAATCAATTATTTTGTATTGCATTATTGAGATACATTTTTTATCATTAGTTTGTTTATGTTATTGTGTTATTTTTGTTTTTGGTTGTTAATTTTATATATGTTTATTTTTCCTATGTGTAATATTTTATTTATTTATTTATTATTTTAATATTAATTAATGTTGAATAGATTAACTAGAAATCAAGGTTGCCCTTTAATTAACTTACTAAAATTAATTTTTTAAAATATTTAAGATATTTAATTAATTTTAGTTTCAATGAGTAATGTTAATAAATTTAGTAAATAATATTTGTTAAATTATTAATTGTTGAGTAATTTAATGAGTAGATTTTGTATATAGAATAAATTTAGTTTTAATTCTTTATTCTAAATTTCCACAAATTATATAATGAACCCTTGTCCATAATACTATATGTGCCTTTTAGGTTTCACATATATATTGCATCACCTTTTTTTTTTTTTGCGTTTCCTTCTTCTTCTTTTATGTCTTCTTCTTCTTCTTACCCTCTGCATGAAAAAATTTAGTCCTTCATGTTAACTGTTGACCTTGCCAATGGTTAAATAAATAAATTTGATATGGCAAGATCCAATAGTGCTTACCACTCTTTTTAAAGCCATTCATTGTATGTGATGATGAATGTTTCTTCCCTACCCTTGCAGATTTTCATGGCAGAAGCATATTGGTGCTTAAAAACATTATGTGCTCTGAGATGAGACATACCTTAGCTATATCACTACATCATTTTCTCTTTATGTAGGGTGTTTTTATTTATTTCTTTGACTTTATTAATTTGGTTTGTGTTGGTTTTTTGGAAAAATAAACAATCCCACACCAGGAAAAAAAAACGGAGGACTTAAGGTTATAAAAAGATACCTCCTCCCTCCTCTTAATTAATCCATCCCAAAAATCGCCTCCTCTCCTATAGTTAGGAAATTGTATTATTTCTATATGTTTTGTAATATTTCCTCAATTAGTTAAATATTATTTTGGTAGTGTTTGAGGACGTGGGCATAATTGTCCAAACCTCATTAAATTTTAGTGTTCTTTTTATGTTTATTTAATAGCTATTGTTGGGTATATTTGTTATTAATTATTGTGTTATTAAAATTACTTGTCCTGGTAAAATTCTATCTAAGGAGTGTGATTTTTAAGTGGGACCATTATGACCCCACCACTCTTTCTTAGGAATATACTTTGGGTTTATTTTTAGTACAATTGTTTACACTATAGTCACATGTGAAATAGTTCTCAAGGTGAATTTGTTATTATTAGTGGAAATTAACCCAAATTCCACAACAATTGGTATCAAAGCTTTTGATTTATTTTTGTATGCTTTGTGGTTATGACTTTAGGTTGATCTTCCACGTCAAAAAAAAATTCTTGCGCTATTTGACATTCCACATCGATAGCTATTAAATAGAATTTTTAGCAGAAATGGCAGGTAGGCCAAAATTATCCACATTGGCATCAACAACTTCATAATCTTCAACTTTGACAAGAAATGTTATGACAAATGCAACATTCACAGTGGAGATTTTAATGGCACCAATCATTTCAGTATGTGGCAAAGTGAGGTTCAAAATGCCCTCTTGCAGCAAGGTCTAGACATTGCTATTAAAGGAGAGAAATCAGATGATGTTGAGGAGAAAGAATGGAAGATTATCAATAGACTGGCATGTGGTACAATTTGTTCATGTATTTTAAGAGAGTAGAAGTATTCATTTTCTAAAGAAAATTCTGCAAGTAAATTATAGAAGACACTATAGGAGATATTCTTGAAGAAAAGCAGTCAAAACAAACTCTACATAAAAATAGATTATTCTACTTTAATTATATTCTAGGTACCATAATAATTATCATATTAATAGCTTTAATCAGCTGGTAACTAATTTGATGAATATGGATGTGATTTTTAATGATGAAGATCTGGCTTTAATGTTGGTGGGATCGCTTCTTGATGATTTTAAGTATCTTGAAACTACTCTTCTTTATGGGAAGGTTGTTGTGTCTCTAAGTGAAGTAACTATAACCTTGTATAGTTATAAATTATGAAAAAAAAAAGAAAAGCAAAAAAATGCAAATGTTAAAGCACAAGCTCTTGTTATTAGAGGTTGTTCGCTAAGCTAAATAAATGAAGGAGAGGGAGATATAAGTCAAAGTCAAAACTAAGCAAAGATCAATGTGCTTCTTGTCAAGAAAAAGAGCACTAGAAGAAAGATTGTTCCAAGCTAAAGGACAAAGACAAATCTAGAAAAGGAAAGGATGTCTCAGATTCAAATGTAGTTAAGTGCGATGATGTAAATTTAGATCTCTTAATTGCTACTACATCATCAACCAACTATTTGAGTTCATGGTTACTAGATTCAGCTTGTAGTCACTATATAACTCCCAATTGGAATGATTCTTTGACTTTAAAAAGCTAAAAGGTGGAGTTGTCTACACATCAAATAATGCCCCTCTTAACACATGGAATTGGTTCAATTCACTTGAGCAATCAGGATGGTTTAATTAGAACCTTAACAAGTATTTATTATGTGCCAAATTTGATGAGGAATCATATTTCTATAGGAATCTTAGAGCCAAAAGGTTTCAAAGTAAAGGTGAAAGATGGGATAATAAGAATCATCTCTTGTGCACTTGTGATAATGAAGGGCATTTAGAAAAGAAATAATATGTGTTACTTTTTAGGTAGTACATTTGTTGGGACAACAGCAGTGGTAACTTCTACTAATGATTAGGAGTCATAAGCAACCCAGTTATGGCATATGTGCTTAGAGCATGCAGGAGAAAAATCCTTGAAATTGCCAATCGATTAAGAATTATTGAAAAGAGCTCAGGCTTGTAAATTGGATTTTTATGAGCATTGCATCAAATGGAAGAAGACAAGGATGAAATTTGGAACAACCATCCATAATACTGAGGGTATTCTAGATTATGTTCATTCAAATGAATGGGGGCCTTTGAAGAATGATTCATTGGGAGGAAAACACTATTATGTTTCCTTTACTAATGATTTTTCTTGAAGAGTATGGGTGTATACAATGAAGACGAAGGATGAGGTGCTACGAATTTCCCTTCAATGGAAACGATGGTGGAGACTCAAATAAGTAGAAAAGTCAAACATCTCTGTACAGACAATGGTGGAGAGTTAAATAATGATCCATTTCTAAAAGTTTGTGATGATGAAGGTATTGTCAAACACTTCACCATTAGATATACACCACAACAAAATGGGGTGGTAGAGTGAATGAACCAAACATTGCTAGAGAAGGTTTGGTGTATGTTGTCCAATGTTAGGTTGGGCAAAGAATTTTAGGCTGACGATGTAGTATATTCTTGTCACCTTATCAACTGCTTACCATCAAATATTATTGGTGGTAAAATGCCATTTGAGAAATGGTTTGGAAAACCTATTACAAATTATGAGTTTGTATATGTGTTTGGTTTTACTATATATTACCATATTAAGGAGTCAAAGTTGGTTCCAATAGCAAAGAAGGCAATATTTATGGGGATCACATCTGGTGTGAAAGGGTATAATTTTTAGTGCCCAAAAACAAAGAAAGTAATCTTCAGTAGGGATATTACCTTTGATGTATCTACCATACTGAGAAAGGTGACTTCCAAAAAGATGGAGTAGAAATATGGTACTCCCAATAGGTCGAGTTTGATGGCAAAAGAATTATCCCAACCAATGAAGAAAGTGATGATGACTCTCCTATGGTAGATGAAGAGTTAAATGAAGAAGAGGTTTAGACCCAAGAACCTCCACAGTAACATGAATCAATTCCATTAAGGAAGGGAAAGAGAACCATTAAACAACTTGCTCGCTTTGCTAATATAGTCTCTTCTCTATCACCAATTGCCATTGATAACATTCCTGCCACTTATAATGAAGCAGTCAAAAGTTCAAAACAAGATAAGTTAAGTATCATTATGAATGAAGAAATGCAGTCCCTTTAAAAGAATCAAACATGGAAACTAGTCAGTGTTCTAAAAGGAAATAAGGCAATTGGGTGCAAATGGGTTTATAAAAAGAAAGATGGATTTCCTGACAAGGATAATGTTTACTATAAAGAAAGTTTGGTGGCTAAAGGCTACTTGCAGATGGTGGGAATTGATTATAATGAAGTGTTTTCTCTAGTTGTAAAAGCATTCCTCCTTCAGAATTTTATTGGCTTTGGTAGCATAGTTAGATTTGGAAATAGTTCATATGGATGTAAAAATATTGATGTAAAAACTACATTTTTACATAGAGACTTAGATGAGGAAATCTATATAACTCAGCTAGATGGATTCAAAGTTATTGGAAAAGAGAACATGGTACATAAATTGGAAAAATAATTGTATGGATTAAAGCAATCTTTGAGGCAATGGTACAAGCGATTTGACAAGTTTATATTAAGGCAAAAGTACACGAGAAGCAAATATGATCATTTTGTGTATTTGCACAAGCTATAAGATGAATCTTATATATATTTTCTTCTTTATGTTGATGATATGTTGATAACTTCCAAGAGTCAAATAAAAATTGAGAAATTGAAGACTCAATTGAATAGGGAGTTTAAGATGAAAGATCTCGATGAAGCAAAGAAGATTCTCAGCATAGAAATATCTAGAGATAGGAAATTGAGGGGCTTTGTTTGTCTCAAAAAGAATATCTAAGGAAGGTACTAAAATGTTTTGGCATGAATGAGAAGTCAAAATTGGTTAGTACACCACTTGCTCCTCATTTTAAACTTAATGCATCCATGTCACTAAAAAATGATGCATAATGGGAACTAATGTCAAAAGTACCATTTGCAAGTGTTGTTGGTAGCTTGATGTATGTAATGGTGTGTACAAGGCCTGACATTTCACAAGCTATTGGGGTGGTAAGTAGGTATACGCATGATCCTGGAAAGGAGCACTAGTAAGCTGTGAAATGGATTCTATGATATATTTTGAACACCATAGATATTGGTTTGGTATTTCAATAAGATAGGTAAGATGGTAAGTGTGTAATTAAGTATTGTGATTCTGACTATGTTAGTGATTTGGACAAGTGTCGATCAACTACTGGTTATGTGTTTACTTTTGCAAAGGCACTAGTTAGTTAGAAGTTTACCTTATAGTAAATAGTTGCTTTGTCCACTACAGAGGCAGAGTATATGGTAGTTATAGAGGTTGTAAAAGAGGCAATTTGGCTTAAAGGGATGCATAGTAAATTGGGAATGGAGCATAAGCACATCAAAGTGCATTATGACAATTAAAGAGTTATTCGTTTAGCAAAGAACAAGGTTTATCATGCAAGGATGAAGCATATCGATGTTCGATATCACTTTGTATAGGAGATTCTTGAAGAAGGTGGAACATAATCCAAAAGATTATACTATTGAGAATCCTACTAATATAATTATAAAAATGGTAACTAAAATCAAGTTTAAACATTGTTTAGACTTGATTAATATTGCTACAAATTGAAACATGAAATTTGCATATACTACTAAAGGTTAGATTTGAGAGATAATTGTATGGAATTTTACCAAGGTGGAGATTTATTATTTTTTGGCAAATTAAACAATCCCACATCGAGAAGGAAAAAAATGAAGGAGAACTTAAGGTTATAAAAATACACCTCCTCCCTCCTTTTAATTAATCCATCTCAAAAATTGCCTCCTCCCCTATATTTAGGAAATTGTATTCTTTCTCTCTCTTTTGTAATATTTCCTCAATTAGTGAAATATTATTTTTGTAATGTTTGAGGACGTACGCATTATTGGCCGAACCTCGTTAAATTTTAGTGTTCTTTTTATGTCTATTTAATAGATATTGTTAGGTATAGTTGTTGTTAATTATTATATTATTAAAATTACTTGTCTTGGTAAAATTCTGTCTAAAGAGTGTGGTATTTAGTGGGACCATTGTAACCCTACCACTCTTTCCTTCCTTGGGGTGATTTTTAATACAATCATTTACACTCTATTCACTTGTGCAATAGTTCTTAAGGTGAATTTATTATTATTGGTGGAAATTAACCCGAATTCTACAACAATTTGCATGTCAATTTTTTGTTATCCATACAAATCCACCTTTATTAAATAGATAAAGACATAATTGTTTAGATTCTTTAAAACGATCTTGGAATTTTGAGTCCTTTATGTTTATTTTTCGTGCAGATGATATGATGAAATGAATTTGTAATTACAATTTGGATCTGATTATGAGTCTAAAAGTATACTCTGATTATAAGTCTCAAAGACCATTATTTATACATTTATATTAGACTGAAATTAAACCTAATATATTGCATGATTTTTACATTTTAATGCTTGTCGAATTAATGGATAATAGTGGACATAAAATTGGAAAAAGTAATGAATGGAAAACAAAAAATCAATGTGAATCTGCATGTAAAGATCAATGGACCTACAAATGAAGATTAAAGAACCTACAAGTGAATATCAAATAACTTGTAAGTGTAGGTTAATGAAGATGTAGGTGAAAGTTAATGAATTTGCATTACTTAAGTAATGAAACTGCATATTTTATCTTATAAACCTACATTATTTAAGTAATGTACCTACATTATTTCACTAAAATTAATAAAAAAAAGTAAAATTTTATTTATTATAATTAAAAAAATAAATAATTAAATAATTTTTTGATGAATAAAAATTTTATTTAACTAAAATCATGAATAAAAAATTTAATTCAACCACTATAACTAATAAAATAAAAGAAAAAAATAATTTTTTTCATTTATATTTAAAACAAAAGGAAAATATTACTAAATATGTAGGTGAAAGTCAATGAACATGCAGATGAAGATCAATGAATATGCAGGTGAAGATCATTGAATTTGTAGGTTCACAAAAGCTAACAAATCTGCAGGTAAATGCTAGTGAATATGCAAGTGAATGTCAGTGAATCTACATATAAAAGTCAATGAATTCAACTTATGAATAGGCAAAAACCATATTAACTAATTTTTTTAGTTCACGCTCATAAGATGAGACATGCAAACTCACTACATATTTTATCTTATGAAACTATATTATTTAAATAATGAACTACAATATTTAACTAAAATAAAAATATAAGTAAAACTCAATTTATTATAATTACAAAATAAAAAATTAAATAATTTTTTAATGAATAAAATTTTATTTTGACTAAAATCATGAATAAAAATTTAAATTCAAAGACTTTAAGTAATAAAATAAAAGGAAAAAAATAATATTTTGATAAATAAAAAAACTTTTTTCATTCAATTAAAAATAAAAGGAAAATATTAATGAATATTCAGGTAAAAGTCGGTGACTATACAAGTGAAGATCATTGAATATGGAGGTGAAGATCATTAAATCTACAGGTTCAAAAAATCTAACGATTCTGCAGATGAATACTAATGAACTTGCAGGTGATGGTCAGTGAATCTAGATATGAAGGTTAATGAACACAACTAAAGGATAAGTAAAAACATGACCAACTAATTTTTTCTAGTTCAAGGCCATATGCAAAGCAGCTAGGATGCAAAAAAAAAACATTATTTATTTCATCATATAGGCTAGCACCCTGTGTAATTAGCATTTCATCATAAAATTTTTTAAAATCTCATTTTCAAGATATAGCAATTAACTTGGCCTAATCTCTTTGTATGCTAATCTTATTGACCTTTTTTTCCCCTTCTTCTTTTAAGCTTCTGCTACCTGTAAAATTGCTATATGTTTCTTGAATATCTTGTCTTTAGCAAGTACTTTCATTTGGTGCAGACTGGGTATGCTGCAAAGTACTTGGTCCATGATATCTTTTTCAAGAATGTAACCAGACCAGATGTACATCAGATTTGACACGAAAAAAAGACATTTATGTTGGCACATATATAGTCCATATTATATTATGGATAGGGGTCCATTATATAACAATTGTTAAATTTTTGCTTTTAATTTATATTTTATTTTTAGAACTAACTTCATTATTTTCTTATAGTTTTTTTCTTTCTTTTTTAGTGAACTAATTTAAATTTTAGTTTCAGGATGAACAGATAAACAAGTAGCATTTTGGCTACCTAAGTATTTAATTTTTGCTTTATTTTAATATTTATTTTTTATGTGTGCAAACGGTTGTAACTTATTTCTTCTCTCTCTTTTCTTTGTGTGTACTTTTATCTTAATTTATTATGTCATGTTAATCTGTGAATTTATGATTAATATTGTAAATCACACTAAAGTTGCATGAAATTGACTTAATTAACAACTTAGACTTAATTGTAAATTTTAAAAATTATTTGAAGGCAATTACAATTTTGCTTGTTCACAAAAAAAATAAGTAAAGAATTAAAAATAAAAAATATGAAATCCAAACGGAGGCTAACTACAAGATTATATGGGCATTCCAAAAGTTCATATCCAATTTTTGAACCTATATGGAATCCACTTGTTTAAAAATGCTCTAGAGGGGGTGAACAAGGCTAATTAGATCTTTAGGAGAGATTGAAGGTTTAAAGGAAAAATTAAAAAAGTATTAACTAGTAAAGATCAATAATGAGAACAAGAAGAAGATTAAAAGGCATGCAAGTGATTTTAGAGTGTTCAAATTCTCAATCAATTCTATGTCTCCCACCTAAATTATCTCCAAGTTAGGATTTTGAACTCACCCCAATCTTATTACCAAGATTGTTAAAACAAGGTGTTTTAAGGCTCAACACCCACTTATAACAACTTGTGTTTTTCTTGGCTCAACACAAACCAATCTCCATTGTATTTTTCTAGGATCAACATAAACCTATTCCTAAGTGTTTTTAAGACTCATACTATATAAGAGCTTTCAAGGCTAACTTACAACCTTTTATAATAAGAGTATTTCATAATGGTTTAACACTAACCTAATATTGACTAATTCCTCACTACCTGCTTCTCAACCCTAAGAAAGAGTAAAAGAAATAATCCTACAACTAAGCACTCACCTAACTCTTAATAGAAGGGTAATCACAAACTCAACAAGAGTTTGTTCACATACAAATGATATAAAAAGAATAAATGTAAAAGAACAAAATTTAGTGTAATGAAATTGATAATAAATTTACTACACTAACTCTTTAACTTCTTAAATGAGATTTCAAGTCTTGTTTATATAGTTAGTGATGAAAAGATAATTACTATAAACTCTTAAGTTCATCCAAATTATTCATCTCCTTTATTTAATGAAATTTTATTTTTTTGCAGCAATGTGTCTACTTAGGATCATGAATGGCACCCTCAAGATAGTGAGAGTAAAAAATATAACCTTTGATCATAAATTTTTCCATTAAAAACTTGTTAGGTTCTCCTTTTGATTATGGGTGGCACCCTGAAGGTCGTGAATAAACAACTCTTTATCATAAAGGGCTTAAGTTATTTTCAAGAAACTTTAATGACATGGATGCTCCTCAGGATTGTAAGGAGCACCCTTAGGATCATGAGCAAACAACTCAGGATCGTAATGGGCTCAGGATATTTTAAAGGAGCTTTCATGTATTAGGCATTCCTTAAGGTCATAAGGAGCACCCTTAGGATCGTGAACGGTGACTGGCTTAGAAAGAATATAATGTTTTTGTCATCAAATAACTTCCTTTGGACTTGGATCACTTCTCATGCTTTAAAAGACATTTACAAGGGTCTTTGAAGGCTTCAATTAAGCTTTAAATTGATCTTTATTTCCTAGTATATAATCACATTTAAGCAAACATATTAGTGAACCAAAATTAATTATTAAAGTCAAAATAATGTTTGAATTAAGATTGATCATGCAAAGGTGCAAAAATCTCTCCTTTTTTTTTACTTTGATAATCAATTTTAAATGATAATTAAAAACATTAAGTATATATGTGTGCTTTTGTCCATTATACTCCCCCTCAGTCATAGACCAAGGGGCTTAAAGATTTATCCCCCTCAATGTATGCTAAGGTGAATTAAACATATCAAATATTAAATTAAATATATCAAGTATTTAAGTTTTCCTTTTTCTGGCATGCTAATTATAATCATTATCATTAAAAATGCCAAATTTTTATACCAATACCAAGGGGTTTAAAGATTTCACCCCTTTTTAACATGTTATTTATAATTTAACTATAATTATTATCATTTAAAACACCAAGTTTCGCTCCTTCTTTGTCAAAGTGGAAAAGGGAGATAACTCAAAGAGAAAGATACTAAGTGAAAAAAAATTGAAATAAAATGAATGAAATTAACTGAATAATAAGGATACCAATTGAAAAGTAACTGAACAAAAAATGATGCCTACTTATACCTAATGACAAATAAAATAGAGACTAAATCATGAAAAGTGAAACATATGCTAAGTGTATTAAGGAATGATAATGGCAATCATTATTCTTAATATATAGTCTAACGAGAACTTTTAAAGAGTAAGGCAAACCAAGTGGAAAATGATGCCAAATCAAAAATAAAGAGAGAATTGTATATTAAAATTATGCAATTTTTGAAAAGTATTTTAGTGACACAAAGGGTGTATGTTTGTTGATAAACTAAATAAATTAATCTTATCAATTTAATAATAATTAGGACAAAATGGCAAAACAATCATCAAGCAACCTTTTGAACTTAAGCCTTATTTAGTCTAGGTTTGTGACTTTTAAAGTAGTTAGTAGGTCGAAGGTTGAGATGAAGTTTTTTTATAGTAACATACATTATTAGTATATTCAAATTTTATGTATTAAAAGTATTAATTTTTGAAAATCTATTTTTCCTACCGAATACAAGTTTAGCAAGGTTATAACAGTTGATGAATTTTCTAAACATAATTTATCTAGGATAAATATGCATCATAAGGACAATTGTGCATGAGTTTTTAAGACATAATCTGCATATGTGTATGCCTCTTATTATGATACGTGAATGCATTATAGGATTTAAGCTTTTTAAGTTGAGCTTTGTGAGGCTTTCCATTGACATTTAGATTCATAAGAATTTTGGCCATAGATTCTTGAGCTTTAAAGTTGTCATAAGGAATGAGGGATAAAGCAAGAGTGGCCTTAACAAATTTATGAGGACCTGATGATGTAGTGGCTCCATTATAAAACCAAGTCCAAATTTCAAACCAATAGACTTTTAGCCATTTAGGAGATTATCAAAGGTCTCTTTTCCTTTCTAAAACTTTGAAATTATGCCCTTTAATTCTAAAATTTCTTTTGAAAGAAACTTATTTTCTTTTTTAGTTTATGAAAATCATTTTTCAAGGAAAGAGAGGCTTTCAAATTAATAATGAATTTTTCATTTAAAAAATAATATTTAAAAATTCTAATTTGAAATTATTAAAACTCTTGTATAGTTTTGAAAAATTTTATTTATGAAACTTTTTTTTAAAAGTAATTTTTGACAATTCAAAAATAATTTTCTTATTAAGGAGTTCTCATAATTAAGGTCATTATAGCACAAATCATCATAAGAAGAGTAAGAAGTATAGGGTACCTCATAGTTATTCTCTAATGCCATGAAGCAAAGGTTGGTATCTTCTTATTATTCCTCTATCTCCAATTCAAAAGAGCCATCTCAAGTTAATTTGAAAGCTTTTCTCCTTTCTTTTTCTTCCTTTGCCTTTGTGCTTGAGTCTTGGACATTCACTTCTATGTTAACTGGGCTTTTTGCACTTATAGCATAAGACTTTTTTATTCTTCTTGGATTCACTTATTTTGGACTCTTTATGCTTGCTCAATTTTTTCTTCTTTAAGTACTCCATTAAGTATCTTATGAATGATGTAATTTCCTCATCATCTTCACTTGAATCTTCAAGGTCATCTTCATCACTTGAGTCTTATAATGGTGCTAGAAATTAAGTACTTAGAACCCAATCTTTGATACTAAATGAAAATGCCCTAGAAGGGGCAATGAATAGAGCTTATTAGATTTTTATGAGAGATTAAAAGTTTAAAGGAAAAAATAAGGCTCACCACCAACCTTACAATGACATGTGTTTTTCTTAGCTCAACATAACCAATCTCCAATACATTTTACTAAGATCAACATAAATCTATCACCAAGTATTTTCAAAGCTCACACTTAAACCTTCTTATAAGAGTTGTCAAGGTTAACTCACAATCTTTTACAATAAGTGTATTTTACTAGGGCTCAACACTAATCCAATATTTGTTGATTCCTCACTACCCATTCTTAACCCCAAGAAAGAGTAGAGAAAAGAATCCCATAAACTAAGCACCCACTCAACTCTCAATACAAAGGTAATCACAAACTCAATAAGAGTTTGTGAAAAGAGTCCTAGAGGGGGGGGGGTGAATAAGACTATCAAATAAAAATGAGAAATTAAAAGAATTCTTTTCAAGAATTGAGTGGAAGTTAAGAATGAAGAATAATGAACACAAAAATTTAAGGAGTTTGTATTCAACAACAATCCTACATCTCCACTTAACTTATCCCCAAGTTAGGATTTTCAATCACTACAATCTTATTCATAAGATTGAGATTACACAAGAGTTTTATGGCTCACTCGTACAACCTTACAACTTGAGTTTTCAAGGCTCACTTAAAAAATCAAAACCCAAGTGTTTCAATGGACAACACTAAAACCAATTCCTTTAGAAATTAATATCAATTCCTTTTAATCTAACCCAAGATTTAAGATGAAGAGAAATTATATTTCTAACATACAACCAACTGTCATAAGAGTTATACAAACAAAGAATTGTTTAAGAGAATTTGAGAGCTCAATAAATGCTTAAGAAATAATGAATGATAAATAAGTTTTCTTAACTTCCATTCAACTCTAAAGGTGTTTATATAGAAAAACACTAAAAAAATATAGCTTTTAGAGGTGCAAATAATGTGTCCAATATCTATATTTTGAATCATTGAAAGCGATATTGTTACATAGCTATTCATGGATTGAAACCATGTTTAGCTACTCGTTTGAATTTGCACACACTTTCTTTATAAAAGCTATAGATATTTAAATTATCTTTCCATATCATTTTGAATCATCTAAATTTTACTTCTTTATGTCAATATATGTCCAAAATATTAAGATTTTCGCAATCTGAAATGCAAACTACTATTAGACAGCTATACCCAAGTTGATACCATGATTTTCTATTGAAGAACTTTTAATTTTCCATACTTGCTTTATAAAAAGTATAGATATTTGATTTATCTTTCCATATCATTTTTAATCTCCTAAATTGCACTTATGTAGCTCAAGATATGTCCAAAATACTAAAAGTTGTGCAATCTAAAATGTAGACTACTGTCAAATAGCTATACCCAAGTTGATGCTATGATTTGCGATTGAAGAAGTTTGAATTTTCCCATACTTTCTTCTTGAAACTTATATATATTTAAATTATATTTCCATAGCATTTTTAATCACCTAAATTGGACTTCTGTATCTTAAGATATATCCAAAATACTAAGAGATGTAATATCTAAAACGGCAGACGTATATGTTGATTTTGACTCAAAATTTTCATACCCAAATGAACTCAGATTTTGAAAAATAAGCCCAATTAAGGAAGATCAATATGTCTACTTCAAATGTGAAGAAGATGAAATTCTCATTATAAATCTCAAAGGATATCAAAAGCCTCATTGAACCATGGAGGTCAAATTAGCCCAAGATAATCATACTTCATTTTAACTTCCAATAGAGTCCTAACTTATACACACTTAAAAAAAATTAAATACTCAAAATTAAGTTTTTTAAGATCAAAATTAGATTGATTATTGCTAAGGCCAATAATTTGTTTGCATATAAATAATATACAAAGAATAAATGTAAAAGAACAAAATTTGGCTTAATGAATTTGATAATAAATTTGCTCCCCCAACTCTCTAACTTCTGAAATGAGGTTTCAAATCTTTTTTATATAGTTAGTGATGAAAAAAAGCTATTATAAACCTTCAAGTTTTTCTAAATCCTTCATCTACTTCATCTAATAAAAATTCAGCCTTTTATAGTGATGTATGCTCAGGATCATGATTGGCACCTTTAAAATCACAATGGAAAAAATATGACTGTTACTCATAAATTTGTTTATTGAAAACTTATTAAGAGCTCCTTATGATCATGAGCAACACCCTCAAGATGAGTAGAAAATTCAAGATCATGAGGGACTTAAGATATTTTCAAGAAGCTTTCATGTCATGGGCACTCTTAAGGATTATGAGAATCACCCTTAGGACCATGAGCAATGGCTGCCTTGGAAAAAAGTGATTTTTTTCTTCAAATGACTTCCCTTGGACTTGGATCACTTTTTTTGCTATAAGGGACATTTATACAGGTCTTTGAAGGCTTCAATTAACCTTTAAATTGATTTTTAGTCCCTAATTTATAATCACACTTAAAAAAACATATTAGTGTGTCAAAATTGATTGTAAAAGTCAAAACAGTGGTTGAATTAAGATTGGTCATGACCATTATCATGCAAAGGGTTAACATTATTAATATTTTTAAACTTCTTATATATATTAATACATATATGAACATATTTTTACTTTTAATAACATCATATATATATATATATATATATATATATATATATATAGTATTATATATTTAATTATAAGTGTAATTTATTAAAAAAAATTGAGATATTTATATTTTGTTGACCTTAGAAATAATCAATATTAATTTTGATCTTAATAAACTTAATTTTGAGCATTTAATTTATTTTTTTAAGTGTGTATAAGTTAGGACTCCATTGGAAGTTAAAATGAAGTATGATTATCTTGGGCTAATTTGACCTCTGAGATTTAAGAAGGCTTTTAACATCCTTAAAGCTTTATAATGAGAAATTTATCTTCCTTAAATTTGAAATAGACATCTTGATCTTTCTAAATTGGGCTTTCTTGTCAAAATCCAAGTTCATTTGGTATGTAAATATTAAGTCGAAATCAATGTATGTAGCTACCATTTCAGATTGCATAACTCTTAGTATTTTATATATATCTTGAGTTACAGAAGCCCAATTGAGGTGATTAAAAATGATATGAAAAGATAATCAAATATCTATAGCTTTCATGAAGAAAGTGTGGGAAAATTCAAACATATCCAATATAAAATCATAGCATCAACTTATGCATAGCTATCTTGTAGTAGTCTACATTTGAGATTACATAGCTCTTAGTATTTTGAACATATGTTAAGCCATAGATGTCCAATTAAGGTGATTCGAATTCATATGAAAATATAAGTAAAATATCTACAACTTTAATGAAGAAAGTTTGGGCAAATTCAAAGGTCTTCAATATAAAATCATGGGTTCAGCATGTGCATAGCTCTATGACAGTAGTCTGCATTTTAGATTGCATAGCTCTTAGGATTTTGGACATATCTTGAGATAAAAAAGTCTAATTGAGGTGATTCAAAAGTATATGGAAAGCTATGTCAAATATATATAACTTTTATGAAAAGAGTATGGGTAAAATCAAATGTCTTTAATAGCCAATTATGATTTCAATTCACGCATAGCTATCTAACAACATCACCTTCAATAATTCAAAATTATAAACAATGAATTCAAAATATAGATTTTGGACACATTATTTGCACCTCCAATAACTATATTTTTGAGTTTTTGTCTATATAAACACCTCAAAAGCTGAATGGAAGTTAAGAAACTTGTTATCATTCATTCTTTCTTAAGCTTTCAATTAAGCTCTTAAATTCTCTTAAACAATTCTTTGTTTATAGAACTCTTATGAGTGTTGGTTGTGTGTTAGAAATATAATTTCTCTTCATCTTAAATCTTGGTATAGAATATAAGGGAAGTGAGATTTATTTTTAAAGGAATTGGTTTAAGTGTTGTCCATTGAAACACTTGGGATTTAGTTTTTGAGTGAGCCTTGAATACTCAAGTTCTAAGGTTGTAAGAATGAGCCATAAAACTCATGTAATCTCAATCTTATGAATAGGATTATGCGTGATTAAAAATCCTAACTTAGGGATAAGTTAGGTGGAGATGTAGGATTATTGTTGAATTTGAACTCCTTAAATTTTTATGTTCTTCATTCTTCCTTTCAACTTCCATTCAATTCTTGTAAAGAATTATTTTAATTTCTCATTTTTATTTGATAGTCATATTCACCCCCCTTTAAGACTCTTTTCAATTGGTATTAAAGCTTGAATTCTAAGTACTTAATTACTAGAATACAAGATCATGGGGAATGAATCATAAAACATATATTCTCTTAGACCTTTCTTTGGTGATTTTGACTTTCCACATTGAAAATTCAAATGGAATCATATATTGACTGTGATTCTATCAAACTTTGGGACATTTTCATAAGAGTTTAAGAACCACCTACAACTATCATTAATGGTGTAGTAACTACTCTTATAAGAAGCCAATGGAGTATTGATCAAAAGGAAGAAAATCACAAAAATAAAAAAACGATGATTACTCCAGTCTCTTCAATGACAAGAGAAGAAGGAGGTAAGATTCAACATTATATGTCGGCCAAAGAAATGTGAGAGACCTTAGAAAACCACTACGAAGGCAACATTTAAGTAAGAAGTGAGAAGGTTCAACTTCATATGTATGAATATGAACTCTTCAAAATGAAGCCTCATGAATCAATCATAGAAATGACTAACTGTCTCAATGCTCTCCTCATAACCCTCAAGAAACTTTGGAAACATTTCTCCAAGGAAGAGGTAAACAACAAGATTCTAAGAATCCTACCTAAGAAGGATTGGGAATCTTATGTTACTATAATTGAGGAAGCTTAAGAACTCTCCACTCTATCAATCGATGTGCTCATTGGTAAGCTCTTAACACTTGAGCTCAATATCAAGCAAAGAGGTGAAGAATAAGAAGATAAAAAAGAAAAGAAAAAGACCATTTCTCTAAAATCTCTTTAAGCAGATAGTGAAGAGGAAAACATTAAAGATTCTAATGATGAAGATGGTGACATTGCCATGCTCACTAGGAACTTTAAGAAGTTTTTGAGAAAGAAAAACTTCTTAAGAATAAGGGACTTCAACAAGAAGTTCAAAGGATATGGGAAGAAGAAAACTAAGGAGGTTACTTGCTATGAATGCAAGAAATCGAGACATATTAGAAGTGAGTGTTCAAAACTCAAATTGAAGAACAAGGGAGAAAAAGATAAAAAAGAAGGCATGCAAAGCTACTTAGGATGATTCCTCTAAATTCAAACAAGAAGAGGAACAACAAGAAGTGGCCAATCCTTGCTTCATGGCCCTTAAAAACAAAAATGAGGTACCATATACTACTTATTCTTCCTTTGATGATTGTGATAATTATGATGATTATGACGATGATGAGAGCTCTATTATGAGAAAATTACTTATAAATACAAAAGTTTATTATCTAAGAATAAACATTATAAGCATGAGTTAGGTAGCTTAAATAGAGAATTAAAAAATTTAAAAGTTAATTTTGCTAAACTTGTTGAATCCAACGAAAAAATTATTAGTGATGCAAAATATTTTAATTCTTTAAAAGATTAACTTAAGAAAGCAAATGATGAAAATCATAAGCTTTCTAAGGAGGTCTAAGAATTTCATTACTAAATTTAAGAGAGGAAAAGAAACTTTAGATAGTCTTCTTAACTCTTAAAAATTTAATGGAGATACACATGGAATTGGATATAAGAATGGAATGTCTTCATCACCTTCATCATATATTAATTTTATAAAAGCTTCACATAATTCCACTTCTTTAACCTCCAAATCAAATGAGACTAAAGCTTTTAAAGCTAAAAGATCTCATGTGTTAAATAGAAAGGGAAAGTCTCATAAAATTCATCCTTCATTAATACGAAAAGGTAAGGCTCAAACTAGAGCACCTCAACCTAAGCATGCTTATATGTACACTAGACACAATGCTCATAAGCATGTTGTACAACAAAATGCACCTAGACATATTACACAAGCCTATTAAAACACACATTATCATTGCCAATGCATGTCTCACAATATGACTAAAAAGAACTTTAAGAGACACACACCACAACATCAACAAAGGCATGCTTCACACAATAGGAATGCATATCCTCCTAGGAGAAATAAGTTTGCAAATGTTGAATACTCATATTGCATGATCAAGGGACATACTCATAATGTGTGCTTCTATAGAAGACTGCACATGAACTTGCTTCCTACAGACTAGCTTAAAACTAACCAACCAAGGTTCAGAAGAATGCTTAAATTGTCTTGTGTAGGTGTGCTTGAAGTCTACAAGATTAAAAAGCAAATGGTATCTTGATAGTGGATGCTTAAGGCATATGATGGGAGACAAGGAGCAATTCAACAAGCTTGATGCTAAGGATGGAGGACACATTACTTTTGGGGAAAATGCAAAAGGAAAGATTATTAGTATTAGAGAAATTAGTAATCCTTAATACTTAACTATAAATTATATGTTGCTTGTTGATGGTCTCAAACATAACTTGCTTAATATAAGTCAATTATGTGAAATGAGAGACAATATCACTTTCTACCCTAAGAATTGCTTTGTTAGCAGTCTTGATGAAGACAAAGTAATTTTTAGTGGTGAAAGATTTGATAATGTTTATGTTATTCATTTGAATAAGATTTATAAAAAAGATATTAAATGCTTGATTTTAATTTTCAATGACATATGGACATGGCATAGAAGGTTAGGACATGCAAATTTTGAGCTATTGAATGATCTTTGTAAACATGAACTTGTGATTGTTTGCCTAAGCTTGAATTCACTAAGAATAAACCTTGTGATGCTTGCTAAAAGGGAAAACAATCCAAGTCCTCATTTAAGTTAAAACATATAGTGTCCACTTTTAGGCCACTTGAACTTATACATATGGATTTTTTTTGGACCAATAGAGTTGCTAGTCTTAATGGTAAGCACTATGCATCTGTATTGGTTGATGATTACTCTAGATTTACTCCTTGCTTATAACAATAATGCATTTAAAGCTTTTGAAAAGTTTGCAGAAAGAGTTCAAAAAGAAAAAGGCTTTTGTATTTATTCTATTAGAAGTGATCATGGAACCAAGTTTGAAAATGATTTTTTAAAAATCTTTTATGATGAAAATGGAATTTCATATACATTCTCATCTCCTAGAACTCCTTAATAGAATAGTGTAGTTGAAAGGAAAAATAAAACTCTTGTGGAAATGGCTAGAACAATGATTCATGAGTATAATTTTCCTTTATACTTTTTGGTGGAAGCCATTAACATGTCTTGCTACATTTCAAATAGAGTTTTCAAAAGACCAATTTTGAATAAAACTTTTTATGAGCTATAAAACAATAGAAAACCCAAATTCTCATATCTAAGAGTATTTTGATGTAAGTGCTTTATGTTAAACACCAAGGATAATCTTGGAAAATTTGATTATAAAGCCGATGAAGGAATTTTCCTAGGCTATTCTATTTCTAGTAAAGCATATAAAGTTTTTAATAAGAAAACTCTAGTAGTTGAGGAGTGAATGCATTTTGTATTTGATGAATCAAACTCACTTAATCCTAAAAAGGATATTTATAGTGTTGATGATCTTATAGGTAATGATGAGATTATGGAAACTGAAGAAGAAAATGCTAGTCAGCCATTGGAACTTAAAGGTCCAAGCAATGAGGACAATAAAGAAACATCTCATCCTACCTCAAAGGATGAACTTTTAAAGGATTGGCAATTCAAGAAAGCTTATCCTTAAAACCTAATTATAGGTGACACTACAAAAGGGCTAACTACTAGATCTCAATTAAAGTCTATTTTGAATTTAGCCTTCATTTCTCAAATTGAACCCAAAAATATTGATGATATTTTGTGTGATGAATTTTAGGTCCTTGCTATACAAGAAGAGTGAATTCAATTTTAGATAAATAAGGTTTGGACCTTGGTTCCTTGACCAAAATATCATCCTGTTATAGGTATGAAATGGGTGTTTAGAAATAAAATGAATGAGCAATGTGTTATAAATAGGAATAAAGCTAGAGTAGTAGCTAAAAGTTATAATCAAGAGGAAGGAAATAATTATAATGAAACTTATGCCCTCATTGCAAGGTTAGAAGCTATTAGAATGCTACTTGCATTTGCATCATTCATTATTTCAAACTTTATCAAATGGATGTTTAAAGTGCATTTTTAAATGGTTTTATTAAAGAAGAGGTGTATGTTGAACAACTTCTAGGTTTTGAAAGCTTTGATTTTCCAAATCATGTATTTAAAATTTCCAAAACATTATATGGATTGAAATAAGCTCATAGAGCTTAGTATGAAAGATTGAGAAAGTTTTTATTAGAGAAAGGTTTCTCTAAAGGAAAAGTTGATATAACTCTTTTCATAAAGAAATCTAAGTATGATTTATTAATTGTTCAAATATATGTTGATGAAATTATATTCAGTGCTACTAATAATTGCTTGTGTAAGGAATTCTCTAATTTAATGCAATGAGAATTTGAGATGAGTATGATGGGTGAACTCAAATTCTTTATTGGACTACAAATCAGTTAATACAAAAATGGGATTTTCATCTATCAAACCAAGTATGTAAGAGATATTCTTAAGAATTTTGGCATGGATGGAGCTAAGATAAGTAAAAGTCCAATGAGCACAACAACTAAGCTTAATAAAGATAAGAATGGCAAACCGGTTGATGAAAATAGATTTAGAGGTATGATTGGATCTCTTCTTTATTTAACTACTAGTATACCTGATATTATGTTTGCTACTTGCTTGTGTGTTGGATTTCAATCAAGTCCTAAAGAGTTTCATTTGAATGCTATCAAATGAATTTTCAAATATCTTTTATGGTACAATGCATTCAAGACTTTGGTATCCTAGGAGTTCATCCTTTAACTTGATTAGTTATTATAATGCAGACTTTGTTGGTAGTTTACTAGATAGAAAAAGCACTTTTGAAAGTTTTCAAGTTTTAGGACAACGTTTAGTTTCTTAGTTCAACAAGAAATAAGTTTTGGTTGCCTTGTCCACTACTGAAGCTTAATATATTACAACAAGTCTTTATTGTTCATAAGTTTTAACAGTTGTTAGACTATGGTGTAAAACTTGATCATATTGCAATCGAACGTGACAATACAAGTGCTATCAACCTTAGCAAAAATATCATTCAGCATTCTAGAACTAAGCATATAGACATTAGACATCATTTATTGCACGATCATGTTCAAATTGGTGATATCTTACTTGAATTTGTTGATACAAATAATCAACTTGTAGATATCTTCACCAAACCTCTAAATGAAGAGAGATTAAATTTCATTAAGCATGACCTTAGCATCATTGATGACTTTAGTTTATCTTGATTTTATGTTTAATTGATTGTTGAATTGTCTTCATATGAAATCATGTTGTGCTTATTGATTACTTTGATTGATAAATATTTTGATTTTGATGTTAAATTTTTTTTAGTCGTCAGCTTATATTTGTTTTACCTTTTTAAATTTCCTTATGCATTTTTTCAAAGGAAGAGAAATAATTTGAGTTTGCATGTGTACCTAGTTAATTTTTTTTTAACATATGTATGTTTTTAAATTTTAAAACTGCCTTAAAAGAATGAGTTTATGTTAGTGACATATTATATTTTTGTTTGATATAGGGGGAGAAATTTTGTTTAAATTTTTGCATGGATATTAACATTATAAGTATGTCTAATTTTGTCATACATCATATATGATAAAAAGGCCTTGTTTTTCTTACTTTGTTTATGTATAACATAGATTTTATAAAGATTTTGTGTATCTTTGTTTTCATATATCTCTCTTTTCTTTTTGCTTTTGACAAAGGGAGAGAAATATATTTAAGTTTGTTATTTGTTACTATACATGTGTATGATATTTTATTATTGTGTTTATACGTGCATAAGGATAAGGCATGAATATGTTCTTAGGAATTGTTTGATCTTTGATCAGGTATGAATATTTTTACAAAGATTTGGTGTATCTTTCCATTGTTCTTATAGGAATTTTGGTCCCTTTAGGTTCATTTCCCCTTATATCTCTCTCTTTTTCTTTTTCCTTTACATAAAAAGAGGAAATAGGTTATGAATAATTTTTTTTTATGCTAAGTGCTACATGATTGATTAGCTAGCTAAGTTGTATATAATCATATGATAATTAAGTAGTCTAGCATTATTATTATATGTACTATTTTTTTTATGCATTTTAGTGGCTCTATATGCATATATGTTTGAAATGATTTCCTCATATTGCCTAACATTTATTTAAATGATCATGTTATCATATTTTATGTTTTATGTTTTTATCCCTCTTACAATATTTTATGTTGTTTTTATTTATTTTTTTTAAGGGGAATAATTAATAAATTTATATTTCTTATCATGTCCATATTTTTAGGGAGAGAAATAAATAAATATATTTTGTTTCATTTGGTATCATTATTATCACAAATATTATCACACACTTTACTTTGTATTTTTTTTTATCAAACTGAAAATAAGTTTGCCAAAATAAAAAAGGGGGAGATTGTTGACCTTAACAATAATCAATCTTAATTTTGATATTAACAAACTTAATTTTGAGAATTTAATTTGTTTTTTAAGTGCATATAAGTTAGGACTCTATTAGAAGTTAAAATGAAGTATGATTATCTTGGGTTGATTCAACCTCTAAGATTCAAGGGGGCTTTGATATCCTTAGAGATTTATAATGAGAAAGTTATCTTATTTAAATTTTAAATAGACATCTTTAGCTTTTTGAATTGGTCTTGCTTGTTAAAATCTGAGTTCATGTAGGTATGCAAATATTAAGTTGAAATCAACATATGCAGCTGCCATTTTAGATTGCACAACTCTTAGTATTTTAGACATATCTTGAGCTACAAAAGTCCAATTGAGGTGATTCAAAATGATATGGAAAGAACAATTTTTTTTAAAAAAGTGTAGGTAAATTCAAACA